>VXAL01003990.1:469266-484579 GCA_013399475.1 Chauna torquata | reverse complement strand
CCTTCTTTAATCAATGTTCCATCTTTCATTTTTGATTTATGTCTCCTAGGGATTTTTTTTAAATGTTTCCCATTATCATCTTTTCCTTTTGAATAATTTCTTCCTGGAGTGATTAACTTCAGGTTTCTGATGTTGGTCCTTTCCAAGCACTTTGTTCTATTTATTTTTCTTCTTAGTACATGACACACTCATAACCATGTGATCACCAAAACAGCTACTGAGATCTAGGACACATTTCTTTGCAGCTGTCAGGTTGGTTGTAAGAGAGTTCCTCAAGCAGTGGTTATTCAACTTAAAAATTGTCTCCAATTTTTTTCACCATTGGTAGCTTGGAAATACCACCGTAACATAATGTTACAATTTTGTTAACGCAGAAGGGATGCTCTGCATCCCCTTTCAGAATGACCTCACTTCTGTGGTTACATATTTTTCATTTTATGTTGCTGCTTCTTAAATCTGGATTGTCTGGATTTATTTAGCATCTGCCCATGGCAGAGGAAAACTTAGTTACAGAGTACTTAAAGAAACCGAGCATATACAGGTCCATGGGGCCTGATGGGAAATATTCTTGAGCGTACTGAGGCAGCTGGCTGATGTTATTACAGGGCTGCTTCCTGTCTTCCTTTGAAAGGTAGTGATAGTTAGGAGAGGTCCTTAATAACTGGAAAGACAAATGCTGCAGCCATCTTCAGAAAAATCAAGAAGAATCTTTGGGAGCACAGGCTGGTCGGCTTCACCTCAGTCCCTGGGATGATTACAAAACAAGTCCTTGTGGAAGCCATTTCCAGGCACATGGAAGGCAAGAAGTGATCAGGAACAGCTGTCGTAGATTTACGAAGGGCAAATTGTGTTTTAACAACCAGATAGCTTTTCTGTCTTGAGATGGCGAGCTCTGTGAACAGGGAAAGAACAAGGGGTGTTATTAACCATAACCTTAGTAAGGGTTTCAGTACAGTCTCCTAGAGTATTCTTATAGCCAAACTGGAGAAATGTAGTCTGGACAGGTAGACAACAAGGTGGGTGGAAAAACTGGACTGTTGGGCTGAAAGAATCAATAGCTGGTGTAAGTGGCAGCCAGGTGCCATTTTTATCAATTCCTTGGGAATTGATACTGTTTAATGTCTTCATCAGGCATGTGGACAATGGGGTAGAATGCATCCTTGTCATTTGGGAGAATGACTCCACATCTGGGGGGTGTTCATACGCTGGAGAGCACGGCTGTCGTTCAGAGGGACCTCAACAAGCAGGCAGAATGGGCTGACAGAAATGTCAGGAAGTTCAGAAAAGGCAAATGCAAAGTTGTCCACCTGGGGTGGAGCAGCCCCTGCAGTGACACAGTGTGGGACGGATGGCCTGGGTAGCAGCTCTGCTGAAAAGGAGCTGGGGAAGTTGAGAGCAAACTCAACATAAGTCAGCGTGGCTCTTGGTGTTAACGAAGGCTTTACTTCTTGCTGGCCCACATAAGGAAGAGCATAGCAAGCAGTTTGGGGAAAGTGGTTATTCCCCTTTTCTTTTGGGCACCTGTTTTAAAATAAAAATTAAAAAAAAAAAAAGAGCCAGAGCCTTTGTAGATGACATGCTGCATGCATCAGGGGAAATTCTGATTAGATGTAAGAGAAAACAAAACAACAACAACAAAACCCATGTCATTGGTTATGCATGGACCAAGTTGCACGGAGAGGTTGTGGAATCTCTGTTGGAAATTTCCAAAACTGCAAATGGACAAGACTGAGCAAGCTGCTCTAACTTGGAAGTTAACTCTGCTTTGAGCAGAAGTTGGACTAGGTGCTCTCCAGAGGTCCTTAGCACCTAAATTTGTTCTGCAGTTCTGAGATGAGAGTATGCTGCTCTCCAACGTCCACCTGCATGAACATGCTTTCAGATTGGTCTTAGCCAGACAACAGCAGCCACTAGTTTTATTGTTCTCATGTAAGGATTTGTAGGAACTAAGCAGTTAGCTTTCCAGAGTAGGACTACTGCACATAAAATACACAATGCTCAAGTTAAGTGTCTTTTTCAGTTAAGACTCAAGTTAGTTAGTGAGAAGATTATCATACTGCTCTTTCTGAAGCATCTGTGGAGCAAGCAAAGAGGAATGGGGCATGCTGTGTCAGCTATTGATGCGGGAAAACTGCAGTTAGAGGAAAAGATCTTAACTGAAATTAGATGATACAGCTTTCAGAAGTGTGTTCCACAGTTCACTAATTTAAGATCCATGCAAGTTTGTAAGCTGTCACATGGCTTCTCACAGAGAGGGGGGAACCGCTGACCGTGGGGAGTGTGACTCTCCTTTAGCCTCTTCCAGGCAATTAATGGCTAGAGCAATCCTAAAAGCTGATTGCGCGTTACTGCCATCATCTCTCTCATTTGTGTGTATCGCTGCAGAGTTATGAGCAGCAGCTGAAATTTTCATATCAACGTTAGCTATGTTGCCTGTTCTTGGTGAAGGGAGGCTGTTGATGCCTTAGGGAACTTGTACTGGGTGTTGTATACTAGAGCTATATGTGGTTGTATGTCTTAAAAATGTTTCACAAGTACAGTTCTTATTTGGTAACAAAAGTTTAAATTCAGCTAGGTCATCTAGTAGCCATGTACTGCAGAAGCATTTGTGAATGTGCAAAGGAGAAGAGAAAAAGCTGGTGGCAATGCTAATTTGTTCCTTTTTTGTGGTTAGGAGGACATGATGCAGCAAAGTAAATCCTTTATTCTTTCTGAGGGTAGTGGTAACTGGAATCAAATTTCTTGAGGGCAAAGTGAGTGAAGCCCCCAGATATTTCACTTTGACTAGGAATTAGCGTAGCCATCATGAGCAGGCAACAATTTTAGGACTATCAGTTTCTGCAGTCAGAACTGACATCAGGCTCTAGCCCTTACTGGTAGGAGTGTAGAACAAAAAACATAGACTTAATTGTTAAAAAAAAAAAAAAATCTGGAATTATATTCTTTAATAGAATCTAACAGTGCCAAAATGGTATTTTAAGATTATTTGTATTAAGATTATTTGTGCATGTACTATAAATCCAAGTAATGTGAAATGTAATGGGAAAGTGTCCAGGATTTTCTGATTTTACTTATTTTGTATTGATCAAGGAGTTGCCGGAGGAATCTTTCCGGTGAATAAGTGGAGAAAGATTCAGTGTCAAAAGTACTTATTGTCTTTCTATCTGCCGTCTTTAATTAGGGTTTGATTTTTGCTGGCCATTCAGCTTCTTGTACAGGGGATCTACGAACATATTCCTGCTTGGATTTGCATATGTTCATTGTAATTTTGATCTTCAGTACTCTCTGTTGGATTAAAGGAATATACTAAATAGATTATTTCTTTATAATTTTTTCACTATTCATTATGTATGTTGTCAGAGAACATCTCTTTAAGGAAAGCAATTGAGACCTGACTGCATTTATGGAAGTGCATACATTGCTGGTGTTATATGACAGCTTGTTTTCGTTATGGTAACAGAATGAAAAATTGTGTTGTGGTTAGTCTCTGTAAGTTTTAGAGGGCAGCTAGAAATGTGGCATAGACTTTATCGGTGATACCTATGGCTTGTTTTATGTGGAAGGTCAAACTAAATAATTAAAGTGATTGTTTTTTTTTTCCCTGGGTTTAACTTTTGTGAGCATGATCTAATACCAAACAATTGGACTTATTAAAATGAGTTGTATGGAACCACACAAGCCACTTAGTCTTTCCGTGATGCTTTGGTTGTGTGTGTAGCAAAAGGAACAAAATATATTGTTGGGAGGGAAAGCAGAGAAACCTTGAAGTGCTTCAGGCTGCTAGGTGGAAGGATCTATTGCTTCGTATGGTATGTGAAGGTGGAAGTGCATGGGTATCCTATGCGTATGGCTGTCCCCTCTTTGTCCTTGGGCGAAATCCCTGTACTACATGACAGTGCCGTATTGATGAATCACTGAAAAATGGTTGTCTCCTCCTTTTCTGTTAACAGGGTGGATCACTTGTACACATTTTTTGTTCAGTGGTCACCAGAAATATATGGGAAAGATGCCAAAGAGCAAGGTTTTGTTGTGGTAGAAAAGGAAGAGCTTGATATGATAGACAACTTCTTCAGTGAGCCCACTACTAAAAGCTGGGAGGTGAGTGCTTTCTGCCACTTTATGAAGCGTTTGTATCAAGTGTGCATCCTCTGTTAAAAATCTCTGAACTTGCTCTTTTGATGATTTTTACAATGTTTCTTTATAACATTTGCTGCTTCTTACAGAAGCCTTCTCAAGGCAGCTGTCTCAGAACTGTACTCGTATTCTGTGGGTACTTCTTTCTTCTCTCCGCAGAAACTGCAGGGAAACAGCTAACAGTTTTCTGGTTTGCAACCAGTAGAAGTTATGTAAATATTTTGGTTATGTGATGTTAGCCTTTTGCAAAACTATACAGGTACATGTTGTCAGCGTTGCTAAATTCATATAATATTTATATCCTACTATTAAATTCTCCAAAAAAGCATACATACATGTGAACATCATACACGTGGCTCCTTTGTGCTTATTGAAATGTATTGGTGTGTGATGTTGTTATACCAGACCCTCACTTCTTAGATGCACATAGCAGTTTAAATATTAGCTGTAACATGGATAGGTTTTATCCTCAGACTTTGGCTTTTTCATGTGGGGACTTTCGCAGTCTGTTTTACCTGCTTGGTGTGCGTATGTTTGCTACCTGTCTGTCTCTCATGCATATAAAACCTAGTTTGTAAGGAAAATAAGCTTGCATACTTGCATACATTTTTCTAATGATATTTGTGAACCCTGAAGCATTTGCTGTGCTAAGCATATGTGATAAATTAAAATATATATAATTTCCTAAATGGGAAGTGGCTTGATGGTGATTTAAAAAGTGATCTGATTATCTGTCTTTAACTTGTTCTACTGCCCTGTTTAAGCATTTCTTTTTTCAAAGTATGCTCAAAAACAGGGCTCCGGAATGGAACTTGTCATTTGATATGTAGCAACTTCGTCTCTGATCCTAAATAGCTCTTATTTTTACAGTTTTGTAGTTTCTTGATGTTGGTGCTTTGTGAGCTGCAGGTTGGGGGGAAAAAAAGTCTTCAGTCCTTGTTTTGCTCAGAGCTGAGTGCAGTTTTATATTACACAATTTCATTCTTCAGTTGCTATTTGCATTTCCTTAAATTCAAAATGAAGGAGGAGGGCCAATGATCCAAAAAAACAGAGGTGGGAGAGATCCAGCCACACTGGGAACTTGTCTCTCATTGTTTTATTTAAATTTGTACTGGGAGAAAAATTAGCTGGAAACAGTTTTAAGGTGTGTCTCTTTTGTTTGTAATATATTCAGGCTTTACAAATTTAAAGTAGGTTTGCCAGGAAATCTCTGTTGAAAGCCCAAATTTGGGCATGACTACTGTGAAACTTTCACTCTCCCTTTTGGGGAAACAGAAAGTGTGATTGCAGAGAAGCATATAAGCAATTTTATCAAAGCGTGTCATGGGCAGTGGCTGTCTGTCATGCTTGTGGGCAGGAGCTCTTGCCACTGGAGCAGAGAAGTATAATAGATACTGCAGAATAAACTAGTAGATGATGAAAAGGCAACAAATGTCGTTGAATATTCAAATTTTTTACTGTGCCAGACCTGACCAGGAGGAACCTTTTGTGAAGGTATGTTGAACTATGTCCCTATTTGAACAGCATGGATCTGGTACAGCACTTCTGTCCTAGTAAAAAAGGTACTCTGTTCTCAGATGAATTTTAAGCAGAGTATTTCTGCCTCAGGTAGTTTGCTTTCTCATTCCCATAAAAGCTTTAAAAGATGCTATAGATCCAGTTTCTGTAGTTGTTGATACTTCTCATTTGTTCTTGCTTTTGCGTGGTCTGTAAATATCTGATTTTGCATCTCCTTTTTTTGCGTTTGTTGAGTCTGGAGTTGCTTCAGATGAGTGCTTCAGTTACAATTAAAAGAGCTGCATTTGTAGACTATATAGGTATCTGCAATGAAGACGGCAGTTTGTGTGTATTTGGAGTCTATCTGCAGTTTACAACTGTGTTAATAGTTTTTCTGTAGCTGCTGATGTCTGTAAGTTTGGTTGCATTTTGCTCCAGATACCTGTTGCTGGTTGATTTACTGTTGATATCCCCTCCCCCGCCCCCCAAAAAGCCTAGAGAACAGTCTTTGAAAGAGGAGTTGAGGTACTTCTGATTTAAGATGAAAAAGATGTTCATTCAATTTTTTTTTTTTAAAAAAAAAAAAAAGGATAATGGCCTGGGAGATTAGGAGGGAAGAAAAATATTCAGGAGGTAGAAAAAGAACAGAGATAAAAGCAGAAAGACCGTTTTCCTTTAACAGTTGGGGGGGGGTTGTGTTTTTTGTTTGCTTGTTTGTTTTAAACTGGCCTAACTTTGCAGCGCAAACCTTAATTGAAATTGGCCATATGAAAAATTTTCCAACACAAGATTTCCTGCAGTCTCCAAAGACCCAGGACTGGATCCGACTGAACCTGCGCTGGAGGGTCAGGGTGCAGCTGCACGGCTCTTCCAGTATCACCGGCAGAAATACCTGCACTGCCTGGCTTCGCTGGGGCACGTAACATGAATCCTGCAGGCTGGATTTTGCCCCGACCCCTTTTCCTAGCCCCCGCCGCAGGTGTTGGAGCGCCGGTGCCCTGGCTCCCTGCTGGGGGCTGCGGCCCTTGGCACGCTGCAGGTGCCCGTGGATGAGCGTGGGCTGGACGGGAGTGAGCGCAGCGGAGGTGTTGCTCTGTCCCCCGGGAGAGGCGAGGTGACTGGCGGTGTTAGGGGCTCACCTCACAAGTCCTCGTCTTTCTGGAAAGCGCCTTCTGTGCTTAGTGGCGTGGCTAAACCCACACCCGGAGTTTGTCCAGTAAATTTGCTTTCTTGCCTGTGGGGCAGGTGTGCGTAGCACCTTCAGGCATTTTTTGGCTGTCGACAGCTCCTGCAAGTTCAAGCAGTGGTTATGAAGGTGCGGGGGAGTTACGCAAACTTAATCAAAATATACTGTGAAAGGCATTTAGAAACCGTATTTGTAGGAACGTCTGTGGAAGCTGTGCAGAGTGCTCTGCAGCCACATTTTGAGGTTCTTATTCCAAGCTAAGACCGCTGTCATAATAAGCTCATAGAAGGAAGGTGATTTAAGGTTTCTTGGTTGTTTTTGTAGCTAGAACTCCTTCCTTCCCTTTTTCTTTCTCATCGGCCCCATCTCTGAGCCTTGCTGCTGCTTCCTGTTTGCCGTGGTGGCACAGAGCCCTAAACCCGGCTAAGACCCCACCGCTGTGTGCAGCGTGCCTCGTCTTGCCTCGCCTGGAGCACCGAGGGCTGCCCTGGAGGATCAGCAGCCTTCCCTCCTGCCTCCTTTCTGCTCCCGCGGGCTGCACGTGGCTCAGAGCGTGTCCCCTGTCTCCCTCAGCACGTTGTAGGCTGCTGAGTACTTTTATAGACAAGTGTTAAATGTATGGACAACGCGTTCTCATTTATTTTCAGCCATATCAGAAAAGGTAGTGTGGCCTACCTGCAGTTGCTGCAGAGAGGTCTGTGCTTCCTTTTACAAATCTTCAAACTTAGAAGTATAAATATCGACTCGCCTTTTGAAATATTATAATCTGTTCTCCATATAAATTATTAAGAAAATGAATAAGTACAAGTTTCCAAAGGGCTGTTTGATTCTTTTCAGCTGCTGTGGCTTAAAGCGGCAGGCAGCTCAGCACCACACAGCCGTTCACTCACCCTGCCCCCAAGTGGGATGGGGGAGGGAATTGGAAGAAAAAGAAAGTAAAAGGTCGGGGGCTGAGATAAAGGCAGTTTAGTAGGACAGAAAAGGAGGGGAAAGTAATAATAGTAATAATAATAATAAAAGAATATACAAAGCAAGTGATGTACCATGCAATTGCTCACCACCCACTGACTGATGCCCAGTCCGTCCCCGAGCAGCGGCCCCCTCTTGCCCCGGCCAGCTGCCGCAGTTTTATTGCTCAGCATGACACCACATGGTGTGGGACATCCCTCTGGTCAGTTTGGGTCAGCTGTCCTGGTCCTGTCCCCTCCCAGCTCCTTTTGCATCCTCAGCCTCCTCGCTGGCAGCACGAGGAGCTGAAAAGCCCTTGGCTCTGTGTAAACACTGCCCTGCAACAACTGAAAACGTCACCATTATTTTCATCAAAAATCCAAAACACAGCATTGTGTGAGCCTCTACGAAGAAAATTAACTCTGTCCCAGCCAAAACCATGACATCAGCAAAGAATGTTTTAAAGACCTTGACTTTTCTGAGAAAGAGTATTCTCAAAAACTTGCATAAACTGGATGCCTAAATTCTTACTCAGTACATTTTCTACATGATACAACTGCAAAATATCGGTTTAAGTTGATTTATGTTTGTAGTTCTGTGCTATATTGCTTCTGTTTAAGTACAAAAGAAAAAAAACACAGGAAAAAGCTGCAGTTTTAGTAAAAAGGGGAAGTGAAATTTTAAACGTTTTTAATATTCTCATGCATTAGCACCTGAGAAAATAACTAATATCTTCAACGAGCTGCATGAGGGAAAACAAAGAAGTTTGTGTCCTCATTTAGATTCCCACAAGACAAAGATGTGTGTAGTGTGCCTTGGAAGTCCGTACACTTTAGTCTTCTGACTTGGGACCAAGTATGTCTGAGACTGACCACACGATGTCACCCGCTCACCTCAATGTTTATTAATCCCAAAGGACCCTACACTAGTGGGTGGTCACTGGGGTGTGAAGACATTCTGACCATGCTACCCGCGCTGTCTCAAACCTTGCCATTTGAGAATTACTCTATTAAGGCTGCCTGTGCTGGATGTAACCATTCCATACAGTGGTTTTGCTTCATGCAGTATGACGGAAAATGAGTGTTTTGCTATAAATTCATTTGCTTCAATGGAGGATTGACAGAATAAGAGCTGTGCTTTTTTTTTTTTTGGACACTTGTTCTCTTGCCTCAGATCATTACTGTAGAAGAAGCAAAACGGCGCAAGAGTGTTTGCAGTTACTATGAAGAAGATGATGATGATACTTTACCTGTCTTAAAGCATCACAGCGCGCTCCTGGAGAATATGCACATAGAGCAGGTATGGCTGGAAAAAAAATCAAGTTTCCTTATTAGCTCTGGTGCTGTCTCTGCTGAGTATGGGACATTCTGCCATCTGGAGGTAATACCAATGCTTTTTAAGAGTTTGGAAGATACTTAGTTTGTTGGAGTGCCCTTGTGCAAGGTCGTGTTTGCTGCAGCACTGGCTCACCTAAAAAAAACCTTATTTTTATGTTTTGCAGTTCTGGAGTTTGAGTTGTGATATTGAGGACTGGTAACTTCTTCAGTGCTTAGAGAGGGGGTGCCAGTTTTTGAAGTCTCTTTTACAAGCACTGTGAGTGCAGTCAGTTCTGTTTGGAGTACAAGGCTATGTGCGTGTGGTGGAGGTGTTAACTTGATGGCATCAGCTGCTACCTCGGCAGCCATTTTTTTGGTTCCGAAGCCACTGCAGAAAGGGAATAGTCTGTAGGACACCCCCTGTGATCTAACCTGTTGAATACAGAACCATTTCTTCCTGTTCACTGCCCAGCTTGCCCGGCGCTTGCCCGCAAGAGTGCAGGGATATCCGTGGCGGCTTGCATATAGCACACTGGAGCACGGCACTAGCCTGAAGACTCTGTACCGTAAATCGGCATCTCTTGACAGTCCAGTTCTCCTTGTCATCAAGGATATGGACAACCAGGTAAGGAGTGCTTGTTTTGCAGGGGTTGGGCTGAAAGGGCAACATTATTTAAAAAAAAAAAAAAATCATTATGAAGTGATAATCATACTATGAAGTGACATCATACTGCAATAAGATGTTGGTGTTTTCTTTTATTCTATTTATATTTTCTACTGTTTAAACTAAACTTACAGGCAGGAAAGTACATCAGCACTAATAGAAATAAAACCCTAGTTTCATAATTACAACGAGTGCTCCTTTTAATAGTGCTCATGGAAGTATCTTCCCTAGGTAACTCAGTTAACAAGCTGTCACAAATAATGCCTTTCTGGAGGTCTAGTAGTTCACTAGCTCCTACAGTTGTCATTCTTGTTGCCATGTGGCTTTTAAATTGAAGGATACAAAACATTTGCAGGAATACTTGCTCAGCTGGTGTATTTCACTAGTTGCTTCTTTTAAGATGAAATACCAGCTCAGAAAGTATTTTGAAATTTTTGTTTGTTTGTTTCTCTTGAATTTTGCACTGTTCTCAAAAATAGTTTAATCCTTTTATTCTGACAGATTTTTGGAGCATATGCTACGCATCCCTTCAGGTTTAGTGACCACTACTATGGCACTGGTGAAACATTCCTCTACACATTCAGTCCAAATTTCAAGGTAAGTGGTGTTCAATTTCTCAAATAAAATTTTTGGATTCCACTACTGAAACATTTATGAGAAAATTTTATGAAGACAGCATATTTGAGTTTTGAAGATGTGCCAGCTGTTGATGAATGCAGTTAATCACTCTGCTTCAATGTAATGCTTTAAGCAAAAATGGCTGTAATTATTTGAAGTGCTGAGAGGACAGTCTGTGAGGGTAAGCAGAGGGTTTCAAGTTGATTGAAGCGGGGAAGCAGGGAGGAGTAAGAAGTGAACTATCAAAGACTCACCTTGGAAGGCAATGATATCAAGAGTAGGGTATAATTTCACACATGCTTAGGATCACAGTGACAACAAACTAGAGATAAGAGTGCCACTGGAATACCCCTTAATGTTCATAGCTTTTGTATTTTTTGGTGTTGAATACATTGGCCCTTTTGAACAGAATGCCAGTTGATCTAAAGCTGCAAGTAGATTTTTAAAAATTATTAGGATGCCTTGTTCCTAGTTTTAAATATGTATTGTTCCTTTTCTTTCTACCTATTACCTTTCTCCCCCTTCAAAAAGAAAATAAAAGATAAATATGACCACACCAAAAAATACCTCCTAAGAGTCAGTCCCCAGTAGTTTTGGAGTACTAGTCTCCTCACAGTCCAAGTATATTTGTTTCCCCCCCACACACCCTCAGGTATTCAAATGGAGTGGAGAGAATACCTACTTCATCAACGGAGACATGACCTCTCTGGAGCTCGGAGGTGGAGGGTGAGCAAACGTTTGGTTTTCAAATTGTGTAGCTAACTTTTTTTTTTTTTGTGAGAATAGGGACAACAGTAGTTGCAGAAATAAAACCCTAATCAGTAAAATGGCTGAACTTACTTCTAGTAAATTGTTTAGGACAGATATCTCAGCAATCTGATTTCTGTTACAGACTTAGAGCAATTTCCGTTGCTTAAAGAGAGCAACTGATGGACAAGTAATCTTTTGGGGAGGGGGGAGGTTGAGAAAAACAGATGTTTTGGATAGATACACTGCTCATTGTTGAAGAGGTTTCCCGCTGGAAGATAATCTGTGATGGCAGTTTTGCCATCAATTTATAGGGTCTCTCACATGGTCCTTGTTAAATGGTTGTTATTCTGTTGCTCCATAGAACAAGGATACAGACAGTGCTTAATCAGGTCCGAAATTTCAAAAGTCAGTGGGTATGAAATCAAGGGCTAAGACTGCAGCTAACTGAAGCTGACAGCAGGCTGCACCACACGACATCTGGCCATGGTTTGCATTGAAGGTGCATAAACACCTCTCCTCCTAAACTAGGAGGGGGCTGTATCCATAGCCAAACTGCCAGGGAAGGGTCCCTGATGTCCGTGCCCTGGAGCAGTTGGGCCCTGGCAGTGTCTGAGAGGCTGTTCAGCAGCAGCAGCCAGAGCTGGTGCTAAAGCCAAGCAGCATGGGCACTGCAGGCGCACGCTCAAGCCTGTGTTGTGCTGCAATTGCTGGTACGAACAAAAACAAACTGACTTGCAAGTGCTTTGCCAGGGTTAAGCCCTTCGTGTTCAGTCTCAGTGATTCTCGGAATTACCAGGGTTTCCCCATATCGCTCCCCTACAGCTTCCAGTTGTTTATAACTGTTACATATAACCTGAAAATTGATGTGTATTTCCTTTTTAGTGGTCGGTTTGGCTTATGGTTAGATGCAGATTTGTATCATGGGCGGAGCAACTCCTGCAGCACCTTCAATAATGACATCTTATCTAAGAAAGAAGATTTCATAATACAGGATGTAGAAGTATGGACATTTGAATGAAGTACTTACTGACTGCCTTAAGGACTGGATCCATTAGGCACTTAAAAGCTAAACAGAAGGTGCAGGCTGCCTCACAATGTTACACGCTTTTTTCTCAAGTTGTACCAGAGCATGACTACGCAAAAAATAATTGAAGAAAAACAGAGCTGGTTCTGAGAGGCAGTAGGGGACGGAACAAAACGAGATCAGTCAGAGGTGTTTTTTACTCCCTCCTCCAAAACTCCTCCATCGAAGATACGATGCTTATGAAAACATTCATGGTGTATAAATTGAAAACTTTTTCTGTAACTGTGAAAAAGATACTGTGGGAAAACTATAACTGTCTAGTACATTCCATGTGTATTTATGTTCAATGTACAAATGCTAACCAAAAATATAAGGTTACTTCACCAAAATCTATAGCATACTGTTTGCCATGGAAAAGAATCAGAAGTAGATGTACACAGCACTTAAGGGAACATGTTTTTAAAATCTTTTTATTTATTGTTATTGTATAGCAGATTTTTTTTTTTGTAAATGTATTAGCTCTGAGTTTTTTCTTTTTAATATTTCAAATCTCAATTTGATAAATAATTTCTATTCAGGTAGGTTTCTTATGCATTTGCATTTATTCTGAATCAATTTATTTGATTTCTGGAGTTATTTTTTATATTTTTATTTTGTAAATGAGATTTGGTTTTCATTTTACCCTAATAAGAGGGTTTGTTTTGTGGCAGAAGCACTTGAGTGCACAATTCTGGTTTTCTGTGAGATGAGGGAGAAGGTGGTTAGTGCTTCTCATTAACTCTGCTGCCACATTCCTGTTAATAGATTATTATTTTGGCAGCGTATGGAGACTTTGGGCAAACTGCCACCTGGTATAGACTGTATCAGCTCTGGTGCAGTCAACAGAATTGGGACAACATGCTCTGAGCATCTGTCCTAGTGCTATTTGACTGTTTACGAAGGATGTTTCTAAGAGAGGATAGTGTTTCTGTATTACCACCAAATGATCCAAAATAAACCACCCACTGTGCTTTTTTGAGCATTTCTTTACAAATTGAATAACTGCTTTGTTAAGGAGCAAATGCAATCTAAAGATTTAGAGAAGAGTGCTATTTCCCTAACAGGCCAGGTCATGTTAGTGTAATACTTGTTTTCTTTGTAATTAGTATATTGTTTCCTTCCTGAAAAAGACTTGAAGCAACAGGCTGGCTTAGGATTTGACAGGCAAATAAATATTCTTCTTTGTCTTTTCATGAAGTAGTCAGAAAATTTTCCTCTTTCTCCCCTCAACGCTGAAAAGGCTCTATGTTACAAAGTTAGGCTAAGCTCTAAGCAGGTCAGTGCTATGAAAATTTTGGCAAGTAGGGAAAGTGTGACAGAGGACTGGCAATCTTCACTGTTTTCTAAAGAATCCTGCTTTGCAGTTAAGCTGTGCTTTTATTTACACAATCCAAATCTGACCAAGACAGACTTTGTGGCTACCCTAGAACACTGTCCTGCCATTAGTCTCAAATGCGAGGTTGTATGAGAAAGGCAGGTTTTAGAAATGGTAGTGTGCTTCCATGCATTAAACAGTACAGTCTAATTTTGGAATATCATTAATGAAGTAATACAACTCAATTTAGTTACTGCTCTTCCCTTTTTTAATATATTCAAAAAAAAAAAAAAAAAGCCAAGTGGTTTTCTTTCAAAAGCATTAATAAATCTTAATTCTGCACAGAGATTTCACAGTCTAAAACCAATGCTACATACAGTAAGTCTGTAACACGCTGCACGTAAGCTTTTCACAATTCCGGTCTACATGGTCTACTACAGCCGTAAATAAACTTATTGGTAATGCTGTAAAATATTTTCCAAGTTGCTAATAGCATAATGCTTTGAAGATACCAGGAATATCTGATATTGTTTGCTCTTTTTATGGTGGCAGACCACTTACTAGTTCAAAAAAAAAACCCACCAAGCCCAAGTTCAACATTTTGCATACATTCCACTGTTGCTACCTACAACTTACTCCATTGTATTATCCTTGTCAGGGCATATCTAACTGCTGTGTTCTATATTCAAAACAGTGTTGTTCAATCAAAATTCTGTGACCCTTGAAGCTATGAATATTGAATATATGTCATGCAGTGCTATCACTATTTTCAATAAAGGAATTTATGCATTCAGAAACTTGTTGCAGATCCTTTTCTTTATTCACAGCCTTTATACATTTTGAAGACGAAAGGATACAGCTTAAGTTAGAGGTTATGCTGACAAACACCTAAGCCTCCCCTCAAAAGGAATTCCAACAATATCATATTTCAGAAATATGGCTAAGAAGCTTGTTGTTGTTGTTCTGTGGCAGTGTTTTGTGTTCGCGCAAAGGCAGGCTGTAATGGAGGGCTAAGAAATGCCAGTAATCCTGTTCCGGTTAGACAGGTGCTCCAGCAGTTCTCGTTGCTTCTGTCAGCTGTCGTGAGTGAGGTGTTTCCTCTTCCTTTTGACCATCCTGTTACCAGAAATCAAAAGTCCGTGCGCATCAGTTTTGTGTGCACCCTTTTCATGTTGCTAAAGTGTGTATTTTTCTTTTCAAGCAAGACAGAAGCATACGGTTACCTAAAAGCACTAGGTTCGTGGCTTTATTCATTTTTGTTATCGAGAGGTGCCACAAAGAAAAAACAAACTACAATTTACATATTAAACAGAGCAAGTATGCTACCTACGAGCTTTGCTTTGAGTGCAATGGCGGTTAAGATTCCTACAAGAAGAAAATTACGGTCGCTAGTAATTTTTAGAAATTCAGCTCCTCTCAGAAACGCCCTCCTTCAGCGCTGGAAACGGTTGATTCAAAGGCACTCAGAACGTGTTCGCTTTCTCCCCAGTTTGTGCCCTGTTTTTGCAGAAGATGCGTGGCGAACAGAGGCCGTGGATTGCTGCGGATGCCTCAGCGGTGCGAGGCGGCGGGAGGCTGGAGGTTTGCTTCGGAGCCTCCGAGGAGCGGAGCGTTTCGCTCGCCTAAGCGGCAGGTGTAAGCGTAAGGGTGCGCGCCCTCCGCTTCGGGCTGCAGGAGGCATCCTGAAAAGTAAACGTTTGCTTCGGAGGGCGCTGCGGGTGCTTCCTCACCCGCGGGGGCGCTGACGGGCGCCGGGTTCCAGCCGCCGCCCGGCCTCGCGGGTGGCCCGGGGGCGGTGGCAGCCGCCTGCCCGCCCCGCGGG
>VXAL01003990.1:456046-468799 GCA_013399475.1 Chauna torquata | reverse complement strand
CGGGCGCGGGCGGCGGCAGCAGCTGTGGGCGGGAGCGCTGAGCCAGGGCTGGGGCCTGGCGGCTGCCGGGCGCGGGCACGCGTGAGGCCTCGCTCCGCGTCATTTTACGAGCATCTGTAAGTCTCTGGGCGGTCACTCTGGCAGTGACGGGAGAGATGGGGATTTTTGCGTTTGCTTGGTGTTTAGTCTCCTCTTGTTTTGACGAAGAGGCGAATTCTAACTGTAGCAATGCTGGTGTAAAAGCTTTTACGTGAATCCTGATATCTGAGCTGCTCAGCGTCGAGAGGTGCACAGACGGCAGGGCTCAGGAAAAAGGGAAGAGGACCAAAGGGATTAATTTATGAGAATTAAAGATCAAACCTTGCAATCATGTATGTATATAGGTCATCTGATCTGAGTCCTCTCTCGCTCAGGTTGTGTCTTTATTTCCAGCTAATGAAGGATGCCACTTGAAAATTTGCAGTTTGGGGATTGCTATCTAGTCTTAGGGATCACCTGTTCTTTTATGGAGACAGCAGTGAAACATTCATCAGAAAGGAAGTATCTTGTCACTTTTGAATGGTTGCACAATAGCTAAAAATCTAAAAGTTGTCATAGAACAAGTGTTTTTGCTGTGAGCTACTGAGTAATCCTGACTGCAGAAAGTCAACTGAGAAACAAACGGTGCTCCTAAGTCTTTTTTTGTAGGCCAACTCCCAAGATAGTTTACTTTGATGTACTTATGGAAAAAAAATATGTTGTAATCTTGAGATTTTTTTGCTAGCTGTTTCAAATATAGTACTAAGTATTGCACTGGTGTGGGGAAGATAACTTTGTTACCTACTGTTTTGCTGTAGCCTCATCCTGGTTGGTGTAATCTGTATTCTTTTTTTAGTACGAAGACCTTGTCTGCTTTAGAGATATCAGACCTGGTGCCCCCCACCACTACCTGGTGGTGCCAGTAGAGCACATGGGAAACTGCAAAACTCTCACACCCGAACACATACCTGTAGGTAAGGCTGTAAATGTGTATTCCTCCAAGTTAAACACAAAGTAAAAACATTTTTCACAGTCTTAAGTAGTGTGCTGTTGAGTAAATTACATCTTAGAACACTGTTTGGCTGCAGTTGTAAAACACTGAAATAGATGGTGCGAGTGGGTGTGGGTAGGGACTTAACCTTTGCTGGCAACTTCCATGACATTTTTGTGCTATTCTAGAGTAATGTTGCAGTAGCGCACAAAATCTCTTTTTGTTTGCTTGGAGTATAGATGCTTCTGCACTATGTTAGAAATGCCACTTTATTTTTTTAAAGTATTTATGTGCTGCTTAATTGCATTTTCCTAGGTATATATGCAACTTTAAATTATATGAAAAAAAAAAAAAAGAGAATTCTGTACAATAAACATTTTATAGTTTTCTACATTATGTTTCAGGAAAAAGAGAAGAAGGAGAGAAACGATGTTCCAATAAACTTCAATGATTTCTTAAAAAGACAAGATTCTAAAATATTGAAGCTAGGATGTATTGTTGATAGGCTTTTTTTATTATTATTTATTTTTTAAGAAAAAGTCATCCTGGAGTTAGTTGTTTCACAAGAAATGCCTAGCTAAGTGAGTTGAGTAACAGAAAACACTATGTCCATACATGCATGAACAGATTCTACTTTAAGGAAACTTACAGATGATGCAAGAAAAATGTTATGGTTGTGTGTTGCAAATTTTGAATCATTGTATTCATCTTATAAATGTAGGGCATTTTTCTCCAGAAACAACTTCTAAAGAATTGTCTTGAAGTCAAACACAGATAGACTTTTGCCTTGGAAGTTTTCGTATTAGGGTTTCTTCTCTTTTACAGTAATGAAAACTTTGTCCTTGTAGTAAGTAGGACTGAGAGTTTAATTTTATTTTTATCTTTGAAACTTTTGCTGTGTAGAGACATAGCACAGGAGTTAGTGTAAACTACATCATTATGACAAGTCAGTATTTGGTGGTGGTGGTGTTTTTTTATAAGGATGTGGTGATACCATGACTTTGGTCAAAGTTGTTAGAATAAATACCACACGTAGAAATGTCATTAGTATGGAAATCAATAACAGTAGCGATTTTCATATTGAACTTTGCACAATACTACCTTGACAATCTTTGTTTGATTATGAGCAGTTACAGTATTTATACTTTGGAAAAAAAACAAACACGAGTTTGTGATCTCAATGTAATCATCATTGAAGTTAATATTCAAAGGTTTTGTTTCTGAAGAATATCTGCTTCAAATTACTTGACTCAAAGACATATGATGTGTAAAATACTACTTAAACATTAAATGAAATTTATTTGTATTTAACAGTGAAGAGAATGATGGAAGCTGGAAAATCTGTCCTCCAAAGAAATAATTTTAGTGACTTAAATGATATAAGGTATGTAATGGAAACCTTCTGTGTTTATTTAGTATGTTCTTGACTTCTCAAAATACTGTTTTAGAGACGGTGTTTTTAGAGACAACTGCAGTATGATTTATTGAAGAAATTGGGTTTGCATTGACTGACCACATGACTTGTCAAGTCACATGTGCTGGCACTGAATATAAACTCTTCTCTGATCAATTTCTAGTGCAGATTGCATTCCAATTCTGAGATTCTTTCCTGAGCACTGTCTTCCTTGTGGGATAGGGAGGGCACTCGAGCAGCTTATCTAAAAGGGTGCTCTTCAGTTATGTGCTGAACGTTGGCTCTAATTCTAGATTCCAGGAGAGGTAAGCTTTGCCCTTTTAATCAGGGCACTGCACTGTGTTTCAGTCATACCTGCATTCGTCTGATTTCAGTGCTGGTCCATTTAGTTTAAGGCAGTGCATTTGGGAGCCAAAATGAAGCAAAATGTAACATAATTTAAATAGTGTGGAGTACTGGGAGATGGGTCTTTCTGTTTAAAATAGGTAGAAACTGCATTAATCTAGTGACAGTTGACTTTCCAGCTGAAAACTAGATACGATGTATCTAAGGAATATCCTGGTTTTTAACCCCCCTTTTTAACACAGTGTATCGTAAGTAGAGAGATGTGAAGGAAGAGGTTAATGGCCTTTTGAAAAGGTTTCTTCAGAGCATAATGAAAGGAAGGGACATAATTTTGTTCATACCTTTATGTAGAAGGAAAATGTTATGAGTTAATTTCTTAATTCAGTTGTTGTTAAAAAACTTACGACGTTCTCCTTTCTGAATTAACATCACTAGTGTTTTTAACTTGTTTTCCTTTTTTGAAGAATGGGTTTTCACTGGCCTCCATTCTGCTCAATATCCCACTTGCATCTTCATGTCCTGGCCCCAGCCAGTCAGCTAGGATTCTTATCCAGACTCATTTACAGAATCAATTCCTACTGGTTTATCACGGTAAGTGTAATGCACATGAGCTTTTCAATATGTTTTCAATTGCAAGCTGAAAATGTGATGTCTTTGTAACATTTTAACTATGCCCAAAAATTCTTTGAGTGATTATTTTTGTTATTACTATAATTATTAATTCTATTTTGCATTAACTGTTTGAGGAAAATATAATGGTAAAATTTTAATAATAACGTTTATGCTTAATAAGGGAAATGGAGTGGCAATAACAGCAAACAATATGGTAGTTCTGGATTTAATGTGTAGCTTAGGCTGATATGATGTGCTTCTGACTACACTTTGTAAATATTCTTTAATGTGACAGGATATATTAGAATGTGATGGGCTGTGTATTGAAAGTGCCTTGGTTCATCCAGTTTAGGTGAAAAGCATGGCCACCTAATGGTTGCTTCTATCAGTTCATACGTTTTTTCTTATCTTGCCATCCTCAGACTGAAACAAGCATCTGCTTTACAAAAACATTGCTTGTACTGATTTCAGTCAGTAGAGATTAGTGATGAGATTGAATTGGCACTGACTAAATCACTGCTCAAAAATCTCTCTCAAGGATTAATGCTAACTCTCACAGCTTTGACTCAGCAAAGAACCTATCCTTGCCGTGTAGCTCCAGCATCCTGTTGTCATCGGACAACCCCAAAACAAAGATGCTGAAAGAAGTCTCTCTCCTAAAGAAGAATATGGACGGCCTCTTAAAGAGAAAAACTCAGCTTCTTTGTGGTGGTGCCTTGCTGGAGATCTCACCTATCTCTGAACAAGCAGATGTATCTGCTGTGTAGTAGAGAGCATCACAGATATCTGGGCCTGAAAAAAGCTATAGCTGTCTAGTTATACTGCTTACTGTTTTGAATTAGCTCAGAGACATCTGTACCAAGTTTGGTTATCCGATATGGATGCACATCAAAAGATATTTTGCCCTGTTGTCAAGTTGGAAAATGTTCTTGAGTTGTTGGTTTTGTTTTTTTATTTTTAGTTATAATGGC
This sequence comes from Chauna torquata, assembly GCA_013399475.1. Classification (NCBI taxonomy): domain Eukaryota; kingdom Metazoa; phylum Chordata; class Aves; order Anseriformes; family Anhimidae; genus Chauna; species Chauna torquata. Next base: position 464,448 of record VXAL01003990.1, on the reverse strand, counting down.
TTGAATGTGATACTTACTTAAGAATGTAAAACAAGATTCAGATAAAGCACGGAGCAACTGAAAATGAAGTTATCTGGCTTTATTTGCAAATAAACTGCAATAGCTTCTTAACTCCTATTAAGTTGTTGCCATCTTAAGTAGCTGCTTGCGTATTTACTATGTATATTAAAACATACTGGCTTTTTACCTTTTAACTTAGTTCATTTGGCGATCTTAGTAAAACCTCAAGCACTAGTTCAAATTAAAAGATTACTGTCAGCCTTTTTTTTTTTTTTTTTTTTAACACCAGTCCCACTGGCTTAATCTAAACTGATTTATTTCAGAAGTTCCCAAGTGAGTCCCCATATGCTTAATTTGGCCTGCCAGAACAACGGTGGCAAACTTCCTTCTACACTGATCCCTTCTGAGGGCTGGTGCTGTCATACATACAAAATATAACTGCCCCAGCTATGTGGTAGATACTTTCCTCATCATATGGCTGTTTATGCATGTGTGAGCACAGTGACATAACCAAAGAATGAATATGTCTAATGACGTGGACAGCATGTGAATGCTCTCCATTTCTCAGCAACGCATATGACTGGTGTGCAGCTTGCTGGGTGATGAGGGGCCACGAGACACTGTTCGGGAGCATCTCCCAAAGAATTCCAGTTCTCATAGCTTGATTGTTCTGAACACTGCTGTCTTCGAGGTCCTTAAAACGTGCTGCTTTAACTACTATTTCTTTGCTCAAACATTCTTTGACTTTCAGTTTTTTTTCCTTTTCTGATCATCTAACAGGAGTTTGATGAAAACGTGAGTTTGTTGTTTAAAACAGTCATTGTATTTTACTTCTATTGTATGCTTTATCCATAAAAGTGAAAAGTATATGCTGTGTCCACCAGCATCACATTGTTAATGTTTTTAAAATGGATTTTTCAGTGAACTGAAGGTCCACTGCATAGATCACGCATTGCTTCTTCTCTTTCATAGGCTGAACAACTGATTGAGCGACTGCAAACTGAAAATGCTGCCAGCTGAAAGCACTCTTAGCCTGTGTCAGTAGCCAGTTTTGAACCAGTTTTTGGTTTTGAACTCTGATTTAAGGTTGCACATTTTGTTGCCAATAATATACTAGGATAAAAAAAGCTTAGTTCCTTATGAGGAAATACAGAATTTATAGCTGTCTACCTAATTCTCACATTTGGATACTTCAGAAGTCTGTGTACTTCTCTGACAATAAGGCAATGTATTTTAATGATAATTTTATGTATGTGTATACATGTATGTACATTCACACACACATGCATAATACGTATATGCACATATGCAGACAACATTTCCCATTAAAATGCCGGGTATAGCAGCAGAATGTATTCTAACTAAGGAGCCAAGTTAGTAGTAACAGCATGCACATGGTACCAAAGGTAATACTTATTGTGGAATCTAGCTTTTATTTTAAATATGCATTGTTCTGGAATTGCAAGGAATATTTAAAATATTTCAGTTTCCATCTGTACTTGTATGATATTGTTACCTGTGCCTAGTTAGTAGTAGGTATCTTGCTGAAAGTACGCTACTAACTTTTCTGGTGCTAAACCACTTTAATATATTACTCATCTTACTTGCATGACAGTGACATAGTAAATGTTAATACAGTATGTGCCCAAGATGTGATAATGCTATAAACATAGAATATAGTTTAATTGTATGTATAAGTGGTTGTATGTTGGCTTGAAGATTGTTTCACCCTTATGTGCGCAATATTTTCAGTTAATTATTGTATGTTTACAAAAATGTGAAGAATTTGGAAGAACTGATTTAGTACACTGCTGTTCTGCATCATGGTAGAGAAGACAAATTTTGAGATTATTCTGATATTGTTCTCACTGGAATTCACTTGGCTGAATTTGATTTCTAAGTGTGGTCACAAGAGAAATGGGTCTTTAGTGCAGTGAGTATGTGCCAGGCTTGCATAACAGCAGTCTGATTTGAATTTGGAATAGCAGGGACTCAGCCCCAAATTGGAACATGTAGGGATTGTGTTCTGAATTGGTTGTGGAACCTGCTGAACATTTGCCTTCACTGTATGACTCTAATCAGTAATGTTAGCACTGTTTTTCAATACCATGTTAAGGCAGACTGTTCGGAAAGTCAAAACTCTAGAAAACAAAGTGGATTTTCTTTGTTCACAGACAAGCACCAAGAGATACAAACTAATCAGGTGTCCTTGGCTGATGCAGTTAGATGCAGCTGAGGTGGTGATGGTTTGTTGCACCTTCAAGATTCCCTGAAAATAATCTTCTCAATGTTTTCCACTGATCCAGCACCTGTTGCCTTAGTGGGACAACGTATTGTAATACTCTTACAGTAGCCTGTACATCATACTTGAGAAGAGTCACACCCTTGTAAAGAACAGCGTTTTCTACCCAGAAGAGTTAACATCAGTCTTTTCTGTAAGACCTTGTTTTTAATGTCTTGTTATTCTTACTAGTGAGCACTCATGTACTTTGTGGTTTTAGTTTGTAATATTAGCTAGGAAGAGCATGAATTAAAGCCACTGAATTTTGATTAATTCTGTGCAATAGGTTAGGAGGCTTGAATTGGCTCCTAACTTTATGAAATATTTGAACATCAAGATTTTTCAAGAGTTAATACTGTGTGTTCTGATTTGTAATTAATTTATGTAACTGTACTTAACTGTGATAATGTAATATTTAAAGTACCAACATGAACTGTTGTCAAAAAGGAGTAATAAATAGAACAAATGCTAATCCTGGAATGATCTAACTGTACAGCAGAGTAGCTGACCATGGTCAGCAGCCAAGCACCATGCAGCAGTGCGCTTGCTCCTCACCCCTGCTTCTAGCAGGATGGGGAAGAGAATGGGTCAAGATAACAACACTTCAATAAGTGAAGAAAAGGGGTGGGGGTGGGGGGGAGACAATTAATGTAAAGGCAATTGCTCATCACCTCGTGTAAGCACTCCAGTAGCAATGGCTACGCTAACCCTTGCCCAATGCCCCCCACCCCATAAAAGCCCTCCCTTCAGTTTATTGCTGAGCATATCATATGGCATGGAATATCCCTGCTGGTCAATTTGTGTTGGTTGTGTCACCCCCCAGCTTCTTGCCCACCCCCAGCCTACTTGCTGGAGGGCCAGTCTGGGAGAAGGGGAAGGCCTTGACGCTGTGCAAGCACGGCTTAGCAATAGCCAGAAGATTGGTGTGTTAACTGCTGCTTTAGTCACAAATCTGAAACAGCACCATATGAGCTGCTGTGAAGACAATTAACTCCATCCCAGCTAGACTCAGTACACTGTCAAATGTACGCAGCAGGAAACACGAAGATCAGCTTTTATGTTTGAGGAGGGTCACAGTAATGACAGTTAGCACTGGAAAGGTAAAAATCAGGATATAATCCAGCTTCCAAAACTTTTGCTGATGTTCAAGATAGGAAATCCAGCTTGTCTCTGACACTAGCAGACAGGCCTCAAACAAGAAGGTGCTAAATGGAGCCATGTTCATCACTGAGATGAATGCTCATTATCTCGTTAGTGTTTCTCAGCATGGAACAATGTTCCATTTTCCTTCTGTGTTGATGAGCATTGGTCTTGGACTCAGCAGATATTTTCTAATTGGGTTAAGAAATATTTTCTGAAAAGTCTATTCTAATGCTTTGAATATGTTTCAGGATTATTGGCTACCCTCTGGAAATGGCAGCGGGCAGACCCCACTCATTACATCACCCTCTTCAATAGCAGCATTATAACGCTCTTTTCAAACTTCCCCAGTCTTCTGTGGAGCATTCCAGTGAGCAAACATAGCTAAAAAGCTCTTGGAGACTAAACTGAGCAGCTTTTACTCTTTAATGTACAAGACTGAGAAGCAAAGGAAAGTTGCTTAGCCACTCCTACCCCTGGCTCTGTTGTTCTTTGATCCAATATTAGCAGTCCTGAGAAAAGCTGCTTTTTTGACTATGTGTTTAGGAATGACAAAGCTTTATTTGTACTCTTTTGCTCAACTGTTTTACATAAACTCCCAACCTAATGTGAGCCCAGAGAACAATACTTTTATGCTGAAATATTAATTGGCCCCTTCTGAGAGGATGAAACATGCACACACAATGCTGTTACAAGCAGAATAAAAAAGAAAATGTTTGTGTTTTCACTAAGGCCAGCATTTTTTATGTGATTACATTGTTAATAGCTCAATTATATTCTGAGGTCTTCTTAAGCATGAGTTGTAATTAAATGTATACAAATGGGAGCAAACTGGTGAAAATCATATTTGAAATCTGACAAACTTTGGAACAGTAAAAACCTGCATAAAAACTCACTTGCTGTCATTTCAACTGTTGTGCAATATTTATTGAAGTGCTGAAAGTGCTTTCAGTGTTTGACAAGACAAAATACAGATAATACCTGTAAAATGTACAGTCTGAAACAGGTGCAGAATTCACGGGCTTCCAGCTGGAAGGGAAGACTACAGAGGGAACAGATGGGCTTGCTACAAAAAAAAAAGTGAACTTTTAGGAGACATTGGAAAAGCTGAAATGTACTTGGTAGGACAAGAGCACCTTTTAGAAGGTCAGAGTTTATTTAACTACTACAAATAATCTGTAATACTTAAACCTCACATCCTGCATTTTTTGTGAAAATAATATATTAAATTCTGCTCCATTTACACTAATGAGTGCCTGTTGCATAAAAAAGGGTTTTAAACACTTCCATCTGTAGATGCTAATCTAAACTCTAGGTTGCAGATGAATGAAGCAGAATTTTGTGAAACTTGTAAACCAGTCCATTAGATGTGGTGCATTCCTGACCATACAGGCTTTAGGAGTAATTTTTTATTTTGAGTGTATCAGTGGACAAACTGACCAATTGTATTATCTTTTAGATTTCTTTTGGAATATTGGCTATTGCTGAAAGCAGGAGATTAGAATTGACAACCTGTGTGCTGACCCAGTTTGGCAGCTTTTTGGTGTTGATAACTATTGCATGGGCACATAAGATAGAAAGACTCGTCACTCTTCAGAGAATGTTCATCTAAAGATGGCAGACAGGAAATTTGGCCCTGTAAGTGTTTCAAAAAAAAAAAATCCGTCTCTATAAATTATGTTTTTAGTAATAATTCTTGGTTTTGTTCAAAGTATGACAGGGTAAGCTTTTCCCAGTCACTTACAAAGTTGGCAGGACCATTTCATTAGGGCTTAACTCTGCTTCTATCTGATTTGGTCAGCAGTATGCTTAAAGCTTTTGCACACGTACTCAAGTGGTATTTAAACCAACCAGCAACAGCAGGAGTGCAGCTGAGGCCATGTTAGTATCTGACACTAACTACGTACATGGCAGCAGCGGCCTCAGTTCTTATTTAACTACTTGGGCCAGTCTGAATTTAAGAACTAGTGAGTCTGCACGAGCTGGACTTGCACCTCAGGGTGCTCAGGTTACACACTGCCTCAACTGTGTCTTTTGAGCGTAAAGCATTATTTTTCCTGATATAACCATCCTGTTAGTCAGTTGGCGATACCTGAACTGCCTGATACTGCCTCCTACAAGTTACCAACTATTGCTAAAGCAGAATCAACTGGATTTACAAATTGTTAGAATTAAGCTGACCACATTCCATAGCTGTATTATAAAAAGCTTGATTCATTTTGAAATCAAAGTGCATGCCCAGGCTTTATCTAATGGGAGCTGAAATCCACAAATGTGTGCTCGTGTCATTTGGCAAAAAATGCTTTTCCAAAAACCAAAGCATTTTAAATTTGTTATGATGACAAGTTATAAAAGTCTTGTTTTAAGGTGCAAGCCATTAATTTTTTTAGAAAGGAGCAGTTTTGAGAGCTAAGGGAACACAAACCAGCAGTGTCTGGTGCAGCATGTACTCCCTAGTTTCCAGCATGGTAAAATTATGTGGTGATTAAAACCCATCCTTTGGTTGCCCTCTCCATTTTGTACCTGCATCTGGCTGTCCTGTTCCCCAACTATACTTATTTTACCACATTCATTTCTTCCTTTTTTTTTCCTATTTTCATTGTCTTTTCACTAGGAAAAGGAGGCAGAGGGATAATGAAAACTGTATTTTTACTTCTCAGTCAAAAGCCTTATTTTGATGTAAATCCCCATTAGATGAAAATGCCAGACAAAAATAATTCTTTTCTTACCCTTTTTGCAAAAAATGGTCTTTTATATACATAGCATAAAATAATCTATCACTTTTATCAAGTTCATAATTTATAATAAGTCTCAATATCTTTTTGAGGCAAGAGAATTTCTTATTTTAAAGACTCATCAAGTAATGTAGTTAACAGCACAGAAAAGCTTTTATTTGCACTGGTGAAAAATAAAATCTTTTTATTCCCAACGTACATAGTTTTCTTGGTGGGAACTATTGTAAACACAGTTCCTGATTACTTTTAATAGTGTTATTACAACTATTGCACATAACCAATTCTGAACATTGAAAGAGTTGCTCCAGAAGAACCATGAAGAAAATTCTCATTGCTTATCTCTCAGTCCCAGTTTTAACTAGCAGATCATTTTTTCTCCCAGTTTGGAGAACTCACTACCATGCTCTGAAAGCACAGCTCTGCTTCAACTAAATGAGGTATGTGACTGCACTACTATACTTTTATTTATGTATTTGGCAGTACAGGATCTCTACTCTCCTGTTGTAAACAGCATCGCTACACTCTGCTGAAAGAAGTGAAAGAACCCCTTGTTTTTTCTTTTTCTTTTCATGAATACACAGAGCCCCAGTGTACAGTTTCCATTGTCTTTCATGTCCTTATGCTGTAGCACCCTACTTTCTATGAAGGGGTATAGCTAAGTTCACCAAAAAGGCAGTAGAGCTTTGTGAACTTCTAGGGTATGACACAGCATTAGAAGAAAGAACAGGTAAAAATGGCGTGAAATCCAGAGAGGAAAAAGAACAAGAGACAGAAAGTTTGGAGAAGATAGGATGCTAAGAATAGATTGTGAAATACCAGGACTAAGTGCAGCTCTCCAAAATACAAGCAAGATGCAACTTATTTAGGAATCATGAAATATCCTTGCTGTACATACTGTAGACCATTAAGCAAGTGATATTTCTGTAAACTTGGGAATTTTCATATACTTCATGAAAGTCAACATAACTTCCATTTATTTAGTTTCACCATGTGAAAATAACCTAAACTTTTGCTATATACCAAGCTCTTATTTGAAGAAGTATATGAATTCCCCAAAAAGTTTTCAATTCCATGTTTCGCAAATCAAAATCCCCCACACAGTGAGTCTTTCCCAACCCGCAAGAATCAGTGTTGTATAGCCAGTTAACTTGTTGGTAGCGAGTTAGTAATTTGTTTTCAGCAACCTTAAGCACTTAAGCCAGCAGGGATGCCCGAAGAACCACGGTATACTTGGTAGTGGATGATAATAGTGAAGGGACAGTCCAATGGCAGCATGATGGATTAGTCGATTATTTGTGATTTCTGTCCAAAACAGCTATCATCTTTATGAAACCTTTTTAAATCCTTCTCACCCTTTTTCTCTCCTGTGAATGTGCAATTAATTTGCTCAGTTGAAATTCCGCAATGAAAACCTCTTTCAAGACAGTATCTATCTTTTTTCCAAATGCAAATGTGCAGCAGAATTCATCAGATGACAAAGTCTCATTCCAGTAAAGTGATGACCACATCATCATCTTTTCCTTGCCAAAGCATTTCACCTTCAAAATGAACCAGACCGTGTTTTCTGGCTCTCAGCAGGATTCCCACTACTTTGTTGGAAATAGTCACGTAGGTTTCAAACAGCTGCCCGAACGTTACACTCAAGTGTCCGTCTTCTCCCCTCCGTCCCGTGTTCCTGATCATCAAGCACAGCTCTTCTACTTCCTTTCCCACGTGCGAGTGAGCATCTTTCCCTCTCCGCTCTGTTTTAGACCCTTCGGGGGGTCTCCCATAGGTCGGATCTCCTCTGTGAATATGCACGGGTTTCGATGCAAGCCTGTCGTCGTTGCTGAACGGGTTCTTTCTCTGATACTCGACCTGATCCTCCGCCCACGCCTGCCAGCTTTTCCTCAAGCCGCCCACCGCGCCGGCAGTTTTAGCACTCCGCCCTTTATCTCCCTCCATTCCTGAAAACGCGTTGTGGCACTCGAGCAGGAACCGAATCGGCGACCGACCGCAGCCGTGGTTCTCTCGGGCACCGTCAGCTGCGAAGGAAACAGAAACACAAATAAGCCTTTTCACGGGGAGGGGGAGCAGAAAATCCCGACAACTTCTGTGAGAGTTTCGCCTGGGTGAGAGGCGAGGCTGCCGAACAGACATCAAGTACTGAACACCTTGTTAGGTCCGCGCCTAACTCCACAGCAATCGAGAAAGCAACGTGCTTCAGCTGCAGCTCCGGGGCCGCTCTCCCCGCCGGGGCGGGCAGG
>VXAL01003990.1:437269-452761 GCA_013399475.1 Chauna torquata | reverse complement strand
TTTCCCTTTCCTAAATCTGCTCTCCCAGAGGCACAACCAGCATCGCTCACTGGCTCAGCTCTGGCCAGCAGCGGGTCCCTTCTGGAGCCGGCTGGAGCTGGCTCTTGTCTGACATGGGGCAGCCCCTGGGCTCTTCTCACAGAGGCCACCCCTGCTCCCCCGCTGCTAACAAACCTTTACCACATAAACCCAATACAGAGGCCTGCACCTGCTCTCTGCTGCCACATCCCACACAGAACCAGCTTTCTATTTCTGCTGCTTTGTTTTACATTTGCCCCGAGACTACAAACAGCACACAGCTGCTCATGCAGCTACACATTTCCTTACTATCATCTGCTGCAATACAAACATTGCTGAGTTGCCACCCGTCGGTTTTGGGCATGAACCATTGCTAATGATTCTGCTCAGATCTGCAGTTCTGCAGCACAGCATCTTCGTACAGCTAACAAGGCTTCTGGTACACATGCCACTTCTGACCCCTATGGGGCCACTATGTGGCCCCCATAAACCCAATGCAGGAACATCCCCAACGTTTAACTCTCAGTTCAAAAGCCTTTTTAGTGGGTGGTTTTTTGATGTTGTTCTTCTTCTTGTTGTTTTTAATTATTACTAGCTTGTTTCTTGGAGACTTGCTGTTTTCTGTGTTCAATTTAACAGTCTCTGATTTAGTTTATTCTGGAAAAAACACCTACTGAAGAAAACCTTTGAGATACCTGTAAAGCAGAGGAGTAACAGAAAAGGAATTAGTGCTCAGTGATGGGCCTGGCCACGGTTCAGAATGTTACTAGTGAAGCATCTCTTTTTTACATGAATTAGAAAACTACTTTAAGAATAGATAGCTCAGAGCAATATCACATGAGGAATGTTGTTGCGAGAGTTTAGGATTGAGCAGTAAAGATTTCAGCGAAAGATGAATACAAAAATGGAAAACAGTGGGATTTCATTACTGAAATTTTGTCTAACATGATCTTACTGTACTGTATATCGTACAACTTTTCATAACCTATTAATAACTTGTTCATTTATGACTGAATTCTGAGAAGGATAATCAGCTACTTTTGCAGCAGGAGGGTCTAATTTTTTCAGCTCATAAATAGTATGTACAAGCTGAATTTAATTGTAAACCTTTGCCCTAGCCACACAATTACACTAAGAGTTTTTCATTGTTGGTTCTCACAATAAATCAGTAGTAAATGCTATTCTTTCTTCTATTGCTGTTTCTGAGATTTTCTTTATAATCCCTGTGGAGGTCACAGTCTGCTTTAGAATTTATAGTATGCTGCTCTATCTCTGATTTTTTTTTAATTTTTATTTTTTTAAGGTTAAAACAGTAGTAAATGCTCCTAAAGCCTGACCTTTATATTTTCACTTTAGGAAATAACATCTTTGCTCTCGCTTTATGGTGGACAATTTAGCGGTCAGCAGGAAATTCATGTAAATGTAAGTTAGGACCAAATGTTTTACTTGTGTGCATGCATGATATACAAATATGCTCTTTATGATATTTTTATTAAAAGTGGGTAACTGAATGCATTTTGAAGTTTCTTAGGAAAATAAGGTATCTTCCGAAAATGAGCAATTCTTAATTTAAGCTAAAATTTTGAGTTTAGAAAAAGATGCACAAAATGCACATCAGGGTGTCTTCATTTAACTATATAAAAAGAAATTGTGCCACCTACTGGGAGACTTGTTTCTTTTCAGAACAGCTGAACCATGAAATCGTTTAGTAGCTGTGTGAATTTAGTGTTTACCTCTAATTTGATGAGACAGTATATCCAAAAGATTGAAGCTCGCAAGCTGTGTGATTCTGGTCTCAACGCTTAGTCATTACTCGTTTTTTGTTGTTAGTTGTGTGTAACTAGGTGTTATAATTCTTTAGAGGATGAATAATCTGGAGAAGTGTAAACAAACAAACAATATTTTACCAAGCCAAATATACGAGGGGGAAATGGAATTTGTAATAAAGTTTCTCAGCCATTCAAGCTAATAAACAATTTTATCTCAAATTAAATATTTTATCCTCACGTTCTCTGTGCAATTAACAGATTTTCAGATTAACACGCATGCATGTTCTGTTTTGATACAACAAAATTGTGTAATTATGCAATACATGTAACATCCTCCAGCAAGGCATTTGCATCACTCATCTTCTTTTTATTTCAGTCTCCATTTTGGATTCTCAATATTCCTTCAGAAGAGATGGCAAGGGGACTAATGAAACGGACAGTATGTGCAAAGTAAGAGGTGAAAAATCTTGATAATGTAGACTGTGGAAAACTGTTTCACTACATGGTGGCAAATATTAATTTTGTATGGAGTCTTAAAATAAACAGTCACTGCTTACCTCTAGAAGTGAGGAAGCATTGTTGGAACCTGTGGGACTGATTACATAGCATGCCTGTCCTCTTAATTTACAGTCAGCAGCAGGTCTTCAAGCAGTGTTCTTCACTGCAGAGCCACTGCTCATCTTGTAGTGTTGCTGACTTCTTAGCTAACTTGAATACTGTTTAGTTAATGGCTTATTTTAAAACACATATGGAATTAAAAGATAAGAACAGTGATAGATAAAAACTGAAAATCAGAAGGGAATTAGAAGGGAATGGGGTGATATATATTCCTTGTGTTGCCTTCCTAGAGCTTGTATCTGAGCCCTCAGCCTGGGTTCTTCTACAAAATTAAAGAGCAAAGGAATATGCCAGGGATCGATTGTTCTTGCTGCTTTTGGCCCTTTTTTGAGGGATCTGAATAACACATTTTCCCAGGAGGCTTGAGAGATTCCTCAGAGGCATAGTTCAGGTCAAGTAGCAGCATAGATGTGGTATGGCTGTCTGACCATACTGAATTTAATTCATCGTGTCTGTGCTGTCTTGTTCAGTGTTGGTTTGGGCACCTCCGCAGAGCGTTGCATGGTCCCTGTTGAGTGCTTGTTGTGGCAAGTATTCGGTTTTACCTACAATGACTTGGGCTGTTCACCTTTGCCTAAAGAAACACCAGGTATACAAAATGGTGCTTATGACAGTATGTTTCCAGTGGGGATAAACTGTACTGCACTTCAGAAAGGAGTCATACATGACTAAGGAATTAAAACATGACAGAACAGCTTACAGGTGTTCTATATGCTACGTTCTTTCAGCTTCTTTTGAAATGCTTCTTTTATGTAGAAAGCATAACTGTCCCACTATTTTTTCCTGCGCTATTACTTGTTATGGGTATGTGTGTTAGCATGTGATTGCTGGAGCATTTCAGTTGCACTCCTAATTAATATTAAAAGCTCTGAAGCATATATTTATTTAGATAAACTTTCCCCATCATGGTTTTTTTTTTTTTTTTGGATAGATAAGTAAGTGTAAAGGTAAGAAGTGAGCCTGAAGGTGTTAGAAAAGCTTCTGCAAGAGTAGAATAAAATTCAAAGATGAATATTCAGTTCTCCCTGGTATAGCCTATGTTTTCAGCCTTTCCATAGCTCCATCTGCAAATATAGTTTAAATTCTCACAGTAAATGGAAACAGATGCTTTAGGAAGAAATTACATACTGCTAAAATTTACGCTTTTTCTCAGGGTAAATGCAGGTGAGAAATGTAGCCCTAAATATTTTATTCAGGAAAGAAATACTGTAACAAAATGGCCTACCATTGGACCTTGCCCTTGTCACTTAGTAAAATGTAGTTCTCTTTTACATTTGCATGAGTGAACTAAACGTTTGAACATTGGGAAGATTTTCCTTAAGGAGTCAACCACCGTCTTTGTAAAAGTACTACATGCCATTGCTGATCCTTAAAGACTGTGTGCGGTATGTTGCAAATGCACATATGAGTGTCTAGCAACATATACAGTGTCCCTAGGGTTCCTGTTCTAGGATTTTTTTTCTTTGATATGGAAAGGCCACTCACTTGGGATATTTGAATGCTGGAGGAAAGGTCTGTGGTGTGGTATGTAGTGTTGTGCCTTCACTATAGTAGCATCAGTTCTGACATATTCCAATGCAGTGCTTTCATTAAACCCAGCAGTATGGAAACAAAAACAACAAAAATGTAAGAAGACAGCATAGTGTTTAAACATCTTCAAATGTCAAACATCTTAGCCACATCTTCAAATCGGGTAGAACCACTGATGATATTGCTATACATAGGATGCTACAATTTTATGTTTTGTTTTACTCCAGGATAGTGTAGCACTGAAAGTCTGTTCTTTACCTTTTTCTTTGCTAACCCCATCAAATTGGTGGATAAAAATTGATTTTGTCTCACTTGAAAGTATCACTATGTGCCAGATCTCTGAAATAGCGGCTTAGGATTAAAAAAAAAAAAAAAAGTGTGTCCCTGTTCAGAAGAAAATGTAAGCATGTGCTAAGACTTGAATAACATCCTTCATTCCCCCATGAAGCCTAAATACGCTGGCCAAGAAGGACTGGTGAAAGGAGTAAATGTCTGTCGGGCATCTCCCCCCCTGCCTTTTTCTATCTTACTGCACTCTAAAAATATTGATATTTTCAGGTCTATATTTGAACTGTGGGGTCATGGCAGATCTGCAGGGGAGCTCTATGCATCTTTGAAGAACTATCCAAGGGACAAGATGGTATGCACATCAAGAATTTGGAAACTGTTTCTCTTCATCACAACGATTAACACTGCAACTGTACTAATGAAAGTCTTTGCCTTTTTTTCAGCTTCCATATCTACAGCCAGAGTCTACATACAAAGTACATATTCATACATTTAATAAAACACTGACCCAAGCACAGAAAATAAAAAAGATAGATGTAAGTAGATGTTTAAGAGATCTTCAACATGTATTTTAATCTATTCACATTGTTCTTATTCCGTGCTATCAGTGTTGTCCAGGATGTATTGAAGTTTGGGTTTCCTGAAGATCTTAAAGCAGTTTACAGCTTATGTCTTGTCAACTGTAAATGAGGTCTTTGTGTCTGACTTAGTATTCCCCATGAAATTCCTGACTCTGTGTTTTTTTTCCCCTAAACAGATCATGTAAGGCATATACAAACATAAGCAAATATCACAGTGCTGATTTTGCAGACGCAGAAAAGTAGGCTTATGACCCAGAGCTGTAAGATTCATATAGAGTTAGATGCCAGTTTTAAGAAAATATCTTTCTTCATCTCCATATTGGATGTTCATTGTTGTAGAATGTGGAACAAGCCAGTCTAGTGACTTTCGTTGCAAGCTGTTGGTTGTTTGCCAATTTTCTGTTCTGTCCTTATGTTCTTGTCTGCTCTTGTGCTCTCCTCCTAGTTATATTAACTATTTTAATTAGGAAATTTTTCTCAATTACTGTTAGCTTTTGCTTTTCCACATTCTATTTTTTGCCGCTATTGATTCTGTTTATACTGTTTACTAATACTGAAATTACCTGTATTAATAGTAGGTGCCCTTTCACATTTGTTCAGTTTTTGTGTACATGAAGTAATGCTGAATATGTAAATTGTTGTAGCTGCATGTCTATCTGAAGCATTGTTTTTGTAACTTGAAAATTGCATGATTAATACGCACAGTTCATCTCCCCTAAAGTTTGGTTCTCTTCAGTTAATAACAAATTTTATGGTCTTAATTTCTTAATCCTGAGTCATCTTTATTCACAAGAAAGGCATTTTAGAAATACAGAGGAATTTGAATATGTACTTTTAGTAATAATCTGTTATTTCTCACAGGTGGAGTCTTTTCTTCGTTGGGTACATATTTAAAAAATTTGATCTAGAATGTGTAGACTCTGTTTATCTTTATTGTATAGGCTCTTGAATTTCTGCCATTCAACGGAAAAGTAAATTTAAAGAATCCAGAACACATCTTCTGGATTTTGGAAGATTATGGGATGGACCCTAATAATGTTCCAGAAGAGCCCTTTGATCTGTATTTTGGTAGATGGGTGCGTAAGTACAATTGCTTCAGTTTTTGAGCTTGTCTATTTTGAAGAGTGTTCTTCAATTTGAAATGTAAAAGTTGTGTTGAGCTTTAATGTAAGGAGATAGTTTAATTATGACTGAATATAGCACTGCATAATAAGGTGATGCAAGTCTTGAAAATCCTTATTGTGACAAAAAGCTGTTTGATTTAGCAATTTAAAAAGACGTGGAAAAAATGGGTGGAAAACAGCAATGAGTTTCTGCACAGCTATGGTATTGTAAACCCAGATGAAGCTAAAAGCACCAGCTGCCTGTTTCAAACGTGAAAAAACATTTCCAGGAACAGTACGTGGTTTGCTACCATACCGTGCTGAGTTGCGTCAGCCCTGCTGGAGCATTCTGCAAGTGCTTTGAGTGGTTCTGATGAGTACCTCAATAGAACGGTATGGACTGAGCCTTTGGACTCATTAGTTATCGTGTAGTTACGAGTTGTCATGGACTGAGACTTTGGCCCACAGTGGGTCCAACCCACAACCGATTGCTTATGTGAGAAGACGCTGACAGTACTGTGCTGTACATGTGCAGTAAGAGGCATTTTCAGAAACTGTCTAGAGCTTGTCATCTGAGGTACTTAGTACAAATGTTCTTGTCTGTTGGGTGTGTGCTCTCCAAACCTGCTGCATAATTAGGATATTCTGAGGAAATCTGATCTGGACTTTCATATCTTGTGAGGGAAAAGTGAGTCCCCAAAGGACATCTCACAGAATGACCAGCGGCTGATGGGAAAATGTGTTCTGGAATGTCCTGGGTCAAGTGCAGTAAGAAAGAAGGAGAATCACTGCTCAGGTTGCACAGCTGTGTTCAGGAGTTGTATATAGATAAGTACATGAGAAGCTGGAGGACTACATTACCTGTTAGCACCTCTGAGTACTCCATGTCTGTGATTAACTTGAGAACACCCTGTGTTGTAGCAATACTGCAAAATGTTGCAGCTGTTGTCCCATCTGTGCTGGATTCCTGAAGTGTTCGAAGACAAGTAAACCAACCTGAAGAACATATACAAATGTGTTTTATTTACCCAGTAAGACTGATGTTGGCCAGAGTTGGGGAATTGTGTTGGAAGAGCTTTTGAACGTGTTCTATTGCAGACTGTTTTGGTCAACTTCAGTGTATTTTGGAAGTCTCATGGAAAAAATGCTAGCATTTGGACCTTGTTTGTTTTTCCAGTAAATTCTGATCTTTCAATGCTATCCTAAATTTAAATTTTGAGCATGACAGAAAAGCCAGTGAAGATAGAACTTCTGTGTGACCTTAAGCTGTGTGCATGCACCTGTTAACATATGCTTTTTTCATTTTTTTCATTTTTTCATTTTTTCATTTTTCATTTTCATTTTAAGTTCTTTTAACTCTGAATTGCCAGGAATTATTGTTATCTAGAGTAATAGCAAATTTGCTCTATTTTTTCTTTCTTTATAAGAATTTTCACTGTAAATTGTTTGTATATTTTTGATCTCTGTCTTGAAGTATTTATCTAGGTATTGCATCAAGATATCTGTTCCTTGGAAAGAAGTCTATCATACTTGCAGAAGGCAGAAAGCAGAGTGATGTACTATGAAATGAAGACTGCTGTTTGTTGGATAGTGTCACTTAAGCAAGTCTATTAGTCTGCTTATCTCTTGTATCTAGGACCTGACAGTGATTTCAAATCTTTCAACAGATTGCAGATGGCCAAAGAGAACTTATTGAATCCTACAGTGTAAAAAAGAGACACTTTATTGGAAATACTAGCATGGATGCTTGCCTGTCTTTCATTATGGCAAACCATGGAAGAGTAAAACCCAATGATGTTGTATATGATCCATTTGTTGGAACAGGTATATTTTTTTCTACTGGAGGGAAAAACAGAGATTGTGTTACTGCTTGCACCACACTTCAACCTGATGCAGCAGCTTCAGGTGCTTGACTGAGGTTTGAGATTGTACCAAGAGCAAAATGGTGATTCTAAAATGAATCTTGAAAGGGATTTTTGGGGAAGGAGATCAACTTCAGAAGATGTAAAACAGACTTATCAGAAGTGTAAAATAACTAGTTTTTTTTTCTTTTTTTTTTTAATGTAGCATGTTTTAAACACCAGTTGTCACTTAAGATCCAAAGTGACTAAGAACTGAAATCCAGCGTTCCCAGCAGCAACTTTCAAAATGTTGCGTGGAGCAGCATTTTTGAAGGTGTCTATTCAGAGGGGTGTTGAGGGCACTTCTGAGCATGTAACACAGTGTAGCAGTTGTTAGGTCATAGCAGTCAATAGTGGGGTTCCTTGTACTGTTGCGTCTTTTCTTCATGACAGCATTGTTCATACCATGTATTCACCCCAGCTGAGATTTTTCTTAGTTAAACCAGGAGAGGGAGCTTTTATTCCACATATTAATGTGCGTGGCGTAGAAGTACCTTTTACCTAAGGGAAACTCAACTGTTTTGTAGTTGAAATAGAGAATCCGTGGTGTCAGGTTGTGGCATTTAATCATACAAGAGTATATCATGTTGAGCTACCTTTAGTAGTTTCTTGAAAAGCGAAACAAAGGCTGTGTTGTTGACCTGGATTTTGCTAAACTTTAATCATCTGTTAAGAAGACCACATGTGAGCTGCATACAACTAAAAATACATAGTAGGAGGGTGAAGAGAATTCACTGCAGAAATTAGTACAAAGATGTTAGAGAGAGTGAAGGCAACACCACAGTGTCACTAGTAGGACAAATTCTTATTAGCATGTGGCTTCTTTGTACCATAGAAAATACCCCAGGAATATTGTATTTTCAGAAATATAAGACTTCAGTAAACTGTATGTTTTTGTTTTTAATATTTGTATTCATATACGACCTGATGTTTTGCATGCATAATAATCTCTTATGACATTTACTCATCCTCCTTGTGCTTGCGTTTGGGTATTTTTCTTTGAAAGGTTGAGGAAATTCCTCTAGTTCATGTCTAAGCAGTTTTTTCCACTTAGGTGTTAGTAGTTCTGTTTTTTTATCTGCTAAACCTACGTCACAGAAAAATTCTCTGAGAGCACTTGTTCTCTCGGGAGTGAAAACAGGAAAAAAATAAAAGAGGAAAGATAGAGGAAGAAAAGTCGCATAGAAATGGTGAAGCTATAGAAATTAATGACTTAGTATTAACACTTAAGTGATTCAGTTCAAAAGTATAACATATACAAAACTCTCCCCAAACTGCCTAATGATTTGAATCACAGATTTTGTGGTTTTATTGCACTAGACGTATGTAATGTACAGACTTGAGATTAACGGTACATAGGGACACTGGAGATGCTGGGTAACGCGGTCAGTAAACTATTTATGATTAAACGGTGGCTTTTCTTTTGCACCTACTCTTGGTGAGTAGGACCCAGGAATTTCAATAGTCTCATGAGGTCCATTGTAGGATTATCAAGGCTGTCAGTGCAGTAGTGATCTATCACTGGAATTTTGGAAGGTAGTTTAGAATTGAGAGTGAAGCAGTAAATTTGAGCTTATGGGTTTGGAAGGAACGTACCTTCAGTACTTGAGGAGTACTTTGAAGAAACTGTAGTTCAGATTTCTTCATTGGTGCAGCTTGAATATGTGGTTTGATTTTCTTCCCATTTTTTTTAATGCTGAAAAGATAAATATTACCAAATTAGAACAGCCTTGCAAAATGGTGCTTGCTTGTTGGAAGCAAACTGTTTTTGCTAGGTAAGTCAAATCACAGGTCTTGCAGATTAGTGTAATAGTGGACAATTGGAATTTGTGCTTGGAATTAAGAGCTTTTGACTAGGCTGATTTAAGAGACTTAATTCCCCCTCCCCCCTTTTTTTTTTTTTCCTAAAGCAGAATTGGAATGGCCAGGATTATTTTGGATTTGTGGAACATAAGTTCCATAAACTTTTTAGATATTCTTTTCTCAGTATTGGGCAGAAGGAAACCCGGAGGTTTCTGGAAGAAGAAATCAAGTCTTCTGTCTAAATACTTTGTGTTGTCATCTTAAACAATTTCTTCTCGTTACCCCAGTAAGCTTATTGCTTGTATCTTTGGAAGATGTTTGTCTCTACTTTCCCTTTGACAGTTCACAATGCTGTATAATTGCAAGTGATAGAATTTTGTTCTTTGACATCATGGAGGATAGCGATATGAACTGACCTTCACCTGTGCTCAAGAGATGGGAAAAATAGACACTATCCAATAAAAAGGCATGAAGTTCTGTGCCATTGTCATTCTCCTAATAGCCATCAATGGACACAATGATTGTCTGATTAAACCTTTATATACATCCGTTTAATATAAAGTAGGTCAAAGGGCTGGCCAAGTTAGAATATTTAAGTATCTGTGCACCTTCTCTGTGAACACAATTGAGGTAGTACGAGCTGAGATTTAAAAGCTGTAAGTTCACGCTTTCCTATCTTTTTTTTTTTTTTTCCTGTGATTAAAAATATTCTTAGATGGGCAAAGTACTTTCTTCTTACTTTTTTTATAGGACTGGGTGGTATGCCATACTTGGGGTGAGGGATAGCTAAATTTGTCTTGACCCTCTGGAGGTACTGCCCGGAGGTACTGCCCATCTGTTCTGAGGGATTACAGCCAAGAAGGGAAATGGGTGACTCCTATGGGGTGAGTAACCTTGCTTTTCCCTGATCCATTTCACAAGAAACAGCAGATTTTTTTTTTCCCCCCCCTCCCTCACCTTCAGTTTTGGTACAAAAATTTTCAAGTGCCCCAAGACAGAACCTTTAGCCTGTACGTGCAGTATGTGTTACAGATTTGTTGGTGCTGAGTGGTTGGTGTGGGGCAATGCAGCTGCCTTTTCAGGCTGCCAGTGAATGCAAGAATTGGTGTCATCCACACAGGCAGCTTGCATGCTCCCTGTGCTAGTGACCTCTTCTCTTACAGCAGTTGTCCCCCTCATTTTAATGGACTGTATCTACCTATAAGCAGTCGGCATCAGTAATGTGGGTTCACAGCTGGATTCTTGGTTACTGTTCGGTTTTAAACTGTTCTGTTAGCTTTACCTCCTGATTAACAACTCAACAACACAGTTCTGTGACAATTTTCTGTTATCCATCCTTTTTGCATTTGGAGGCTGTTAAAGACTTAGTGGAGGTGCTGTTTTCTGTGGGCTATTCCACTGTTGCCCAGTGTCAAGGGGAAATCACACATGCTTTTTTTTTTAGCTGTTTTTTTTTTTTTTAATTAGAAATGCAGATCACGGTAGTAGTGATAAACAAAATTAGTTTTATTGCTAGATTAGTAAGCTAATAAACGTGTTGACAAAACAGCAGCATACACATAAAAATGAATCTGTATATAGCTCTCAATTAGCAAAACGATTAAGGATACTTTCTTGACCATTGCTTCCTAATAGGGGATTGACCACATACACAACAAGTTTAATTTTTGACATAGTTAAGGAGACTTACTTTGAGAACACACACTGTAAAATTGCCATTTGTTTGACGATAATTTCTCAAATTGTTTGGTAGAAGTGCTCGTAAAATAGAATTAACAGTTTTGATTCCTGTAATGCTTAAAGGGTCTTACTGCCTTAAAATACAGAAAACTACAAACAAACTCCTAAGAACGGTCTCCAGAAGTGAGTGACATAGCAAGATAAGGAAGATCAGGTAAAACAGAGAAGGGACTTAGTATTATTATCTCTGATTATAGTTGCGTAGAGATTCTAACTGGTTTGTAGTTTTAATTTTTTTTTTTCCTCGGGTATAGCTTTGAGTCTAGTGTGCTACTTGTGTAAACTCCTGAAGATCCTGAGGAAAAAATCCTAATGCAGATAACAATCATGACAACAATTTATACTTTTCCCCTTTTCTGCCCATGATAGGTGGCCTCCTTATCTCCTCAGCACACTTTGGAGCATATGTATGTGGCACTGATATAGACTACAACACAATCCATGGATTAGGTATGTTACATATTTCTAAGCCATTGAAATCTTACTCTTTGGAATTTAAGAATTCTGATGATAGCAGATCATAGTGCATTTTAAAGCAACATTCATCTTCACAGGATTTATTTGGTCATGCTTAATTTTATTGTCCAATTTACACGTGTCAAACTAAAACAAAGTTCAAAATAGTACTGACAACAGCTTTGGGCTTTCTTATTCTGTGAAGTAGGAAGCTTTTCTCATAACCAAACCAAAAAAGTCTAATCCCATTGTTACTTCTCTGAAAAACTGCAGCACAAATTATATCGGATTTACTACATAGGGTTATGAATGATGGATAGTGATACTCCAAAATTAACATCTTACAAACTAACATTTTAAAAAAAAATGTGTTCTGTGACACCCTATACAGATGGTACAGTGGAACTATTTCTCATGTATTTTCATTATATCTTGTGATAAACCTTGTAAGTAACAAGTATTTGTGATGGTGAGTAGAATAAGGCAGGAGATAAGCTCTTATTTTGGGTGACATTTAATTCTTTTCCTCTAAAATAATTGATAGAGTATATGAAAGGTTTTCCTATAAAATAGTTTGTTGTTGAGGATGCATTTTTTTTCCTTTCTCTCTCAGGCAAGGCGAGCAGAAAGAACCAGAAATGGAGAGGGCCAGATGAAAATATCAGAGCTAATCTCCGACAGTATGGTTTAGAGAAATATTACCTTGATGCGCTAGTTTCTGATTCTTCAAGACCAGTATGGCGAAAAGGGATGCTCTTTGATGCAATCATTACAGATCGTAAGTTCGTTAATGCTTTTTGTTGCTTAATGACAATGACTAAAATATTATTGCCTAGGTGTGCGCATATGTATATTGATTTACTGTCTCGGTGAATGCTCAGATCTGCAGTTTCCGTATTGCAAAAGATGACCATTGAGGTTATCGCTCTGGAAATTATATCTACATTTTGACATCTCTGCATTCATTTTAAGGTTAGTTGTAAATATGTAACAAAGCTGGAGATAATGCTCTCTTCCATGGAGAGAATATTATGATCATCAGTAAAAATCAATATGGCTGAAAAACGCCTTTTGAAGAAGTCTCATTTGATAAAGGCATAACTTTACTGAAGCATGGAGACTTGTTACCAGAATGGTCTGTGTTGCTCTTAAGACTTGATCTGCAACACACTGGAGTCTGCCATACAGCTCTGATGGACTTCTGCAGACTCATGTTAAGTACTTACTTACTGGAGTGCTTCCAAAGAGAGATTTTAATGCATTTACAATACACTTAACTGCTGGAAGCACTAGGGGTTTGAAAGGATCCTCCGCTCTTTTAGAAACCTGTGTGTTTAACACCATTTGTCATGCCTGAGAGGAGTAGAGGCTAAGGGAATAAATAGAAGACCTTGATACAGTAATTTCTGATCTCTAGTACTGGCTCTTACCATGACACGTTCATATTAATTAGGAATAGGGAGGGTAACTTTTCTCTGTGGGTTGCCTGTTTATTTTTCTTTGGCCTGTTTGAAAATAAGATGATGTAGAATATTAACATTACTTAGAACTGAGTTTGTAAATTGCGTTGAATCTTTTGTATTTACAAAACGGTGATATTAGTGCTTCAATGCTGAAATACTGAAATGAGTCTTACAAAAACAAATGTGATGAACATGAAATAAGCATGTTGTGTTATTTGAAATTTGCAGACATATATAAGAAAAGCCAACTCTGGCTCTTCTTGTCTGTATGAGAATTACTATTTGCATAATGTGTTGGTAAGAAATGCCAATATCTACAGTGTCTTTTTGAAAAAGATTAGCTATGCGCTATAGCAGAGATGTTTGTATCTGTCAAATGAAAGAGAATGGGATTGTTTGTCACGTTTGAAATGTAAGAGTTATCTTTTTATGAACGAAACTGTTAACAAAAAAACATTGTCTTCTGTACTGTAGCTAATGTCTAGTGTGCTAGAAGCCTCTTACAGCTGAAGGGCTTTCTTTGAAACAGTTTTTAAGTAATTCTTCAGATCTCGAAGAAATTACCCGTACCAACTTTCTTTGTGAAAGGTTTTTTTTTCCCTAAGCTTTGTAAAAGCCACATACTGTGCACTGTTATGTATGTATAACATAACTGTATAATGTTGTTTGGGCAAAGAGTGAACTTCTCATCTCTGCATTATGTGTTTGCTTTGTATAGCTCCATATGGTATCAGAGAAGCTACTCGCAGAACAGGTTCACAAAAGGAATCAGTTAAGTCAGCTGAAAGAAGGTAGGTAAGCTGTCTTGCCTGTCGTGGAATATAAATGTCTTAATGGGAAGCCAGTCACAGTATTAGAATCTTTATTTTTTCTTGGTTGGCCATCAGCTATTTAAAAAAGGTTATCAGAGAAGAAAAGCCCTTTTTGTTCTCTTTGCAAAACCAATACGTCACTTCCTGAAATACTCTTGGTTTTGTTCTATGTGCTTATAACTCGCGTGTGTCCAGATTTTGAATCCTGTATCTCACCTCTACGAACCGCTGTTACCTTGTTTCCTATCTTCAGAAAGTTCTCTTCAGTCCCTGCAAGTTGCAGAATCAGTTTAAAATGGAGTACCTCTATTTTATCTTAACCTTCTCTCTTGTTTTTTCATGGCTCTTTTCTCTTCACATAAAACATATGGCTTCTCCACTTGCATGACCTTCCTTGTCTTCTGCCTTTTACTCTAAATTGCCCTTAGGAAAGATGCTATGCAAAATAACTATTTCCAACATACTTGTGTTCCAGTGGCTTTCAGAAGTTCTAAAGATGTTAGTCTAAAGAGCCAGTAGGGGAATTTGGAAACCCTTATTCCTCACAGTAGAAGTTGCACATCTGAATTGACCTAGGTAGTTTTGCAAATCTTGAATAGTGCTATTATTTTTTTAAATTAAAAAATGCAGGTTCTACCTGTGCTTTTATGTTTACACTTCTGATTTTTTTGTTTAGCACAGAAAATCACATCTTCATTTCATCCAACTATCATCTGAGTGACATCTTTTTTGACCTATTGAAGTTTGCGGCAGAATATCTGGTGATGGGAGGAAGATTAGTTTACTGGCTGCCAATATACAGGCCTGAGTATGTATTCTTGATTACTGGTATGTAGTATGTCAGAATGGATGCTAAATTCTAACCATGATTATTTGGGCATAGTACAGCTGGAACTTTCATAGTGCTAGCACTGAAAAGTAATGCTCAGACCTCATATCGTTAAAACTTCATACGAGGGAAATCAGATTTTGAAATAAGGTTTTTGAATGGAGACAATTCCTGCCTGTTACCAAAAAGAAAAAGCTGTCATATCTCCTTGTAAATGCACGTCCAATGGCTTGAGGTTTAAGCTTAGAAAATTAGACTTTCAAGGTGCAGATAAATTCCTAACATAGTAGTAGAAAGGCTCTTATTAATATGTGTTTTTATTAGAGTAGTTGATAGAGGTGCATGACAAGCTCCTATAAGAGAACATTCTTGACTCTTTGGGGTTTGGCACTATTAACTTAGCTTTCTTCTGAGAAATCACAAGTCAAGTGACCAAGAGATGGCAGTGAGAGGCAGGAAGTGCAGGGAAGCAGCCCTGTTAAGAACGAGAGAGGCCAGCAGAGACTGCAGGATGCTGTCTGCTCAGTAGTGCAGTCTGGGTATAGACTGAGTTTAAGATAAGAGACATCTGTTTGCATACC
>VXAL01003990.1:419383-429698 GCA_013399475.1 Chauna torquata | reverse complement strand
TTTATGTGATAATTGCTGTTTGCAATTAGTCTGCTGTTTTGAGAACTTGAATAATTCAAAGTGAGAACTAAGGATGATTAAAAAAGAACGACCAGTGGCTAATCAAACATCTTCAGTTCTGACTTCTACAAATAAAGGAAGAAGTCTTTGTCTTCTTGGTAGGACCAGTAGACTGGGAAAGATGCTGGCTTACTGCCGAGTAGGCTGGTCATTGCTGATCAGTCTTTGCACATGGCTTAAGGAAATGCTTTCTTGGGAAGTCTCAGTATTTTGTGTCAAATAACCAGTTACAAACTTTATGCCTTGAANTGCCTTGAAAAATATGTACACTTTTTTTCAAAGGAAATAAGTGACAAAAGCTAGTCATCCCTAGATACATCTTTATATCACAAGTAGTACTCCTTATTCTTCCGGTCTATCATGTTAAGAGGAGGAAGGGGACTACCTCTGTTAAAATACTATGGTTCAACTCTATTCCCTGAATTTAAACTTCAAAGAAAAAAAAAAAAAACGGCAAGAGAAAAGAAAAACATGTATGTTAACTGGACTGGACAGTTAATGCACTTGAGGGAGAGTTGACAATGGTATGATCGATGACTGAAACTGTTCCCATGATTTGGTCCAATGTCTTGTTCATTACTGTGTCCTGTCCACCCTTGTAAGAGATCTTCTCTTACTGCAAAACATTCCTGCCAAAAGTTTGGAGTGCATGAACTACCAGTTTATGCTACTGGAAACAGAGCTCACTTGAGGATGTCTGACTGGCTTCCTTACTGAAATGAACTGGTGCTCAATGCCCTGGCAAATTCCAGTCCAAATAGTCAGAATACTTTCACAAAGATGATTTTTGACTTGATCTTAGCTCTGTAGAGTTAAATACAGCCTATTCCTAGTGCTCTGATTATACCCATTCAGCTCCCTGTGTAGACAGAAAATAACCTTAGAATTTCTTCAGAAATCAATAGTCTCTGAAATCCAAGAATTCCTTTTACTTTGTTCAGTTATCATATTTCTTTTAAAACTATTTTGATTAGTGAATGTCAACCGTGAGTGGCATCTCCAGATAATTTAGAGTTTCTTATTTTCTTTTTCTTTTTTAAGAAGACATTCCCAATCTGTTATTTTCTTTAAAGCCATTAATATCTTTATTGGGCAGTCTTGTCTGTATAGGGAAGAGGTAGGGCATGGAAGGTAATAAGCTGGAATTATGATGTGGTCCAGGAGCTTTCTTTGTAAGCTGACCCAAGAAATCAGTGCCTGACTGCAGATCTTCTCTCATCTAGCAAGCAATGGTTTGCATAGCTTTTGATGAGGCCTGGATTTACAAAATGGATTCTGCCATGGTGTGAAGTGCCAAGCCTGTTTCCATCTGATTAAAGCAGATACTCCTCTTACAGCTGTGTTTAACGTGAAGTTTCTTCTCTTACATATCATATCCTCTCTTTGTCCTAACCAGCTTGGGGGTAGAGAGAGGTAGTTCCTTTCTTCCTTCCTCCCTTCACCCTGAATCAGCATTTTGTTACTTAAGGAATCAAGATGAATGGTGTACAGATGTGTGACCTCTTAAAGACAGGGATTAATCTGTGTGTTAAAATACTGTTGACCCATATATCATTATCTTTCAGGGTCAAATATCCCGTCCATTTCTCAAAACAAGTGAATTAAGTAAAATCATCATTAAAACACTTCCGAAAGGTATAAAAATACATTACATGCTTAGGTCAAAGAAGGTTTACTGACCTGTAAATTCAAGGGAAGAACAAGTGCTCTTTTCCTCAGTGTGGTACTTTACAGGAGATCTAGAGAAGTGGGTACAGACTGACTGTGACAGGAAAGTGTCTTAAGTCCTCCTTGTTTCCTGTCTCCCATTGGTAATTTTTTTTTTCCATGGGCATGTTAAAAGGCATTGATTATGACCCTGAGAATGGTCTTAGAGATGCCTGTCTCTCACAGGTGACCAGAAGACAGTACTGTCTGGAGTCGGTTTACAGAGGTCATTTTTTTCCTGCTATTTTCCAGCATTACAGTATTTAAAAAAAAGAACTAATTGGCTGCTGATGGTATATGTGCTTTACATGTTAGATATGAACATGGCACTTAACATTTAGCAAGTTAATTTAATCCAGTGCCATTCCACTGGTATCTGTTAGCATAGCAGATGAGAACTGCTTCATAGGAATAGCTTGTTGTGTCCAGAAGAGGGCACTTGTACATGCATACAAACATCTTGCAGTGTTGAAAAATCTTTGTCTTGCTCCTTTAGAATGCGTATTAGGATATCCAAAGCAAGATGTGGTGTTGATCGTGCTAGGTGAAAGCCTCAAAGGGCTACAAAATAGCTGAAGGGGTAGACGTACACTAGAATTTAGTTCATCTAACATTGTAATAGTTTGGTAATGTATGAAAATACTGACTTAAATCTACTTCCATGTTACTACTACTTGTGCTAAAGCATTCTAGAGTAACTATTTTCAAATATGAAACGAATAACCCTGAACTGTATACTGAAGTAATGAACCAATCTGTATGTTGCTGCATTGCTTAAAAAACTAATAGTAAGCCATGAGAATGCATTAAGAAGAAACATTTAGTAGAAGAGAAGTTTAGTTCTATCGTATGCTTGTTTTTATTTTCTCTTTGCACAGTTCAGTTGTGCTTGTGAGGCTGTTTATCTCAGTTCCATCTTGCTATTGAGTGTGATAAACTGCCATCAACAATAAGCGTTAAACTGTTTGTAAAGTTGCCATCAGTTTTTAGCACTCAGATTAAAGGTTGATGTATTGTTTATCTTAGAGTATTGATAACATCAGTTGACAAGTATCTTAATTGTATAAAGCCACAGTATGTGATGAACTAAACCTTTATATGTAGTGGCCCATATAATGGGCCAATTTTCTAAATTATTTTCTTGGCTGATGTCAAATGGATATTATGTATAAGGGATTTACTAAGTCAACTTTAATTTTCATAAGTACGTGAATACTGTACAAGAAAAAATCCTCCACTTCAGTATCTGCAGGAAGTCCTTTTAATCATTTGTATTCCTCTTCTGTTTGTATCTGCTTTCCACAAAATGAGTGATTGAATTCTCCAGATGGTATATTTTCTGGAAACTAATCTTGTATATTTTCCTTTATAAAAATCTGTGTGGCATGGTACCTGTGCTCTCATTCATTCATGCAAGGGTTGAGTTCTGGTGGTGTTAGCTGAGATATTTCCAGTCATTCCGCACAGTTCAAGCTTCAAATGTCTGGTATTGACAACTTGCATCAGTTTGCTGTACAGAGTAGAATAATGAAAATTTACATGAGTACATAAAAAAAAAACCAAACAAAACCCACCACAAAAAAAACTTGTCTGCTTACAGCTTGTGTTTGATCAATGTCAAATGAGAATCCATACGCAATGGATTCTCATTTCTGTTAAATGTTAACAGTTTGCAGCAGGATGTATGTGTTCTTGTTAATCCTAATGGAAACTTTAGCATTGTATTTTTGGAATTCTTTAATGATTTACATGTTTGCCATTAAATTAAAAAAAAATCCTTTATTCTTGCGTATAATCATCTGAAAAGGTCTGGAGGAAAAACAATGGTGATCCATGCTGAACATGCTGCCATAGAAACTAACACTTACATTTTGGTACCATGCAGGATCAAGATCAGAGTTCTTACTTCTTGGATGATCAATACATGCCATACAGGGGACACAATTCTTTTCGTGAGAAGTATTTCAGTGGTGTGACAAAGAGAATTGCCAAGGAAGAAAAAGAAAACCAGAAGTAAAATATAATATAAACAGATTAAAAAATGAGGAAAGAATGAAGATTGTGTTTCTTTGTAAGGACATCTGGATATGAACATTCATTTGGATGCTTCGGAAAAATAAATACTGCTTTTAATTTTAAAGCAAGATGAAGCCCACAACACAGGTTGAAAGCAGTTCTTTTTAATTAACTTTGTTTATAGCAGATTTTATTGTACAAGTTTTTTGAGTCTTATTTAATTTATATTTGTACTTTCAAGTCATAATGATGATTGACTAAAACCATTATTATTGTTCTTTCACCATTAACGTTTACAAAAAGTAGTAGTATTATTTGGCTTCTTAAACTGTGAACATCTGGCTGTTTTGGAAACACGTGGTGGTGATCAAGGATTGGTTATTATGAAGATCATTTTCATTTTTTTTTTTTCCTAAATGATATAAAAATAAAAACTCACAACAAATTTCTCTGTTTTATTGTAATTGTTGTATGCAATAACTGCTCATGTGAATTACAGTTGCTCTAGCTGAGGCCAGCAGTGTTTAAAACAAACAAAAAACACAAAGAAACAAATGTGTGTGCGCACGTGCGCACACAGGCGCACACACGCCTCTATGACCTGACAAACTCTGGAGAGCCTATTAAACCCTGTGAAGCCTGTCCACATCTGAAGCTCATCTGTACCTTGGATTTGTTCTTGCATTCCTAAACCTTGACTCTTGGTCAAGCCAACTGTCTGCAATTTTTGGTTCAGAAACTGATAGTTAAAGCAGTAACAACAGCATAAAATCCATAATGGTTCCCTAATGGTATTAAGCCTAATCAAATCTTTGAAATTGAAGCTGTATTTGTTAAAGGGAAAACTTTGCTGAATCCACACCATGTCCATCATGAAAATACCTCATTTGAAAACCACTAAGCCCATTAATTCAGGATGTTAATGGCTCTTCTCATTTTGGTGGTCAAATATGGTCAAATATACTTCAGTGGGGCGTTGGTGAATATGTCTGCTTGCTCCAGCCAGAGAAAGCCTTGCTTTTGAATTTGCTGCAAGCTATTGACTGTGGTCATATTACCATCTTTGTAGATTATAATCTTTAAGAGCCTCTCCAAAAGCTCGATCATACCTAGGCAAGTACAAATCATTATGTATCTGCTTGAGTTCATTAACTGAATTTGCTCTTGTGGTGCTCAGCTGCAGCAGGGAGAGCTCAAATACTCAGTGACAACTTTGTCTGACCTTCTGGATCTAATCTGTGCTGTCTTAGGTAGTTCTGAAATAGTGATTTATTTTCTCTGTTTCCATTATAAATCACTTTGTTTTGAGACTCTTAATGTCAGCCATATAATAGTTGTTCTGGGCTAAACTTGGAGCAAGATCAAAGCTCAGAAAATTTTTCAAAAGCAGAATTTGAATTGATCACTTTCAAATATTACATCAAAAAATTACTGCTTCTGAAAATCTGTCTTCGTGTAACTTCTGAGTTCAATTTTAGCATTACAATTTGGCATTCAGTCTTTATTACTTTACAAATTAAAGTTACTCTCTGTTCTTCGTAGGCAAGGAATTTTTGTAGATGGATTTATTATGCATTTATAACTTTAATTTTGTAAAAGTTACCCTACATAGACATGATCTAAATGGTTATACAAGATGTAAAGTAGTGGCAAATCTGGCTCTGTCTGTTCAAAGAGAATGATTTAGTTTATTTC
The DNA here is from genome assembly GCA_013399475.1 of Chauna torquata. Taxonomy (NCBI): domain Eukaryota; kingdom Metazoa; phylum Chordata; class Aves; order Anseriformes; family Anhimidae; genus Chauna; species Chauna torquata. The sequence goes on along the minus strand of VXAL01003990.1, from coordinate 424,220 downwards.
TCCTCTTCTTGGTCCAATTTTTAGTCCATTCAGCAGTGGTGGTGTGGCCTCTGTTTAGCAGTTCATACATAACAGCTCTGTCGTTACTGAAGAATCCCATTTTGAACAGAAGCTGTAAGTGTTTTGGGGTACTACATCAACATCCACTAATCAAAAAGAGTTTAGAATTGAAATCAGATGTTCAAGCTCTGCTGATCCCCAACAATAAAGCTATCATTTGGAAATATTTCTGATCTGTAAATTTCTCTTTATTTAACATGTATGCTCCAGACAATTGTATGTGCAGACTTGCAAAGCAGAGGCGTTTATGGCGGTAGAGCCGTGACACAGTCTTCGTGCTGTCTCTAGCAAAGGACTGACAAGCGGGTGAGTTATCCTTTCGACAGGATTTGGCCACCGATGGCCGCGGTTTCTGGCGCTTTCATTCGATCTGGTTCCATTCAGTCTCTTTCCATGAAGTTCCAGTTTCTTGTCCCTGGCAGGGAGGGTCAGTTCATGAGCCCGCGCTGAACTCATTCCGTTGTCATTCTCTCCTTTGGGGTGGTTTGTGCCATTTTCCAGTTTTGAAAAATAAACGTTATTTTTGGAGCGCTTTGTTGCACTGCAGCAAATTGGATGGAGGGAGGAGCTGAAAACGGCTGCAAGGTCATTTTGGGGAGAGGCCCTCTCTTGCTGTAGGGAGCAATTTGTTGAGACAATAAATGGAAAGACTCCCCATCTTTTCACAGAATCTTTTTACTTCGAGGCGGTGTTTCTGGCTGCAAAGCCTCCCACATATCTACAGGAAGAGGAAGCGGAAAAGTAGCGGAAATAGATTTCCTCTGCATTACTTGTGTGCCCTACCTGCTTATCTCTCTCTAATAATTTTTATTAATTAGTGGCCAATTTGTACAGGTTTGACAGAAGGTCAAGATTTGATGGGGTCTCACAGATAAAAAGAACCTACAAATTTTGTTGAAATGAGCAGAGGTGTTGAAGAAAAAGACCTAGTTAGTTATCTGTTCCAAGAAAAAAGACTGCAATATGAGTTCAGCTCTCATTCAACATCAGAGAACTTGCATGGAAACAAGACCTTCAGACAAAAATGCCAACAACGATTTTTGTTGCTGCTGCCACAATCAGTGCTGATCCTGCTGCTTCTTGACCTTCTCTTTAAAACAAAAAGACCCGAATAAAAGCATACAAAGAACTTTTTTAGGAGGAACGTAGAGGTCTCAGCAGAATTTTTGGTTCTACTCAAGAAGCTATGACACCAGCTCACAAAAGCTGAGACTGTAGTTTCCCCTCATGGGTCTGATGAGAGAAGTCAAGCAGATGTGCCAGCTTGCTGAACATTTTAGGGAAAGTGCAGTCCTCCCTTTAAACCAGCCTAAGAAACCGGTGTCTGTTGTTGGGACATCTACAGCTAGGTCTCCACTAGCAGAGCAAGCTTCTCATTTCCACAGCACCTGCACTGGATGTTATGCTGGTACCATGCACTACAGAAACTTCCACTCACTAGGTAGGGGCACTTGAGCTCTTGAGGTCTGCTTTTAGTGGAGCCTTCTTTCCTCCCTCTCTAATTTTTCAACAGGGCAGGAAGACTGTGGTGGAAGTCCTTAATTGTTTGGCCTCTCTTCTCCTTTTTCCATTAGCCTAATATACAGTATTTTACCTCAGAGTTGTGACATAAGACGGTCATTTGTATCATACATGTGGAAGTTGACAGAAGGCAGCCAAATTTTTTTGAGTTCTCAGTCAAGGCTCACCTGTCCAAAAATACTGGAAAAATGCTGCTAAGAAGGTAAAAGTACAGGCTTTCTCTCATACTGCTCTGATACTACAGTTAGAGCTGTTAACAGGGGGAAGCACCTTAATAATTCTGAATCTTCTCTTTCCTTCTATCACTACTTTTTTAAGATCTCACTGTTAATGGTTATGTCCACCATCCCCAGAACAGCTTCACAGCCTCAGGGCCACCAGCCAAAGAAGGGTATCACAGAGTAGGTGACCCTGTGACTTTGCAGTGTCCTCTGGCCACAGGTGTTCCAGAGACAAAAATGTCTTCTGGGAGAAGGCAAGCCTGGAGCAGATGATATGCCGTGGTTACGTTTCCCTGTGAAACAGCAAGCAGCTCTGGGGTAAGCTGACAGGCGGGAAACTGATAAAGGCTCCGAAAAGCAAAGGCTGTTCTCTGCTGGCTCAGCTCCTGTCACCACCATGTTTCTCTTTTCTGACTCTTCTTTCCACCCCTTCACCGAAGCTGAGAATAAAATTTGAAAGCATTCTTTGCTGTTTAGTTTGGTCTGCAGTCTAAACTGAGGTCCAGAGTTGAACAAGGCTATCTTTTCAGTTTGGAAATTCCTTCCTTGCGCCTAAAAAAAATAGAGTTTGGGGTAGCCAGGAGAAAGAAGAGGCCAGTATCCCTTTCTCTTTTGTCTGCTATTTGGAAAAAAAAAAAAAATTAATCTTTTTTGCTTATGCTGTTCATTTTGGTCATCACATTATTTAAAACAGTGAGATATGTATCACCTGCCTCCATGCTGCCCTTTTAAATATATTTCTCTGGTATTCTTTTATTGGCTTATTAGACTGTAAAAATCTGTTTATGTATGTATACTCACAACTGTTTTCATTATTGTTTTCTATCATTGCTGCTGCTATTCTCTACAGTGCCTCTAATCAGTTACAGCTTTCCTGAGCCTATGGATGTGGAGGATACCTCTGAAAAGAGATGTCGGCTCTCTTTCAGCTAAAAAGCCTCATCAAACTCAAGGTCCTGGAGAAATGACAAGCCGTCTGGCTCGGTTAAGGATATTGGAGCTCAAGACAGGTTTGCCAATTTAGATCTTTTTAAATTCTTGTATGTCACTTAAAATGAGGTAGGCAGCCAAAAAATAAAATCCTTTGATAGTAGATCTTATTGTCTTCACTGCCACTGTTGTGATTTTCAGTATGTGTACATTCAGTAAGATGCCTGGGAGATACCTTACAGATTTCTGACAAACCACAGCAGACCTAGGCACAGGAAGCTTCCTGCATGTCAGGTTTGACAAGGAGTATTTTGTGTACAAATGGTTAGGAACAGGACATTTTGTTTTATTTAAAATTCCACAACAGTTATTTTTTAAATTTGATTTTGGGGTGCAGGATGAAGAGATTATTTTGTACAAAGAAACAATGATTGCCAATAATTATCTGGGATTCTAACTGAAAATTTCTGTTGCCTTTAATAAAATGGTTAAAGTGAAAAATCTTCCCTTCTAATGATATCAAAGCAGCGTTGTATTATCACTGTTGTAATTCTTTCCAAAAGTACGTTTTATTAAAAAATATTTTTTCAGGCTTTTATGTCAATTCAAATGCGATTTGCTATATAAAATTCTAATTTAAAACTTGTTCTTCATGGATTCATTCTAAGAAATTTTGCACAAATAAAGTGCAAAATAACTGGTCATGTTACTGTGCGTTATGGGATTAGTAATTAATTCTAAGCAAATATATAACTCTTAATCTCGTCTGCACAAGGAGCTACCGTTGGCACAATAGTTTATAGCAATTAATCATAACACTTCCTTCTAGAAAAGTTTGCCCCAAAAGATGTGATGTCTTTGAGTGATTACTCAGGATGGATGTTTAGTGCCAGGACTGGAGAGCCCATGGTCTCTTTGCTTTATCCTGAGACTGATACCAGAGATTTCCACCAAAGACTGGGAATTACGCTGATGGCTGTATTTTGGAGCAAGACTAATCCTTCATCGTTTTTCTGTTGCATGCAGCACTAGGAGAAACGCAATCACATTACTTCAGTACAGGATAACTTTAGCTGTGAAAGTTCTTAACAAGTAATAGAGAAGGTTCATTTAAAATACTCTGTTTTTAGCTAGAGATGATACATTGCTTTTGTTTATGTTGACAAAATGCAATGACTAGTTGGATTGGAAGCATAGGTCCTTCCACTCAGGCAGTCTTCTCCACTGAGCTGCAGTCCTGCTCTTTGGGTGACTGTGTGTGACAGGGTGGGTAGATGCCTCTTTGGCTGCAGCTCATGTTTTATAAATTGCTATCGCATAGATGTGTGTGCACCTGTGGACTGGTGGTGGTTGCAGGAAAGCAGCTTAGCCCGTAATTTCAAGGGGCTGGTGCGGACAGTGTTTGGTGGCTTGGTTTTCTGCCTGAATGATGGCATCATACAGCAGTGGGTGAATATTCACAAGCTCCCAAGTACTGCATGCATTTGCTCTGCCTCAGTACTTCTGGTGCTCCCTAGGGCAATGTGACCAGCTGCAGTTTGAACTTGATAAACTACTTCTGTTTGCTACAGGGAGTGACCTGCCAAAAACTCGCAGAGGCCCCGTGCCCGCGGGGCGAGGGAGGTGGGACCTCCCTGCCGCCTTTCCTCCTTGTAAAGCAAGGAAAACAACCACCTCCATAAAAAATAAATTATATAGTTATCACAGAATAGCATTTCTAGCCTTACGTAAAGATGGCAGAGAAACAAAGGTATGGAATATTTCTTTATTAAGTATGGATTTTCTTTTTTTTTTTTTTCCTGTTTTTACTCTAAAAACAAACCGAAACATGTTTGTGCCAAGAGCTGTTACACCCCACCCCCCTTTCTCTTTCCCTTTCCCTTTCCTTTCCTTTTTTTTTTTTTTAATTGTATTTTTATATGCTTGGCAGAATTAATGATGAAAATCTTTCCAGCTGTGACTTTGCCAGAATCCTTTTCTGAATCTCCTACTAATTTGGATTAAAACTGGATGGATGAAAGCCTCAAACAGCAAATCCTGGCAGTAGATCTGCTGAGGCCCCACAGCGTTGACTTCTCCAACTGTTCTTATCTTCTGAGGCAAAA
>VXAL01003990.1:389998-412003 GCA_013399475.1 Chauna torquata | reverse complement strand
TTTCCTTTCCTTTTCCTTTCTTTTTCCTTTCCTTTTCCTTTCTTTTTCCTTTCTTTTTCCTTTCCTTTCCTTTGTCTGGATTCTGCAGAAGTAACTAAAATGGCTTTAACCTCATTTAGGTTGTTGAACCTGTAATGGGAAAAAAAAAAACCCCTCTGCAGACACTGTAACAGTTTAATTGGTATTCAATTGCTTGTGCTTTTTCAGGCTTTTAAAGAAAAATATCAAAGAATGAACTATAAAACCAGATGTGTATCTCCAGAGATTTAAATTGTCCGATTTCCAGGGACATGCTTTAATTCTCCTCCCACTTAGTAATTTTACATTGGCACAAGTCCTTTGGATAAGAAAGGGCAACAGACCCCTCTAAAATTATTTTTCTTACATTTAGCTGGAACCTATGGGATCTCACAAAATTTATAATCTCATTAATTATAATCTTATTATATATATATTTATATATTTTAATTCTGGATACTCTAATTAATGTCTTGGAGATGATCCAGAGAAAAGCTTCAGTGCATGCAGTTTTGCACATGCTTATGTGCTTAGCCAGCTTCAGAAATTATTATAGGTAAGGAACTATTGACGACCAAGCTTTTCCACTCCTTTCCCCATTCCTCACCCTCACCCTTCCCCACATCATTAGATTTCAGTTAGTTCAGGTGCTTTCTGTTACATAAATGTCTGCCTGAGGGGAAAAACAAAACAAAACAAAACAAAACCCAACAACAACAACAAAACCAAACCCTGGGTTTCCCAAACCTTTGGCTCCACTGTTCCTTGTGAGAAAGGGGGTCCTGCTGTGGCTGCCCCTGCCAAGGTGAAGAATCAGCAGCCTGGAAGGGGTGATGGGTCCCCTCTTAGCTCTGCCTAGACAGGCTGGTAAAGGGGAACGGAGTCTTTGCCTGGGTGTCACAGGCCAAAAAAGGCACCTGTACTCTGACCACGGTGGACAGCCAGAGTTGGTGTGTTGAGTTGCTTTGTTTTGCGCTGTTGGTACCCTTTCTGTTGAAGCATTGCTTTGTGCCTGGAGGTGCAGGGCTTAGGAGGACCAAAACGTGCCACGTGCTTGGTTCCAGCACAGCTGCTTCACCCTTGTAAAAGCCAACCAGTTTGCAGGTGGCAAACCAGCTGACCTCATGGGCTGACCGTCTGAGTTCCCCTAGGGATAGCGGTTCTTCTTCTGGGATCATATTGTGGTAACTCAGTCAGTTCAATGGTTGGGACCTCTATTTATAACGTGCAATAGAGCATAAGGTCGGGTATGGATCTAAAACCCAAGGGAAATAGCCTGTTTATACAAATTGGAAGAGAGTTTGAAGTCCCAAGGTATCATCTTGTTCTGGTTTCTTTGTGGGTTCACCTTCCTCTTTCTTACTCATGACTTATGACAGAACAGAGTTTATGAGGACCTTTCATTTTTCTGACTCCAGTCACAGAAACAGAAACTCAGGATGAAGTAGGATCTACGCCAGCCTCAGTTTCTTGTCTATTCTCCATCAGTTGACATCTAAATATTAACTGCATCAATATATATGCAATAACATATGTATTGGAGAAACAGACAGAAAGTATGGTTTCTGCTAAAAATGATCACTTTATTTATTATGAAAACCATGATCTTGCCTGTTATCATTGGTTTAAAGTATGACTAATTGTTTGGACAGGCCAGCACTTTAGTTGGATGGTTGGCTAAAGAGTGTAAGCTGTTTAAGAGCAAAGTAGTTGATTTTGATGATAAAATATGCTCAAATATTATTACAGTTGTGTTTTTGCCCAAAAATTGAGGGGAAAGGGGATTTTTTGTCTTTTTCTGGCTGAATTCTTGGTTTTCTTGGCCAAGGAAATTGTTCTGTGTCAATCTGATTTGCAAAGAAATTGTTCAGTGGCAACCTGTAACTGTTTATTAGAGCTGTTGGTCTAATGCTGAGATTCGGGACATTTTGCTAGGGACGGAGAACAGCAATTGGTTTCCTTAACGAGTCTGAGGTATAGAATGAACCTAAACTTATTATTAATTCTTTAAATAAATTCTATAAAACTTACTATTAATTAATTGCAAGAGAAGGAATTGGAAAACTGCAAAATAAAGGGTCACTCATATGGACATTTCCAACTCCATTTCAATTGCAGCTAAGAATCTGGGAGAGGTTGATCTGTCTATTTTAAGGTTATATTTTTCCCTTCTTAATCTAGCTTTGAAAACCGTATGGCAGAGAGCAGAGGGATTTGTAGCCTCTTTGGCTATTTTGAATGAGGCTAGTATTGCTCAGCTTTTCTTAACTGAAGAATGATGTAGCTTTATAAAAGTCTATGAACCTTTCTGTATCCCACTATTGGTTGGATAAAAGGGTCAGTAATAAGTAAGAAAACCCTTGGCACTTGGGCTAATCATTTTGTGTATTTGTAACAATCTCACAATCAAACAATTTGATTAGAAGTGTTGATAATAAAAATGTCTTTACGCCTGCCAGTAGGGGCTGCAAACCCACAGAACCTGATGGCTGAGTGACTGGCTCCCACTGGTTTCTCCAGCAGGCACTGACACTTCTCTGTGAACTGCCTTGGAAACTGGGTGTGTTTAAAGCAAAGTGCAGTCATGTTAACAGCCACCTTCTCCTGATGGTCTGTGGACCTCAAGCTGAGTAGCAAAGGGGAGAGAACAGAGCTGTGGCCCCTAGCAGGCACTTTTCCTTCTTTCCTCTGTTTTATGATATTTCTGCTTTTGAGCTCCAGCTGGACAAATGGGGGATGCATTAGAATTTCTTCTTCACCAGGAACTGTGAAGCAAAAACAGCATTTCTTGAAGGAAGGAAGGAGACCAGCTGTAGAGCAGGAGGACAGTCTCTTTTCCTGTATTTTGTCTGGTGGGGTGATGGGCCTGAGCCTACGAAAATGGATGGAGAATCCTTTCATGTTACATCTCGAAGGAGAGAGGAGCTGTTGAGAAGCGCTTAACATGCTGTTGTCCTTTGGCCATAGCTAGCCTAACGGGGTCAGTTGCAATATGTGCACAAAGTGGTAACAAATCAGCAGACATGGAAACAATGCAGATTGACATGTTCTACAAACCAAAGATTTTCAGGCTGATTATGGTAGAAATCCAAGACTTTTTTCAGCTAATTGCAGCACTGTGGTTGGCATAATCTCTAACCTCTAGCATAAACTCTAGGAAAATAGAGTTTATAGAGCTATATTCAGAGGTTTGTGTCAACTGCACCATCTTCCAGAGACCTTTTTTTTCCAGCCTTGGGCTTCCTCAGATTAGTTGAACTACTTTCCATGAATCTTCTAGTTGTAAAATGAAGTCTAGGTTGTTGCCTCTACTGTGCCACAGACCTAGAAGTAGAACTGGAGCTTTGAACGCACATTTCTACACGCTTCCTGAACATGCAGAGATGCAAGTCCCACAAAGGAAGGTCACTGGTGGCTTAGTGACTGAGTGGGGTTAAAAAGGAGACATTACAGTAACCTACTATTTAGCATCTGGCACTCTGAGTATACTCATCATTTCTTAATCTGTCCCTGGGTCTGGTTATAATTTGTATCTTGAGCAATCTTATTGCATTCTGCATTTGCAGTTGTTTTCTTTTTCTATTGTTAAACCTGTTTTCGTCTCACACATTTTTCATTCTTCTGCAGCCCATAGCCAGTGATAGATGAGAAGGTTCAAATGCAGAAGGTCAGTTAGATCATCAAGTGTCCATCGCTGCCAGTGCAGGATTATTGCTTGCATGGTCTATTTGCTATTGTTTTGTCCAGTCGATTGCTAAATAGGCTCTGTTTATTGTGCAAAGTTTTGCCACCAATAATATCCCACATAACCTTAATTATAACAATGGAGTGGTCTGGGCTATTGTTGAGAGGTGGGAGATGGCCTTGCACAGACAGAAAAATTATCTGTTTTTTGACTCTTCTTACTCAGACTAGACTAAGTACATTTTCTGTAACACGATTCATTAACTAGTCAAATCAAACATCTACATCAACAGAACTGTTCAAGTCCTGCTGACCTCTATTCTTTTAGTAAAGAATATTCTCTTAGCAGAAAACAGGTTGGATATTGGCAAGCATCATCATTAACCCAAAGGCTCTTTCATTTATTCAAGAGTTGGTTTGCTTGTACATTTACAGTTGTTCTAGGCAAAAGCTTTTGCAGTTTGCTTTCCCGTGGTTTCATATTGCCATGGTTTATCTAGCAGGGAAGCCTGTCTTAAGGAACTTAATAAGACACTACTGATTTTTTTTTGCCTACAGAAGGAAACAAGATTTTCACTGGCAGCCACAAAGACAGAAATCCATGGAATCAAAGACTGGGAGTGGTGCCATATTGCAAACATCATTATGAAAATGACTTAGTGCACATTTCAGTACACTTAAATTTCGTAAAATCCATGATAAAAATCTGAAGCATATATAACACACCGATTTCAAAATGATGCTCCAAGACTCGAGTTTCAAGAATATTATTGTATATTCAAGAATATATGACAATGAGAAATATACTGTTAATTATTTTAAAGCAGTTTTTGCCAGTGCCTTAAGGTCTGCACACTAACCTACTGAAATCAGTGGAGAAGTTCCCTGCAAGCAATATGCAGCAGTGCATATTATAATATGGCATAAATAGATTTTGTGAGGGCAAAAGCTGTAGCATTTTACTGTTAGCTGAATAAAATCACATAAATATTCTTTGGAATGGTTGTCTTTTGGATGTGTAGCTCTCAGCTGATTTCACATAAATATTACTCTTACACACTTAATAAGGAAGCCTAAGGAGGAGTATAATTTTTGGCAGTGTTCAACAGACACTGCAAGCAATATAGAAGAAATACACAGCTGCACTCCTCTTCCTCAGGGAGAGCAGTCTTCTTTCACAAGGTAGCATGAAGGAGGGAGGATAACAAAAGTCTGTCCATCAGGAGTGAGAAAATGCTGACAAAGAGCTGGCTGTGAAATTCTTCCACATGAAACTTTTACGGAGTTCATCTGCACCTTCACATTGAGTGATATAGGCAGCAATGGGTGTGTTAGTGTCAGATGGGTGTCACCTCAGGGCACCTACATCTTGATTTCTAGGCACAACTGAACCCCCTGGCTGTCTACCCAAACCGCTACCTGTTGTCATGTCTACCACAGCTTCAGCCTTGGTGTGCTCAGTCTTTGCTGATCCCCACTTGCTCCCAGGTCCTTGCATTGATTCTCAGGCACAGCAAGTCTTCCCTCGCCACACCTCTAGGACAGCCTTCATACTTGTCCTCACACTGGATCCTGCTTTTGCTAGCAGCCATACATCAGGCTTTTAAGGACGTATCAGACAGATGTTACCCAGTAGACAAAAGGCTGACCTGGGAAGTGTGGTATTTTTGCAAACTCCCACTCTCTAGGTGTTTTGGAACAAAAATTTGAATGCCATACTCTTGTATCCTCTGTCAGCACGCTTACTACTTCACCTGGTGTTTTATGGTGAGCCTTTCTCAGTTTCTCTTGCTGAAGCCATTTCACTTAGTGTGGTTGTTGGGGGGGAGAGCAGGTGAACCAGACTGACGTGTGCTTGTGTGTGATGCGCAGGAATTGAGCACATCCTCGCCACTGGTCAGGCAGCATGGAGGTTTGAAGCGGATTTCCTTTCTTTGTGGGGAGCGATCTAGCTGCCATGATACTGAGTGCAATGGGAGGAAGAAAAGAGTTAACTATCTTTGTGATGAAGGGTTAACTGAGCTTGAACACCTACCTTCAGGAGCAGACTCGAGACTGAGCGCAGAGGTTTCTGCTGTCTCTGACTGTGGTCCTGCTCTTTTCTTCTGTGGTTTCTCCAGGCCAGTGTGAATAACTTCATGCTCAGTGTGCTGATTTCTAGGAATACTATTCTAAACTACCTAATTCTCCCTGGGAATTGTATCTTGACTGTCTTATTCCCAGCTGAGGAGTCTGCTAGGCAACAGGAAATCTACAAATTAAAACATTGCAACATCTAAGTCCCTGGCAGTACCCCAGCTTTGCTGGAGGACCAGTTTACATCTGTTTGCCTATGAAAGATATACTCAGATGTATATCCTTTCTCTTGCATCACTCAAATGATTCCTCATGCTTCTCATCAGTGATTACTTTTATTACCCATGTGCAGTCACTTTCTTGCTCATTAGTTCATTGTAACTCAGCCAGTAGCACTCTTGTTTCTTGATCCCCCAAAATGTGTGGTTTAAGGTCCCATGTTAGCAAAAGTTGGTGAAAGTTAAGTGGGCTTAGACCTCCAGCTTCTGATATGTTGTGGTAGGAGCTGGACCAGAGCATTTACCCATTGCAGAGATGGACTCTCCATCCTGATTCACTGCGCAGGACTGCTTCTCCTCTTCCTCAGCCATTTTGTCCTTCCTAAAAAAGAGGGTGGAAGGGACTGTGCTCAGAGTCGCTTGCTGGCAGCAGTCAGTATGACCGTAGTTGTCCTCACTTCTGCCTCCCATTTACTGACATCTCCAGTGTCGTCTTCTTACGATCCCCACAATTATTCTCTCTTCCTTCCCCCACAGCGCCAGCCCACAGCTCACCAGCAGCAACGCCAGCTGGGAGTCAAGAGGCAGCTCCCCTGCTAGCAGCGTTCTCTTTGAGGTGGCAGGGTCAACAGTTTGTCTCCACTGAAAAACAGGTCTGAACGTTCAAGGGAATTTGTGGGCATTGATGCTTGGAAGATTCTGAAGTCCTTGGAGACTCCCAAATTGTAATTGCCATGTAGACTGCATCTACTGACCTCCAGGTCCTTTTTGGTAGACAGATTTTTCTTTCCTTGGCCAGCAGGACAGGAAGGTCCCTTGCCTCTGACTGATGATCAAAGGCAGCCTTTGGAAGAAAGCATAAAATGACAGAAATGTCTAATAAACTGCAGTATTCATTCCAAGGGTTTTATTTTAGTGTGGCCAGAAGCATATGTGCCCTCTCCTATTTGATTTCTGTGTCCTTCTGTAATAGTATTATACTCAGCATTTAACAAGCTTCTCTTTCAGATGACATGTCTGCAGAAATATGAGTCACTGATATTCTCTCTAGATTATTGATGTTAACACCATAACACACATTGCTCTGGGGATCTCATCGGCCTTCTACACTTGCATTCTAAGAAACAATGAAAACCTTACTAGAAAATCAATGTTGATATTCAGGATTTCTTAGCAATAGACTATCGACATACTGCAGCGGGGAGAAGAGCACCTCTGCGTGGAGGTGTACAGCCATCTGCTGCAGAGACCTGGTATTCAAAGAATGGCTGGCTCGCTGCTTATCTCTAAGGGTAACACAAGGCAGACCCCAAAGGACTGAGAAGGGGTTTAGGCACTTCCAGCTTTAGCTGCTTACCCAGTCCGTGGGACACCCGGTGTGAGACCCCTCCTTTGCCAGGAGGATCCAGGGCTGTTTGTCCCACCTTGTAGGAGAAAAGGTTAGAAAGCTTTGTGGTGGGGCACCATGTCTCCCTGTTCAAGCTGTCGTGTTTGGGTGCAAGCATTTAATTATCACATTCAGAGGAGACACCAGAAGAGGCCAGGCTTCCTCACCAGGCTGTTAGACCTCTCTGGAGTACGTGGAGATCTGGTTCCCACTCTCCTACTGCACCAAATCTTTCAGGTACACACAGGAACCCACTTCTACAACTGCTCCTCAGCAAATACTTCTTTAGCTCCCATAAAACAAAAGAGCTATTATATTAGGGAGTACCCTGCAGAGCGGAGGGAAGACCATGTTTCTGAGGGGTAGGATGTGTGACAGGGAAGAGAAAGTGAATGGAGGGGCTCAGCATCTTGCAAGAGGAAGGAGAATCACACCTTTCAATGCTAAAAAATACATGCAACCAGTGCAGTGCTCAGTGTTTCGGTTGTGCCTGTGAAGCTGGACCTCTGATCTGTGAGGCTGGGAGACAAATAAATTCTGGACTTGGAAGGACTCTTCCCAAGCCGTAGGAATAAAAACTTGTTTACAGCGCACAAGGTAAGATTTACTGAGCACTGTCATTACTAATAGCACGAGCCTATGTAACGACTCACTGCTTTCTAGCTGACAGTTCCCTGGCCCAAGCTCAGACTCCTGGACTGTCATCAAGGACATTGTTATGCATAACATATTAACAGCATTGATTCAGATTATTTCTGATTCTCTCTCTCTCTTTTTTCCTTCCCAGTTTTTTTTTCCCATGTCTGTTCATTTCCACGCTGCTTCTTCCCCCTCTCTTCTGGCTGTTCTGATCTTCACTCGTATTTCCGCGCTGCGCTCCTTGCCTCAGATCCGTGAGGGCCACGAGCAAGCCGACTTTTATTGCTTCCTGCACATGGGTCCCATTCGACGCTGGTGCTGCCTGCTGGTGTGGAGCAGCACCTCTTCACCCCAGCAGAGAGCCTGGACTTCCCCAGAGAAAAGGGACCATGGCCATGCTCCGCACGAACCTGAGCAAGCTCCCGGCTTGCCAGGATGGCCGTGCAGTGCGATGCCCTCGCTGCACGCATGTGCAGCACCCGTCCCGAGGGAAGGACAAACACCGGCTCTGGGAGCTGGGCTCAGAGCCGCCTGCGCCCTGCTCGTTGCCAAGCCCTGATACCATTCATTCTCCAGCCGAGGGGCAAGAGCCAGCCCCGGCTTCGCGTGCCAGAGCTCAGGCTCCCGGTGAAGGTGGCGTTGCATTGCCAGTTAGCGGGAGCTGGCCTCGAAACAGGGGACCTTTGCCGTACGCACCAGCTGAGCTTCTGCTCCAGAAAATATGCCAGATTTAAGGGTATGGAAATTCTTTAATTACTGGAATTCCCCAAACTTTAGCAGTCAGCAGGTTTTATGTGCTAATAATATTTGTGACAACAGGGAGCCTACATGGCTCCCTAAAATAAGGCTGGAGGTAGAATTAAATCTAATTCCTGGCTTTCGGTAGTTACAGATAGAGCTGCACTATTGAGATCTTCACCTTATGTATTTAAGAATCGTTACACTAGAACCAGAGGCGATGGGAACAGTCTTGCAACTAACATTGCCCCATAAATTCAGCTGCATAAACCAGGAGGTCTAGCTGCATAATTAGATTTAATCTAACCTATAATTTATAGAGTGGTGTGTAAAGTGCATTAGAAGAAATGGATTTATTTATAATAAGATGTGATCTAAAGCATCTGATTTTAATAATTGGACAACAGCTGAGCCAGAGGCCTAGATTTTCTGTCTATCAGCAACTTTTGCTTCTTCGTATGCAAATGTGATAATATAATGAGTGCTGGAGCCTAGCTTGTCCTTGAGTGTACGTGCAGTTGTGGCTGGCCCCAAGGACAGGAACAGGATATATGTCTCCAAAGGCATACCGGGGCCTCTTCATTTGCTCAGCATAAATCTCGGTCTTTAATGACTTAAGGGAGAATGTTCAAATACTTAAATGAGCATTATTCTTGAACATGAAGTTTTAATAGTGCACATTTTAACTTTATCACCAACCTGTATAAATTTATAGCAGATGAGAGACTGTGCGTAGTATGTTACCTGCTTCAAACTGATCACCTCTTCCACAGCTGGGGAGCTGACTCTCTTTACCAAAGAAATGAACTCCTCAGCTTGTAACTTGCTGGGAGGAACTAATGGTGAGCAGTATGGGTGAAATGATTTCCACTACACCTACATATGGTTTGGGAGCAGCAGCTGCAGCTGCCATGGTAATTTTGCTTTTAACTTTCTGTCAATATAATGAGGAGAGAAAGCTGAAGTGCTGTCTTTTAGTCATAGTGTTAATTTTTTAGGCTGCATGCTAGTTGCATGTCAAGACTGAAATCTTTGTAGGTGGAAGCGATACATTTACTGGACATGTCTGAAAGCCTTAAAATTGAAAACAATAAGAAAATGGTTTAAATGTATTTAGTCAAATATACTTTCAATAGCGTGAAATATGTAGCACAGCCACTTTTGTTTTGATTACAAAATAGCCAGCCTTTGTTTTCTGTTTGAAATTGTACATGGGTATAGCTGGATAACTTTCTCACAGGGCAGGATGGAAAGGAGCCAAGGAAGTGTCAAAGCCCCTCTCAGTCTCCTATGAAGTAGCTGACACAGAAAATCCAAACCTAGATGATTTTAGGTGATTCTGCTGCTGGTGCTGGCACGAGTGACACCTCCGGGGCCAGTCGAGCCCAGGAGCCGGGGACACGTCCCTGGAAGTGCCTGTCTCTGAGTCACTGCAGCAGCTGGACTTGGGCTAAATTGGAAACAGAAATACCAGTTGTCATGTCACCCGGACGCTCTGCTTTCAGCCAAATGGTAGATGGAGAAAAAAATGCTACCAGATGTTCTTATGTTATTAATATTGTTATTATTATTATTATAAATAATATTCCTCGCTGGCTGGGTTTCACTCTGGGCACATCTGGAACACACATGCTTGGCATGGGAGCACCGGCCACCCGCTGCTCCCCCGTTTCCCTGCATATCTGTAACAAGGGGACACTGCTCCCTGCACTTGGGGGCAAGGGGCCTGACCTGCCATGGGGTCCCCCACCACCCCACTTCCTCCTTGGGATGGGTCCCTTCACCCACAGCCCTGTTTTGAGGGCTTTGTGTCCCTGTCCAGCCCTGCTTTGGGCGCACAGGGTGTTTACGATGCGGGCAAGCTCTGCTGATGCTGCTCTCACTGGCTGCATCTTTGCTACTGGAGATGCTGATGTGATCCACCTGTGGTGTGAAGATCCCCAGCCAAGAAAGCAGGACCCTAGATGCCACTTTGGTGGAAACTTGCTGCCTAAACCTCTCTATCTAACGTTAGACCAGAAACTCTCCAAAAATGTTTCCATGCAGTTGTTCCCATACTGTTTCACCAAAAAATGGACTGGTTTTGGAGGTGAAAATGGAGAGTATGGCATCCCGCCAGCATGTCTGTCACCATGAACTCCAGCAAACTCCATGTCTTAAGGATGCGCCAGCTAACAGACACTGTTTGACATTAGCGCCAGACCATTGCTGGAGTGGAAATTATCCCGTTATTCCCAACTTAGGCCAACTGTCTAGGAATACATGAATAAGAAAAAAAAATACTGGAGGAGGTGATGACAGTGATTCATTAAAAAATAATCAAATACTAGGTTGCTATTAACCATGGCATACCAGTATTTGTATATCTGTGAGCTGAGCAAACACAGCTCCAGTATAAATAGATGGAGCTTTACAAATAGACTTTTGTGGTCACACTAACTGTGTTATAAGACAGTGTATTTTTAATTATTACATTGTGGTGACATGCAGAATAGGTAAAGCACTTTCCATGGACACAGGAAGATGCTGTGCCTGCCGCTAGAAGTTTACAACTGTCAAGAAATGAAGTACAGCCCTCTAAAGTCAGCCCTGGGGTAACTGCTCCTTCCTCCTCCTCATGACGGAGCATAGCTCATACATACCAGGAGAGCTGCTGCCCATGCAGCCGAGGGTCCCACGAGTCCCAGCTGGGGAAGTATGGACCCACTGGTGGTCCTTGTGTTCCTGGCTAGACAAGGGTGAGGTGCCTGCCACAGCTGCTGAGAAAGGGCAGTGCCTGGAGAGCCTCTTCCCAAAGGCAAGGCTGAGCGAAGGAAACCCTGACCAAACCAGCAGCTCTGGGGGAAATCTCAGCTGTGCCGCACACATTAGTTGGCTCTGTTCAAAACGGAACCAGCTACGCCATCTGACTCTAGTTGCTGTGGGTCTGTGTTGGAGCAATTCCTTTGCCAATGACTTCAATAATAATAATTTTTTATCTATACTTTGAGCAAGAGTCATCCTATGCAATCAGATTTCCACGTAACCAAGTTTTCTGGAGCATGTCTCCTTTTCTAGCTGGGAAAGGGCAGGCAGATTTCAGATTTTTTGCATATTGGTTAGGGTTTTCCAGTGTGTGACTGCATGAGGATATTTGGGATTCTGGAAGTGCAGGAGCTCGAGGGAAAGGGCTCAGGTCATGCACAGCCCTGGTGCACACTGGCAGCATCCGGACAGGTCACACATACGGTGCCAGCCAGAAACCTTCCCAGGAACAGGGGGCCCCAGCGGGTCTACGGTCACAGACAGAGCAGTTCTTTCCTGTAGGGAATACTAGCCCGGAATTTCTTCTTTTTTATTTTCTCATTTTCCTTCTGCACCTCTGGGGAACAGAATCAACAAACTATACGTTGGTGGAAGGGGCTTTTTCAGACATGTCGCATTCCCCCAACACGCTGCTGGCAAACAAAACCTGTGCTAGTCTGAAGCCATACAGAAACTGCAGGAAATCTTTTCTCTATTAAATCAATGAGCTATTGCCATTGATGTGAATAAGTTACAGGCTTCATGTTTGCCACCTGAGAGGCACTCACTCATCCCATGGAAAAGAGAGTCAATTAGGCTAAAAAGTGAAGAGATAGGAGAGTTTGTTCCTCTCCTCCTTTTCCTTCTATTTTGGAACTCAGTAGTTTACTGCTCCAAGTGGAAAATAAGGATCATTACTGTGTTCAGCCTTGTTTTTTTGTTAGATGCTTATAAATCTTGCTAATTAGCTGTAGAAATCATAAAAGCTCAGCATCATGTTTTAATCATAAACTCCTCAGGCCACTGATGTTCATGACGTTCCCTGGATCCTCATTTCCATGTACAAATTACGGAGCCCGTAACACTTTGGCAGCTCATCTCTCATGCCAATGCTATTTCCAGCAGAATTATTATTTCGGTAACTAAGCCACAAATGTACACCTGCAAAAAATAAAAACAAGAGACTAACAGAGAAGTGGAAGGTCCCCCCTCCTTGTACTAGTGGAATATTAAAGATTCTGCAAAGGAAGTAGACGCAGGTTTCAAGTATTAAGCCTGGCTGACAGATTAGCAAAACCATTTTCTCTTTCCTGAGAAGCTAAAGGAAAGCTCCCCAACCAGCAGACGAGGAGGAGACTGTAAGTACTGCACTTAGACACCAGTGCTAACATGTGGAGAGTTTCTGGGGCAGTCCAGCAGGTCCAAGACATTATGGACACAGCTGTGAAATCAAACCTCAGCTGAATTCTTATCCAAATCATCACAAACGAGGTCAACATCTGCTAAGACACTGGATAATAATAGCTTGCTTAATTATACATTTTGCCTGTAATTTAGTCCAGACCAACTTTCCTAGTGGCAGTGGAGGAGGGTATTTTCCAGTTCTTTTATGTTCCTGTGATTAGTGGATAATGCCCTCAGTATATATGCATGCATCTAATTTTCACTTTAAACTTTAATGCAATTTAACTTTGTCAAAATAAATATTATTCTTCACTTTTCCAAATTTTGTTTTAGCACTTATAAAGTAAATATTTTGCTTAAGAATGTGGGATGCCTGTGCCTGCTTAATGATGCTGCTTTGGAGAGGGAGCAGGAGCCTGTCCCTCTGTCATGGTGGCTCAGATTCGCATGGGAGCTGGAGTTTCTCTCAGGAAGGACCAGGTCTCATTAACTGTGGCAGAGGAGCAGCCTGGACAGCACGAGTGCTTGCCTTGGCCGTTGCTGCAGTTTGCCTTCACAGCCTGAAAAATAAAGGAGGAATGGGATAATGCGATAAAAGTTGCTTTCTTCTATTTTTTTATAAAAGCCTCTTGTCTTAACTCACAAAATAAATACACCAGGTAGTCCATCTATTTGTTTACCAGCTGCAAGAAAATGATGCCATTTCTAAGGGCACTGTGAGGAAGAGCTCAGAGCTCCTGGACATGGACATGAGCACGACAAAATGGAGCTGCTCTGAGCCAAGCTGGACCGTTCGGCTTGACCCCTCTTCAGCAGTGGCATGGCCAAGGTGTCCTGGCACGGGTTGCCCAGAGAGGGGATGGAGTCTCCCTCCTCAGAGGTCTTTAAAGCTGGCTGGACAAGGCCTGGGCAAGTAGCTCTAGGTGTCCCTGCTTGAGCTAGGGGTTGGACCAGGTGACCTCCGGAGGTCCCACATCAACAATTCTGTGATTCTGTCATGGGACTCTGGTGGTTATTGCAGATACACCTACAACTGGTTGCTGGCAGTGAGGATCGCCGTTAAAAACAATATACTGGTTTGCAGCAGCAGGAGAAAGGTGCATAGGACTTGGCCTACCCAAAGTGTGCATCTCCAGCCTTCTGGGAGAGGCTTAGCTGCCTACAGGAAAGCTCACTGTAACTGTTCCCCTGATCAAACAAAGACCCCCTTCAAGATAGGTTACAATTGTTAAAAAATTGGATTAAAATTCACCGATCATGAGTTTCTGCTTAAATCTTATTTTCTGAGCTGTTTTCAAGCAAAAGTGAAAATTGAAAGTTGGCAAACTTACAAAATCAATAGGGTTTACTTAAAATGACTCACCAATTAGCATGTCTGTGGCTTTTAGTAACATTGTATTCTTGCCAGTCACACTGGTTTAAACTTTCCCTCATATATAAATTACACACCCAGATTCGTCTTTTTTCTTTTTCTTTTTTTCTTTTTTCTTTTTTCTTTTTTCCCCGTTCTCCTTTCCCCTTTCTCCTTTCCTTTCCTTTCCTTTCCTTTCCTTTCCTTTCCTTTCCTTTCCTTTCCTTTCCTCTCCTCTCCTCTCCTCTCCTCTCCTCTCCTCTCCCCTCCTCTCCCCACAGACTGCTGCATCAGGTGTCTCTGGGGAAGCCTGTGCTGCATGAGAAGTGTGGCTGCAGGGCAGACTCGCTGCAGTGCTGGTAGCATGCAGGAGTGAAGCAGAGACCCAGGAGAGATTGCCAAGCTCCCTATGAGATGTGCAACCAAAACTTCTTATTTCAAGTTCAAAGTTCTGCAGGGGGTAGAAGGTCTTAATAAAAGCACTTTTAGAGGATCAAGTGAGATCTGCGGTCAGCACTGCTCTTTTCTCTCCAAGTCTGGTGAGCAGATCATGGCTTTTATTGGTTTGGAAGCAACCCTAGTTACTGTCATCCATGCCTTTGTCCCCTCAAGCTTGAACTGCTGTGGAGTGCTCCCAGGACGGGGCGGCTGGGAGGTGTTGGGAAGGAGAAGGTGCAGAGAGCAGCTGGAGTTACCACATGGAAGGCTGATAGACTTGTGTCCTGTGGACAGATTTAACTTGCACAGAGTCTCAACTGCAGTATAAATTCTCAGTTTTAGCTACAACATCTGCAGTAGTTTGGAGCTTAGATGCTTGAGAGGCCTGTCCCTGCTCTTGACTGTGTGTGTGTGTGCATCTGCATCTATTCAGCTTGACCTTGCTGTCTAGGAGAAAGATCTGCAAGTCCAATGTCCTTCATGAAGTTCTCTTGGCTCTGACATTTGAATCCGAGACACGCGGTTGAGTTACCTTGGCTGAGTGAGCTGGGGTGCAGCAGCAAAATTGCAGTTCTTGGCTGTACTCACGCACGCTCTTAGCCCGTCAGACAAGCGAGACAAGAGTCCTTTGAGTTAGACCTCAGAAAGGCCAGTTACACCCTCTACGTTTTACCTTGCATTTGCCATGTGCAAAGCGTGCTCGCACAGACACTCACCACATGGTAACTCATTAAGCAACGGGAACCTGATCATGTGTCTGAGCCCTTGTTCAGTCTGACACAGGCCAGATTTGTTGTCCTGAAAGGCACACTGCAGACCACATTATTCCTCACAGGCATTTACAGAGGTTATGAGCCTGGGGAGCATGTGGTTAAAAGGGAACTAGGCCATGTATTTACATGGTTTCATTTATTCTTTTTCTTTCCCTGCGTAGCGCATTATTTAATTTGCTATGAAAATGCCTATGGCAATTGGATAGGCAGTTTTCTGTGTGCACAACATCTAAGGAAATTAAGTCTTCAAGTGGCTTAAACATGATCTCATGTTTAGCTAAGATGAAGCCTAAAAACAACCTGGATTTAGGTGAGATTATACACAGGAGCATGAAGCTCCAGGGTGGTCTTAGAGGGTCTGCTGCATCCGCTCTCCATCTGCAGCACTCTGGCCATGTTTCCTGCTGTGAGTTTGCACAGGTGCCTGCACAGCTTGGCTTTGAAGGTACTCATTTCTTGTGACAAGACACCAGACTGAAAAAATCTCATGACACCAGCCTAGCCGGTGATCAATTCATGGGGTTGGCAGGCAGGGCAAAACCTCTAGTGAACTGCTTACATCTGATGGGGAGAGTGGGGCGACCATCAGGCTCTGGACCCCTCAACACCATTTTTACAGCTTTGCTTTCCAGGGCTGACCTGCCCTGAGAATGACATAACGGAGCCCACACAGTGAGTCAGTGCTGGAACCAAGCTCCTGGCGCTTGGTCCTCTGTTCACTCTGCTAAACCACACTGAGATTAAACCAACAGAGGCAAAGAGAGAGCCTGGATATGAGGGAATTTAGCAGGGAACCTGCCTTGACTCATTAATGGAAACTTTTGAAAACAGACAGCAGCAGTAATTTTATTATATTTTTTCCCCATGCTGAAACAATTTGTGTGCAGTAGAGTCATTCCCTGGAAAAACATTTCTTTAATTTATCTTCTTTAATTATCACTCATCTTTAGCGGCATCTGGTTCTGATATTTTATTAGAAAGTTTGCATGTTTGAACCAGGCCTGGGAGGTATTTCGTTTTTTCTTGTTTCCATTTTCTACTGTGATGGTACTTCCCATGGTGGGAACAAATTAGCTTCGCTTTATTTCACAAGGCATAATAAATCACACGGACTTTCTACTTTAACATCATTATTATCATGTAAGCATGCTCAGAGACATATCCTGCAGATTACTTGGTGTATTTACTTGAGGTTAGAATGCCAAGCATTACAAACAGCAGACTGGGTTCCTGTTGTGAAGATGTGCATACTGCTCATGGGAGGATGTACTTTCTAGGCAAGATCTCAACAACCGTCTGGTGATACTGAGCAGCTTATGATATCCAAAATAAAGTCTGATTTTTGAGAGACCTCCTTAAAATTGGAGACCTTTAATATTTCTCAAGTTGTGCATCCAAAGCATGAGGTACTCAGCATCCAAGTCCCTGCTGAGATTTTTGAGCTGTAGTTTCTATGAGGAATTGTTGACAGAAGAGAAGAAGTTGCCACTCTTGTGGTCCAGTTCTTCCCTTGTTAGCGTTGCGTTTCAGGACTAGCTCCCTGCTAAAGGACAACTGTGCTACTTAGGTTATCTGAGGTTGACAAATCTTTTGTTTTTGCTGCTGATTCTTTATCCAGCTAAATGCTGTTTTCCTTATGCATGATCAAATATGACCTTTTCTCAAGTAACCCACCAGTGCTTGTCAGAAATCACCTATCAGGCAAACATCAACTCACCTGTAACAAGAAGTTATATGAGTTTCTGAAGGGCAGAAAAATGTCTTTCAAAGAATCACAGATATGATTTTACATCTGAAAGAATAAAAATGAGATCATGAAGCCAGCTATTAAAGGAGACCTTTAGACAGAAATAAAGAACTGCAGATGTCTGTTGAAGCTTTTCAGTACCTTGTAGTACTGTACTTTCTTTCCAGTGGCATCTGCTTACTCAACATGCTGTACTGGATTTTGTGGTGTATACTTAGTTTGTGGTCTGCCTGTTTTCCCTATCATGCAGTGTTTTCTTCTGGTTAGACAGAATTATGGCCAGTGTGGTAAGGTTAAATTACATATGACCTAGCAGTCACTTGTCCTCATATACATAAGCCAGTGACTGTTTGCTGCTGTCCAGCAAGGGCTGTGCCCTTTCTTATTGATGCACATCCACAATGCCCACAGAAGTCTCAATGAAATTTCATCTAAATAAGCAGTTTGGTTTTGGAAGAGGAGAACTGCTAGTCCTGAAGTGCAGTATGGAAAAGCTGTGCTGCAAGGATATGTTCAAATGACCACAAGGAGGACATGTATTAGCACATCTTGTTACAGTCCTGGGGCTGGAAGGAAGGAACTAGGCTGGCCTGGTGCCTACTCTATTGCAATCATAGTGCAAAATGATTAATATGATAATAGGTTAAACATGATTTCAGGTAACTTAAATGAGCCTTGTTTACTTACTTGCAGTGAAGCAAAGGATACTAGGTCCTAGCAAGAGGTGGCACCTTCTGCAGCGTGAATAGGCAATGCTTTCTCATGAAGGTTCAAGCTTGCCCTGTGCATCTGTTTAAGCACATGTAATCCCACTCACGCTGACTGCAGAACTACCAATGCTTCTGCCTTCTGGTGTTGGGACTCTGATGGGCTGCAAAGCCCACAAGAGGGAAAGAAAACAAATTGACTCAGACATCAGGGGCTATCTAATGCTCCTCTTGGCAGTAGAGATGTGGATGAGCCAACCACCAGTGCTGGAACAGGGTGATCCAGGACCAGCTGGGCTGTGGAGCTTGCAGGGTGGCCTCTACATCCATAGTCCCACCAGAGTTTGCTCCTGGGAGCTGGATCTTGACCTCACCTTGGGCATTGAGCCTTGCCCAGCTGGGGGAGATTTCAGGAATCTGGGTCCTTCTCTCCTTGAGTTGCCAGGGGCTGCAGTACAGGGAGGAAAGGTTTCACCAAGAAGTCAAGCCATGTTTGGATGCCTGTGGACTTTCCCTCATGGTCAGTGTGAAAAAGATGCCCACAAAATGACAAAACCCCTTTCTCAAAACTATAATATTGTTTCTTTTTCCAAACAGCATTTATAAAATAAGCAATTCTTCCCCATCCTACAAGTTATCCAAAGCTCTGCCCTTTTGGCAACTGAGGCAGGTCTTGCTTCTGCAGACACTACGGTGAGTGCATGGGTCTCAGTCTGGTGCCCCTGAACAGCTCCCCAAGATCTCCCTGGCACTCAAAAGACAGTCCTGCTGATGCAGCTATAGTTCATTTGTGCTTCTCAGTTGTCAGACTTTTGGCTTTGATTTTCCCAACCAGTTCAGTAGGCCCTGCAGGAAGCTGAACCAGACTCCTGTGAGCCCATGACTTTCCCATTGTCCTGTGTTAACTGCAGGGCTGGCAGAGTTCAAGCCATTTTTCATCCTTTCTGATTGTTTTCCTTACAGTCTGCTATTAAACTTAACCAAAATATTTGTACATTTTATTGCAACAGTTATTAGGCCAATGCACACTGTTAAAATTATTGGAGAGTAGCTCTGTGTCCATCACACCACACACTACCTTGCCAAACATGCAATAGGCTGCTCCTTGCCCATCACATGTATGGATGTCCCTAGCACATCAGCCTTAGAGTTGCACAGTATGATTAACGTAGAGGAATGCCTGCCCTGACACCTGCGCTCTTATGATCAGACTAACCAATTGACAGGTTCAGGGATGTTTACAAAATGTCTTGTAAAGTTTTGAACTTGGCACATGTGGCAGTGTTAAAGTTTATTCCTGGATGACTTTGACCTTGTTTAACTGACTTTGGAATAACAGTGGAGATATCACCCACTTCTAAGGTGAAGTACAAATAAGCAACTCAGTTTAATCAAGAATACAAAATCAAGGTAGTGAAAGGTTGTTATCATTTGTTCAAAGGACTATGTGAAAAACTTTGCATCAGGATCTCATTGCAGTGGTTAGAGAGCATAAACTTTTTATACAGATAACAAGAAAAGCACTTCTCCAGAGCCTCTGCTGGATCTTAACTGGTCAGCCCACAAGAAAATAAGCATGGAAGCTGATGTGCTCTTCCATCTCTAGTTGAGTCCCATGCCAGCCCTACCCTGGGAGGGAAGTACATTTTTGGTAGAGGTAGTGGGGAGCGGGAAGCATGGAGGGAGGAAGGCATTGTGGAGAGGAGAGATTAGAAATCCCACTCATACTGAAAATGGCCTGGCCTCCATCAAAACAGGTCAGAAACTACTCTGAGATCCTCCTCCTGTCTCAGCTACCCCACCCTGGGGAACAACAGACTTCATTTTCGTGGGGTGCCGGATATCTTTGCCCTGACAAAGCCATTGAAATAGAAGGAAACAAAAACCTCCCACAAAAAGGTAGAAAATGGTCATGCAATTTGTAAGCTAAATTCTGCACTGTGTTTTACAACTGTCACAGATGTAAATTTGGCCTTGCGGTTGAAATGGCAACAGCTGTAAACTTCAAAGAATAAATTCCTCTGCACTTTTTTAATAAGCTTCCACCCTCATCACTAGAAAATCTGGATGGTTCAGCTGAGTTTCTGACTCTCCAGTACTTTCATGCATGAAGTACAAACTATGAATTCCCAGTCTTGCTTTAGGACACAGCACTCACCCATTAGAGAGAAGTTTTTCCATATTGCTCACTGACAGGATATGGAAGGAGTGAATATTCTGCTGGAAAGACCTAGGGTTATTCCCTAACAAATTGACTGTGGTATCTGTGGTTTGGCATGAGCATCAGCACCGATTTGTCTCATTGTAACCCAGAATCACCGGCAGATATCTGATCACCACAGTAGGCATGTAGGCAGGTTAGTGCACTCCTTCCGGGTATTTTTTCTCTTTCTCTCTATTGATTCACTTCCACAGGCATCTTACAGCTGATCCTCAGTAAAGCACACAGTCTTTTCTTACTCTGTCTTCCTTTTGAGCCATTTTCAGCTTTCTTATGTCAAAAATTAAGTGGAGAAAGGGATAACTACAGAGTGATATTTAGGCTAGAGGTCCCCTGGTTCATTCATGGCTTATTTAGTAAGCACCTGTTTGTACTATTGAACATTTCTTTCCTTTCTTTTGCTTTTATTTTTTTTCCTCTCCTAGACCTTCATGGCTGGGTGCAGCTGAATTTTGAACGTAAGCTATCTGGATCTTGGGTCATACCTTCACAAAATTTGGGAAAAGCCTACTATGTCTTCAGGTCTCAGAAACAGTCACAAACAAACCAACCCCTTTGCATTAAGTCTAACTGAATGATGTGGGGACATCTTGACCATGCTGAAGCTGACTTCAGGATCATAATTTATGCTTTGTGGCTGGTCAGTGCCATGGCCTATAACTCTGGGAAGTTTCTGGATACTCCAAAGAGCCATCAGGATCCAGTTGCCATCTCACTGTTGTACCAAGATATTTCAGTTGTTCTTGTGTCAATAGCAGTATTTTTCTCTTTCAAGGGGGCCATTTCCCACTTCCTCCTTATCCTTTTCCAGATCTTCTGGAGAAAATAAGGGCACCCAGCATTTGCACTGGAGATCTGATCCCAACACCCAGTACTTCTGCTTGTAACTGCCAATAAGGATGTGGATTAGTGCTTCAGTAAAGCCAGTCTGCAGATAACATGTAGGTCAGCTTTGGGAATCTGGCCCTTTGCAAGGCAGGTAGTGTGTTTGGAATTCATTTCCTTCCCCTGCTCTCCATGTATGTCTTTGGTTTGACCTTCATTAGGAGTTTTTAAGAACAGATTGGACATATCACTCTCAGCAGTATTTAGCCTGCCTCACATCAAAAGCATGGAGTAAATAACTTCTTGAGATCCCTTCCGGCCTTGTTTCTAGGATGTTTGTGATTTTCACTTTGCTAGAATGAACATACTGTGCAAAAATGTTACCCTGCATTTTATGTATACTGTCTGTGATGCTGTTTATTCAAGCTGGACCCCTTCCTGAGTGATATTTCTTTGGCTGTTTTTAGCCTATATACATTGACGGTTCTGCGACTCAGGGTGCTTCTGTTGTGCCTACTGTAAATTTTGCTTTTAGTTGTTTTGTTTCCTTTTGGATGTCCTGTTATGTATTTTGATTTGAGGAATCAGCTATTTGCTGATTTACTTTTTTAGTAGATATCTGTTGTAAGTCAGTTAGATTGTGCTGAACAAGAATAAAAACTTTTGGGCAGGGTTCCTTCACTTCTCTGAACATAACATATTGTGGAGATCCAGCTCTGCTGTTTTAGGCACTAATAATGGGTGGTTGTTTAAATATCCTGTTTTTATTGTTGCAGACCGTTGGGAGCTGGTACTAATGCAGTGAGGCTTAACAATGTCATGAACAATCACCATCCTTATTGAGCTGAGTTTCCATACGGGATCAAGTAAAAGTCTGGAAGGTTGGTTCAGGTCTATTCTGTGGATCAAGATAAAAAAATAAGAGAAGAGATGGCCTTTCTTTCTTTCTTTCTTTCTTTCTTTCTTTCTTTCTTTCTTTCTTTCTTTCTTTCTTT
>VXAL01003990.1:326359-389883 GCA_013399475.1 Chauna torquata | reverse complement strand
TTCCTTTCCTTTCCTTTCCTTTCCTTTCCTTTCCTTTCCTTGCCTTTTTTTTTGGGTTGCAGCAAAGTCCTAGACAGACCCACAGAAGGAGTCTTAAAAGGCCCTTTCAGGAACAGCTATTCCCAAGCAGAGATAGCTCCTGCATAGGTCAGCCAGTTGCTGTATTTCAGGAGACACACGAGGACACTGCACCATCAGTGATAAGTCTCATTTCCTGAAATGTTAGAATTATCTCCAAGATATATTGAAAAGGCATTTCATTTTGTCTCTGAAATTTAATCTAGTCAGCTGACTGAATGGATCACAGAGCTTTAGTTTTGAAAGCCTTTATTTTGTGGGGAGATGTTGATTTGTAGGGATGTTTCTACTTATGTCAAATAAATGTTATTGCTATTTGGTATGGAAGCCAGATACCACTGTCTGCATAAGAAAATGCTACTTTTTTGGTACAATGGG
Organism: Chauna torquata; assembly: GCA_013399475.1. Classification (NCBI taxonomy): domain Eukaryota; kingdom Metazoa; phylum Chordata; class Aves; order Anseriformes; family Anhimidae; genus Chauna; species Chauna torquata. The sequence continues at coordinate 389,427 of VXAL01003990.1, read as the reverse complement.
ATGCCAAGTAGATGTGTTAATATATGGCTACATGTATATATTCCCTGAAATCTCTTCTGGTATCAATATTGGATGAAAAAAATATAGATGTCTTTACTGGAATATCTGTAGATAACTAAAACACTTAAACACTTATACGTGCTAACAAAGTCTTAATTTGCATTCTTGATCAATCAGAAGTACAATGGACTCTCAGAAAACAAAATAAAACAAAATGCAACTCCGTAAGAGCAGTGAATGATCAAGCTGAAGGTGCACAGACTGTCCATCCAGATCAGGGAGACCTTGCAGTTGCCTCCTGGGTTTCCACTCCATGGGATGGAGGGGACCTGTCTGTAACTGGGTCTGCTCCAACATAGCATAGGATGTAGTTGGCATGAATACCTAGGCAGAGGAGATAGGAAGTACTCCCAAGTCCTGCTGGACAGACATGGGCAAAATGCCCAGTGTTTGTAAAATGTTTTGGAGCAGGGATAGGTGATAGATAGCAAATCTTGCATGCTTAATACTTACAAATTACCTTTCCAAAGATACACTTCCGTCCTTTCAGCCAGTTGTTCTGCCTCAGCACTCTTAGCCGGTAATCTTCCAGAGCTGCAATGTGAGTTTAAATTAACTTCTTGAAAAGTCTTGTTCCTTGCTACAGTTTTCTTACTCCTCTTTCCTGAAGCTCTGTTAACTGAGTCTGCTGTGCTATATAAGATTTAGCTGAACCAAGGTTATTTTCAGCAATTCTTGTTCTATTTCATAATAAAACTTGATGAGAAAAAGACTAGTCAGTTAAATATCTTCACCAACCTCTTCTGCCCATTGTTTGCTGTCAAAACATAATGTTTTTGAGCATTTCCTTCTCATTTGTATTACTTGGGTTTAGGCAAGGGCTCAATCTAATGCTTAGCAAAGGAAATAGAGTCCTTTCATCTACGGGCTTGCGTGGGCGTTGGATCAGCCCCTAACTGCCTGTGTCTGTATTTTTTGCCATGGAATTTGAAAGCTTGGGAGCCTAGGTTGGAGCCCTCACACAGGGGAAATAAAGAACAGGGAAAATACAATGGATAGAAATGGGAAAGCTACTTAAACTACACCTTCACCCTTTTTCTGCTTCTTGAAGTCTGAAAATCTGGAGGGAGCGTGAGAGCTTTTGAGTGCTTGCTACTGACACCAGCAATGTAGGTGCTTTCACCACTTCCAGCTTTTCTGGCAGATATCCTTATGCCTGTGTATGAGGATCATGGACTGTGTATGGAGGACTAGTATGGTAGAGGAAGGACGGTCCTCTATCTGACATGTAAGATAATTCTCTCCGTTCTCAGTGCTGCCAATCTGCTTGTGTGATCATGCACATAGGTCTTTACATTTTTATATACCTCAGCTTCTCATCTATAAAGTGGGAATAATAACATCTTATCTGGAGAAACAACCATAGCGTACCACAGTAAATGCCCATCCAGCCCATTATCTTCTCTCTGATTACAGCCAGTAGCAGATCCTCAAAACAGTTCTTGGTCACAACCTTGGTGATTTATGTGGGAGTTTTAAAAGGTGATGTAGGATTTTTTCTATGCCATTCCTTTAGCAGTCAGAGAGACATTAAGTCTCCTCCTCAGCTGTCATAATTCACAACTTGGCATATTAACTTAAAACTTGTAATTCTCATTTCACCTTAATGCCCCAGTCTGTGACCTATGACAAATGCATGCTCTGATTCATGGTCCCTGCTGCCTGGTGACTGATGATCCACAGGAACACTCACCTCCTCAGCCACCACCTCTAAATTTTGCAAGGACTGTGAACCAGAGCCCTAAAATTAGGAGAGATGAGTGAATCCCTCAGTGCATCTAGCTGTGATTATGCTTCAGTTATGTGCACAGGCTTCACACGTATCCTCCCCTTCTAGGTTGTTTATATAATATAGCCATCCCTGTGTTTTGGAAATGTTTAATCTTTCCTTTAAACCAGTCTGATCACTTTATTCTTACAGAAAAACAATGGTTCTGAAGTATCACTGATGAATTTATTACTAGAAATGCCCTCTCCAACTGTGCAGTGCATTTATTTCAGTCTAATGGTCTTCCTTTCCTTTCTCACCATGCAATCTTTATTATGGTCTTCCATGATTAATTTTGAAACAGGCATATGAAAGGGGCAGATCTCCAAGAATGGCATTGTCTATATTCACACTTGGATGGATTTTTTTTACTTCTTTGTTAAAAGATATTTCATTCAGAGAATCCCTGCTGAGCTTTTTATTGCAGAAAATTAGGGATCATAAATCGTCTCTCAGAAAACTATAAATCCAGTACTATTGAAACATTCCATGGGCAGAGCTTGGTTCTTTGATGAAATCACTCCTTTTTCTTGTATAATTTATGAGCTTTTTTTCAGCATGGGGGGATTTATGCTTTTAAATTGCTCACCAGGGTTTTATTGAATATAATTTGCTAGCAAATTTATATGAGCCAAATATATTGCATTTTATCCACAATTATGAGCAATAAAATTGATGGGGCTTTACTTTTCATTTTCTTCTGGCAAGCAGAGGAAACATTAGTTTATCCTGAACTTGGAGAGAGGTTTCTCAGGGATACACGTGTACAATTAAAAAAGAAAAGAGTGTAGTCAGCAAGTCAGAGGTGCCATTTTGGAAACTTTATTTGGTGTATGGGAGAAGGCGAGCTAGATTTCTCTTGCTTCGAAGGGACTGTAAAACACTGAGGAGCTGAGTTAAAGCCACTGAAGCCTATGACACACATCGACTTCTGCAGGGTTTGAATCACACCATTGGGAGGGAAGATGCAGATAAGCTGTCTAAAAGCTAATTGTGTTTCAAGGTCCCCTTTGGTTCCATTTTCCTGTGATATTTTGATTTTCGTTTGGTTCAATCAGGTATATTCAAGGCACAATTGAAAAAAGCTAATATAACGCTACCTTCTGTGATTTATTTACTTTATCTAAATAGCGTTCATTTCTGTATGCCTATTTTCCTTAAGGATTTTTCTGATTGACAGGAAATAGGAATAAAATGCAATGGAGCATCTATCTTTTCAAAGCATGAAGTGCCATAAAGTGCTGTCTTCTTCATGCCCTCTGAACACACACACACACACACACACACACACACACACACACACACACACACACACACACACACACACACACAGAGAGAGAGAGAGAGAGAGAGAGAGAGAGAACAGGACTTGTCTCCAAATATTGTTTCCTCAAAACCAGACTTCTAAATCCACAGTTACCCTTATAACACAGTTGGATGCAAATCTTGCAGCTTTATTCTGAGTTAGTGTGTGACACTTTGGGGTGCATCAGACCTCTTATGTGATAGGGTATGTGATGGGAAGAAAAATTAAAGTGAAAGGCCATACCTGTGCAAAATGTTCCTCCTAGCAGGGACCCCCTGCCTTGAATTTGTGCTGTGGACACTTGCCTGCAGCCCTGACTGTGTGTCTCTCTATCACTCTGTCTGTTGTCTTCACAGGCTCTGAATCATGCTCCCTTCATAGGAATACCAAACTCTTGCAATGTAGCTTGCAGTGAGACTTGTAGTGAGTGATGTCTAGAAGAAATTTTTAAGCTGACTTAGTTGAACTGGGGCAAGCAGGTTTATAGACACACGTCACAGTATAGTTTGGAAAAAGGCTAAATTTAGCTGCCATGAAATGGAAATAATATGGTAGGAGTTTCAAAATCATTTGTGCTACTGGGCAGGTGTGTTGCTTTACTGGGGCAGGTCCTTATGCCTGAGGAATAGGAGTGCTGCAAGATGCGTCCCCATGTGCACAGATACCTGGGGCCACAGGCAGAACCATCTTTGTCCATGATAGGTATTAATATGTCCCTTTGGCCATAAGGAAGGAAACCAGAAGTGTTTCTGTTTTGAGTATGGGACATGGAGGCACAGGGGAGCCACTGAAGTTGCTCAGTCACTCATGGATACTTTAATAGATCAAGGCACTGAATTTGAACCTCCTAAAGACCCAAGCCACCTCCCTCCAAGCTGCACTCTATTGGGCCACAGTGCATTTTTTCTGCCTCCTTTCTCTATGGTGGAGTCCTTTTTCATGAGAAGATTTTGAGATGAACAGCTGGGGGAGGCAGGAAGCCCTAGCAAATGTCCACGAGGCTGCAGATGCAGCGTTTTGAGCAGGGGGCACCAGCCCCTGGCCCAGACTCCTGTGTCTGTCCAGTTGTCCGGGGCATGGGGGGCTCGCCCACCTCTGTAGCCTTACTCGTAACAGGAGGAAAACCACCTTCTGTCCTGAGGGAAGTGTTCAGAGGAGACGTCCTCAGGAAGATCCTCATAACTTTTTTCTCCCTTTTTGGCCTCCTCCTTCAGGTTTTACAACAGGAGGGCTCAATTTGACACAGAGCAGGTACTCTGAGGTTTTCTTTGCACTAAAGGAAATTAAGGCTGCACTTTCAAATGAGTAAATCTAAGGAAATTCAAAGATTAAGACCCACATATTATTTCAGCTATTTGTCCCACAAGAGCCCAAGCTGTTGGTATGGCCAGTGCGTTAACAGTGAATATCCTGTCTGGCTCATGCCCATTTTTTGCCATAGCTGTATTATTACTTAAACATTCTATGGGTTTTGTACTTAATGTACACAGAGTGATGATCTCTCTGGCCATAATAATGAAATATGACTTTCTTAATGAAATTTCAGTCCCAGCTCATTTCACTGCTGACATTGAGGTGACTGCAAATAAACACTTTCCAGAAGAGTCAGTTAAATGGCTGCATGAGCAATTTATCAAATACTGTAACATTTAAATAAATAAAAAAGAAGTATTCAAGTGTGGTATATTACTGCCTGTGGCTTTGTTCCCAATAACCTCACTCCTTGTCTTTCTAATAGTTAGATTCCCACTGACAGAAAACAAATCCCTCTCCAACTCAGAGAATTTTATCAGATTTATCTCTGACTGTCAGATCAATGTGTAGGAAACAAATGGAGTCAGCAACATGATTTAAATTAGAAGTCTAACAATTTACAGTCTCCACTGGTTTCTCATAAACCTTATTAACGTTTGGCATCGGGTACCAAGGAACTATAAATAACATTCCAGAAGAACATTTATATCTGCTTAGACTCTCGTTATATGTCTTCAACAGAGCTTAAATAATGTCAGTAATACCTTCATCATGAACAGGAAATGAAAAAGTTACCCCATACATGTTTTGTCTTTTAATCAAATATTATTTTCTCCTTAGAACTGCAGAACTGTTTTTTTTTTTTTAATTTTATTTATTCAAAACTTATGGCTACAATTTCCACTTGTTTTTCTAGATCTCAGTAGAGTACAACCCCCTCCCATCTGAACAGAGCAGCACAGTTCCCTCACATCTCTCTGTGCAGTCCTTCCCTCCCAGCCCTTCACCTCAGCTGCTGCTGGAGGCTAGGCCCTCTCCTCAGAGACGTGGGCAGGGGCAACACCGTGACACCGCGAGCTGACGGCACGAGGAAGGAGGGTACCATGAGGCATTTCAGGTCTGATTGTAGCAGAGCAGGAGATGAGAGAGATTCACAGGCACCTGCCCAACTGCCTGCACTCATTTCTTGTGTTCTTAATCCTCTTTCTTTCTCTCATTTTAGTCTTTTCTCCTGCCTATGTGCAACAATTTCATTTCCTTTCTTAGAAAAATGGACCCAGATTTTCTTCTCCATTCAGCACCCCCCAAACACTCTTGTCCAATATTCAGTTTTGTTCTGTAATCATCTGTCCTCAATCTGCTGCATGGTCTTTACTATTCTGATTGCCTCTCTCAGTTGGAAGACTAGTTCTTCACGAAGAGATGCAGTTGCTCTCTGTTTCTAAAGCACTGGGCTACAGCCAGGCTCTGCATGTTAAGAAATCTCACCTAGGGTGATATTCATTGGGCCAAACATCAACATCTACACTGAAAGAGCTACTTTTGCTCAGTCAGAGTGAATATTTTGTGATGTAACCGGCACCTAATCATATTGCTGATATCTGGTAAGAAAGCAAGGCAACAGAGAAGCAATAGACATTGCAGAAGTTAGGCATCATACATGTAATAAAGGTAAAGAGATTAAAATACGAAAAGGAGTTAGTGGTGTGGAAAACGGTAAATAGTGGAAAGAAGCAAAAAATCCAAGAAATATTACACACAGGGACTTTGTAAAATGAGAAGTAATTCTTAGGTATATGCAGAACGCACTCATCTAAACTAACTTTAGAGTCTTACGGAGTCTACTTCCTTTACAGTTAAAGAAAAGAAATAGGTATTTTGGGAGAGCACTTGATCTGCCCCGAGATGTCTGCCTCAGGAAAACATGAACTACACTTTTTAAATGTCTGTTTCTCCCTGTTAACTATGCAGTGAGTTTACACAATTAGCCCAGGTGTAGATACATATTGGCATCTAGTAGGAGGTGAGATGAGCCTTGCTGGCTGTAGCAGAAAGGATGCTGCAACGCACACCATGCTGGGAGCGACGCAGCAGCCTTCCACCATGACTCCCTGTGGAGAACAAGGACAACGGGCTGCATAGCCAGAGCTTCACATGCATTTGTGCAGCAGTCCCCTGGGACTGGTGCCAAGTGGTATACGATAGCTCAACACACACGATGGGAAAGAGACTCCGTGATGACATCCTATGTACAGCAGCTCCCTCCAGCAGCAACTTGGGATGGTGCATATTTTACTTGTGCAAGATGAAATCAGGGAAGAATTGCATCCTTCAAATTATCCTTGCTCCTTTTCAAGGCATCCAGATTCCAGGTCACCTGGTCTGCTGGACTCTCTCGGTGGCCTCTTGCCTTTGTTGTACAGCCCTTCCCACAGCACTCCCAGGCACCACAGCTAGAACTTGGAGACCCTCAGCCAACCAGCTTTCCATGATTTCTCTCTCCTTTGCACCCCTCTCCTTAGCCCCATCAACACTTGGCTCTCTCCAGTCGTCTTCTACATCTATTCCTATGCAGACTTTTGCATCTCTGAGGCAAACTCGCACGGCTGCTCTCTGCTCAAGCCACCCACACTCCCTCTCTAAGCCCATGTGGAAGGTGAAACCCTTTTCTAAAGCATTGAGGAAGTCAGCACAGAGCAGTGAACCTTCACTTGCAATTTTTGTTTTTAGCCTGGCTCCTAACAAGGCACTTAGATTCAGAAGGATCTTTGAATCCACGCACACACACACAGAAGTGCCAAAGGCAGAAAAGGAAAGAATACAGATGAAAATTAAAAAGCCACAGAAATGCTCTAAGAAATATTTCAAAGAGGTGGCAATTAGATTTAGCTACCCAGGATGATGTGACAGAGTTTCAAGGGCAGAAATATTTGACATTCAGTAGCACAAGAATTGGTGGAAAATTAATTCCAAGAACGCCTAGCCATAAAGTCAAATATTTCTTCACCTACAGAAGTCAACTGCAAGAAAAACAAAACCTTTAGCTTGACCTTCAAACAACAATTAGCAGCTGGCTTATTGACATAATTTTCCAGAAAATGGACAATGCTTATGAAGACATCGAGAAGCCTGTATAATAAATTTTGTTTCCTTTGAGCTTCAAGGGATGTAGCCAATTTTCCGCTTTAAACAAGTTCTGCAAGGGTGTCCTTTTGTTAGGTCTAAGAATTAAAATGAAACAAAACAACAGATTTATTGTAGCATGTGGTCTATTTAGCAATAGACCTGAGGCTACTACTCCATATTAAATTTCCATAATAAAAAATGAGGAATAATTACACACTTTGTTATGGAAATTACATGATAAGTTCATTAGAAACCTCTTCGAAGATAAAGCTAAGTACATGGTAATTCGGTTTTCCACTACTGAGTTATCTCCTCACTGTGACGAGCTGAGGGAAATTGTTGTGTTCTGGATGGGAGTCAGAAACCATTGCTAATTGCAAGGACCCATATTCCCTTCACCTGAGGGGAGCAGGAGGTTTTTCAGAGTTGCTTTTTATTTTTGAAAGATTTATTTATTTATTTATTTATTGCCCAGAGTGCTATCATTATTAGAAGCAACCTTCTCTAAAAGTGCCTCCAAAGCTACAGTACTGAGCTTGGGTTGTCAACATACAAGTGAGAATTGTGCAATGTTTTGAAGTGTCTAAGTTCCATTTTTGAAATGGATTTATGAACCTAAGAGTCCAGATCAACTACCCAGCTACTGGAGCACAGTGGGTTACACCATGTCAGCTAAATAGCAATACCTCTCTGTGTGTCTGCTTTCAGTCTGTGGCAGCTCTGAACGTACCTCATAATATGAGAGGTTTAAATTAGGTCAAATTACATTGCACTTGTATGCACACAGATATTTACTGCCATTCAGCTTATGCACAACCTCTGGTAACTCCAGACTGGACAAGTTCTAGTAACCTGACCATGTGTTTGATCTCTAAATACCCCTCAAAGTCAACAGCGCTTAGTAACACAGGCACTTCTGAAAGTTTTACTCAGAAACTGGTGTTTGTGTGTGAAGCACCCATGTCTGACTGATTTAAGGAGATCCTAGCAATTTTAGAAATACAACAGCAGGCAGTCCATAACAGGACAACACTTGCTAAAGGAGCTGCTTGTCGTCAGATAATCAGTCTGGCATTGGTCTTTATGCCACATTATATGATGAATTGTCCTCATATACAGGTTTACTGCTTAAATTTGCTCTAATACCTTCTCTGTGGAAAGTGTATAGTTAGTATAACGACACAGATGACTTTCACTCATAAAAGGCCCACCAAAAATCCCAGTCAAGGAGCAGAGCCCAACACGACGACTTGTAAGGAGACCTCAGACCTGGGGATCTCCCGATCTGCCTACCATTTGGGGCACAGGATGACAATGCTGGAAACAGACAGTGCGTGCGATAAGACTTGCATGGGTGGCTGGGTGAGGTGCCAAAACAGGCTGAGTATGGCAGAGAAGGTTGCAACTGTGTGTAGACATTGCAACACAGGTAAGTTATAAGGCTAGTTGCAGAAGACCAAAAGCATCAGTGCCATAGTCATTGGAGAGGAGCTGAACTTTATTTTACATTTAGGGGCTTACACAAACTGTGCCACAAGGTGTGCTCCCTTTTACATAGCAGCCCAGTATCCAGAAAATACTGCGTGGGTGGTATAAGAGTACGATGGGTTTATTAATGATCATATTCACAAAATGAGACAAGCATTGCCTTCTCCAGGAACTAAAAGTAATGCATACTCCCAGTGTTAAACCAGTGCAGATCCACAAGTCCTTGAAAGTTTCTCATACTTTTGTTCTTCCTACACACCTTGGAGAAATGCGCCTATACTAAATAACCTGGCTTAGAGGCTTCATCAAAAAAATATTTTTAATTATTTAAAAACAAGCCCTGAGCTAGGGAGAGTGAAACATTCTTCACCAGGGAAGTGACAGGCACAAGACAAGAACCTAGAGAAGAAGGCCTTGGGGAGTACCTGAGTTATCTTAGAGCAGCCAACATTTCCATGTGGCTGGTCACCTGTGAGTTGCTGATTGTTTTTATGATACTTTTTTTTTTTTCTGAAATGCTCTCATTCTGGACACTTAATGCTTTGCTGTAAGCAAGTTGACCAGTCCTTTCATAAGCCTGCCATTTTCTCCAGAGTCAACAGAGCAACAATAGTTGAAAAAAAATGAGCGCCTGTGATTCATGCAAGTAAAAGTCATCTGAAGAAATCACCAGAATGTGGTTTTATTCAGAGACAGTTTATCCTGGAAGAATTTCATTTTACAGATACAGTAAGAAGTTACTGTACCCCTGCTGGCTCTAGAAGCTTTGGTGGTAGATCAGATTTTAGCAATTCCCTACTGCCTTGTCACGTTGGCTGGATACCGAGCTCCTGGACTGCTAGCTGTCCAGAAATACTGTGTGAAGGCCACCGAGGGTAAGTGGCTGGTCTGTGAAGTTTGCAATGTGCAGCCAGCCTGCACATTTGCACAAGGAGTCTTGCACCTGGGACTTGTTGAACTTGCAGTAAATGCTTCAATCAATTACCATTAAAACCAGACTGAAGTCAGATCATTCTGGACTGCCAGTAAAGGAAGGTCTCCTTATGCTATATAGCACATGTACATCCTGATTCAACCTGACTTTAATTGTGTATTGAAATGAGAGAGACTGAGTATGAACTGATTCAAAGTGAACATCAAAGGTTTGCATAGATTTTAAATAACTGATTCTCAGTCCATGTGAATGAAGCAGATTGATATTAGCATTCCACATTTAGAAACAGGGAAACTGATATAGACATTTATGTCCAGTAACTTTTAGGTGGTTAAGTTGTTAAGTGAACAGTTTAGTAGAAAATGAACTTTTGATTTTTATAGTCATCTGCAATGTGAGGAGGACGCCTACAGTGTTTCCTGCTAAACAGAAACTGTGCAGTCCTGCTCAGAGGCTACTCCCATGTCCCACGCCACACAGGGAGTCGATGAGAAGAGCCAGGTGAGAGCAAAGGAGTTTCTAATCACTGCTTGTGTTTCCCCACTTCTAGCCCAAGCTTCCAGATGAAATATAAAGTGAGCTGTCAAGTAAAGGCGCTCACACCATATGCTAGAAACATCACAAAGCTTTGCTGGCCATATAAAAATCACTGCATATGGGAACAATAATTCTTTCTTGAAAACCAAATAACTGTTCTGACCTAAATCAATCAGGCCTGAGAAACACAGAAAATTCACCCCCCTCAGGAAATGGTCATTGTGCAAAGGCTAGGAATATGACAGAAATTTAACAAAGCATGATCTCTGGGACCAGCCCTTCTCAGAGCTATAGTTTTTAAGGGTGAGCTGTAGCACCTCTTATGCCAAGATTTTCACCCAGAGGCAACATCCCTGTCGGTGATACAGCCCCACACGCAGGCAGGAGTGTCCAGCTGGAAGCCAGCCCTCCCGTCTGATGGAGCATCACCTCCGGGCAGGCAGCTACCGGCCTGTCAGGTCTACCCTTCTGCTCTCTCACCTCCATTCTTCATTTTCAAGGTAGGACTGTTTGAGAATTAAATTCAAGACCAGTAATTTGTAGAAAGCTGGGAAGCCACTGCTTTTTCAGATGTGCCATGTAAAATGTTAAGGTAACAGTATATCTCCACGGTCAGTTTCTAACAGCAAAATTATTTGAAGGCATAAGGATAGCTGTGTCTGAGTAGATCTAACTTGCTGTTTGTGTTCAAGTGGAGCTTTGGTGGCTACAGAGCATGTTACTTTACAAAAAGCCAGCCTTGGGGAAGAAAGCGGCACGCTGGAGGGCCTGTGCACCTCACTGACAAGCAGCAGAGGAACCTCATGTTTACTTGCACATCCCCTTGTGTAAACAGCTCAGCTGATTTCTGACCTGGACTCTCAAATGCAACAAAAATACATACCAAATCTAATAACAAGGACACACGAGGTCAGAGGGAGAGACCTCGGTTTCCTCTCTCTTGCCAGGGCTTCTCCTGCCAGGTCGGTGCTGGGACTTGTCTGTGGCCTGCCATGTGTCCCCCTGGCACCCCGAGAGGTCCCAGCCAGGGCCAGAGCCGCCCCACACAGGGCCAGCATCTCCTCAGTTCCTTTCAAAAACAACTGGTGGGAACAAATGAGCCTAATTAGCTAGGTTTTTTATCCCAGGGCACTGGCCATGCCTGAAACCCCTCTGTGACAGGGGCTTACTGGGGCCCTGAGCTGGGGGCACCTCCCTTGGGCAGGGTGCCTGCCCTGGGGCAGCTGCCTTACACTGCGATGTCACTGAGGAAGGCAGCCAAACAAGTCAGTGCTGACGATTTCAAATGTTACGATCACCAACGCAATGATCCCTGTGGGAGAATGTGAAGGAGGGAAAAGAGGGTCATGGGATGACCTGGAGAAACACGGCAGAGCTAGAGAGAGGGGGATCTGCAGCTGGACGCTTCGAGGTCAGCCACCAGTGTGGTTATCATTAAATGGTGCAGACGGAAGCCAAAATAGAACCATGTGATAGCATAGTTCAATTTTTAGAAGCGGTTTGGGTTTTGTTTGTTTGTTTGTTCAGCTAGCATCTGACCGCTTTATCCTTATCACGCTGTCCGAAATCTACTTTGCATATAGTAAGTCCTCAACAAAAAATCTCGCGTTCTGATCAAAGCCAGCAACAGGAAAAGGTCAAAGCACAGGTTACGCTGCACGCAGCCCCAGTGAGCTCTGTGTCACGTGTGCAGGGGCGTATATAAACAGAGTCCTCTCCACATGATGCACTAACAGTGGGTGAGATCCATGCAGTGTGCTAGTCAGGAAGCAGCGCTGCGCTGACAAACCTGCACGGCGGCTGTGAGACCAGTGGCGCTCGAAGAGCAGCTGCAGAGCAGCATGTCCCCAGGCAGGGCTGCATACTAGTGGCGGTGCTGAGCCCTGCGTCTTGCAGCTATTTCGCTCACGTATGGAAAATATATTTTGAAGTCTTTAAAATTTTCCCTAAATAGTAGCATAAAAAGTGATTACAATAGCCTCACTGCCTGGTGGTTCATAGCGTTAGTCTCCTCATGTGGCTCCCACTCTGCTTGCTATTGAAGTACGAGTGGAGCCACAGCATGTCTTGCTGGACACAAGTGAGGGTTGTGCTCAGCTCTCCCCCCTCACCACTTAGAGTCTTCATTTGGCTTCAGTGGACTTGTCTTTCTCAAAGTTTTCCCCATGTTCCTGCTAGGTCTCTGTGTGTAGATGCGCCTCCAGACCCAAGGTCTTCTGCCTGCCCAGTGCCATGCAAGGCAGGGTCTGCAAGGTGGCCCTGCATAACCATGTTTCATGGCCAAGGCTAACTAAGCTTGGTCCTCCATATGAGCAGCTATAACGTGCCTGTGTGGTGCCATTGTACAGAGTTGCGCTGTGCTGCTTGGGGAAACTCCAAGATGGGGAGCCTGTCTCCAGCTCTGCTTTGCTGTTTCTCTCCCACAAATTCCTCTCCTTCTTCACCTCCTCGCCCTGATGTTTTCCCTGTTCAGCTCCCCATCATTGGCAATACATCTTCCTTTGCTGCCTTGACTCTACTGCTTGGATGTATTTGTGCTCAGATACCTGATTATTTTTAATTCCTTTCTTCGTTCTATTGATTTTGCCATAACTGAATCCATCTGCTGCATCTGACCGATGGGAGGATGGGAAGGTTGTTTTTCAAATGGCTCCTTTCCTCCTTAAAAGGGCGGTGTTTTACAGAACTCAGCATGAGAGTTTTGGTGCTGTCTAGAAATTTCCACAGAACATGTTCTGTATCATTTCATTACCGCTCAGCTATTTGCTGGTTATTATTAACAAATTTGATTATGGTGGGTCAAATTATATGTGAAATATACAGTGTTCCCTTTCCCTTGTTCCTCCAAATAGCTATTTGTGCCAGTCATGTACTGCACTCCGAGCCAACGACAGTCACAGAACTGCCAAAAATGCAGTTGAAGCAGGAGTCTCCCATATTTTTGATCTTTCCACTTGCTCCCCAGCCAACATCCTCAGCTTCCCTTCGAACCACCAGCTCCCTCGTGCTGCTTGGCCTGTGTGGTGCTCTCCTGCCTGTCCACAGCCCCCTTTCCTGGCGGCAGGGCAGAACAAGGATGTGCCCTGTCAGTAGGAGAATGCTCTCCAGTTTGCTTTGCATGGTGTCCTGGTTGCCAACAGCATGCACGTTTTAGCTGGTGGGAACCACTGTTGGAGGAGGGGGGGAGCCAGATGCTCAGAGCACCCATCCTGGGAGCAGTGCTGCAGGGAGCAGAGGAATAAAAGGGAGCAGAGATATTTTGGAAAGGACGAGCAAAAAAAAGTGGAACACAGATGCAGGAAGAGCGACCTTCCTGGCTGCTGCTAATTGCGTGCTAACCCGCTCTAGCACCATGCCTTCCTCCAGAGCTGGTTGGTACCTCTGTACTGCTCACACTCCTCAGTCTTGCCAGTTCCCCTGCTTGACTCAAAGCAGCTAATCACCTGAACACCTTACGTGGCTGCTTGGCCTCCAGATGGCAGATGGTGATACTGAGACAAGCTTTGCAGTCGTTCTCCAACAGTGGATGCCAGATGGTGCTTCTTGGACAAATAGAAAGTCAACTTTTTCCTGACTCAGCTTGGCTTCCACAAGCTCAGCTGCTGTCACAGAGGTGAAAGATGGTATCAGGACAAGTCTCTCATTTTACGCTATATACGTCACAAGAGGTTTATTAGTATTTTTTAATGCAGATGCACTAAGACTTCCTCCTTATGGCTAAGCATAACCTTGAGGCCATGTGAAAAAAACTATCAAAGCTTAGTTTCCACTGTGAATAACTGCCCTGAATGCTGGACTTTTGCATAACAGAGAAAAATTCACCCCATAGCCTGCAGAGAAGCTTCAATTTTTGAGTAGCAGAATGATCTAACACCTCAAATCTGCAGCAAGGACAAAAGAGCTGGCCAATGGGACAGATGGCACCTCTGTTTTGGCCTGTTTTTTGCTCAACACTGACATGTTCCAGCAAAATGGGGTCAGTGATGAACCCTGGTGTGTAAGCTACCAGCCTTTTGCATCCTCCCATGTATGCAACAAATCTGCAGGGTTTGTCACCTCATGGGCTATGGTAGAGTGCAGCCAAGCACAGTGTGTCCTTCCAGGACGAAGGTGGGGAGGGCTTGAGGACAATGGGACAATGGTTAAGGGACCTTTTCTGAGGAAGGTGAGATTGCCTTAATGGTTAAGTGAAACCTCTCCAATGTTAGTTCAGCCTTCTGGCTGATATTTTGCTGCAGCATGTACGATGGAAATCAGCATTTTAATTTCTGCAATAACCACCACAGTGCAAAAGCATTGTTCAGAAGTTTTTCTATTACTGTCTGGAGTGTTAGTTTTTATGGTGCCATATACATTTGCAGTATGGACAAGTTACAGTTGCCGTGGGAATGTTAGTAATGAAATTTTTGAGTTCTCAGTGCTTAAAAATCTCAAATGAGTTATAAAGGAGACTTGTTTGCATTTCATTTCCTTAGTTAAATGCAGAAAAAATAATTCCCACAACCCTTTGTGACAAAATTTGCTAAACTAATACCCCTTCATGTTAAAGCTCTGTTTGACCTTTTTTCCAATAAATCTCTCATGTATAACTCTTTCCTGCAATGAGAGCAAAACATTTTTTGGGTAGGCCTGGGGAAATGCAATGCCCTTTCTGGCACTATTATTTTCCCACTGATATTGGTTCAACATGAGTTCTGGAAAGGTGAAATTGTGTTCAGGGAGAGCCCTGAAACCTGGGATTTATTTCTGGTCTTGGGTAATCCTGAGCAGCTCCCCTGACTTCTTCCCCCCCCTGTCCCCCCATCCCCTAGTCTACTCAATAGTGAGTCTAGAGTGCTATTGGAAGTCTGGATAATGTTGAGGTAAGAGTTAAAAAAATCCAGGTTAGAATATATTCTAAGTTGACTAAATTTTTTCTGACTTCAGTTATGCCAGATACATGTAAACATCAGGTCTCTTTCAGGAATTACAAAGGAGATTTTTTTCCCCAGTAAGGTACCACAATTTTCTTTTTTAAAGTGCTGTTTCACCCACTTGATCTCTCCTTCCTCTTTCCCACTAGAGCACATTGCCTGGTATTCATCAGCATCCTCCTCTTGTTCAATGGGACAGCTCAGTATTATATCCTCAGCGTGCACACTAGTAAAAGGTTTCACGCTTTTGTCTGTGCACTGAGATTGAGCAGTGTCTCATAAGAGTTTCTTCAATTCTCACAACACTAAGTAGGAGGGGAGTTTACTGTTATCATATCTTGTTTTTTTTTATCTGGGAACTCTTCTCTTTGAGGAATATTTTTGGAAAGTGTCTGATACTTTCGATCCTGCCCCTCACCCACAATTAAAATTAGCTCTTAACCTCCATTATTAATCTCCATTTGTCAGAAAAGGAGTAAGGTCTAGCATCTGAAGACAAGAGGCAATCACATACCTCCAGGAAAACAGTAGTTTCTGGAGCAGCAGCTGACCACACTACAGCCAGGGTAGCTCTTTGGAGTTAATCTGCTTCCCTATCTCCTTCCGCAGAACAGGTAACAATAAAGGACTTAACCGAGAGTTGTCTTTTATTCAGAGAGGCACTATGAGCAACCTCAACAGGAATTCTAGAGTCTCAGGCTAAAGTATGTAGGGTGCCTAAGAAAGCTGTAGTTTAGAGGCTAAGTACACATATGGTAGGATTGCCTTTGTAGCAAAACCAAGATATTTGTAGAGCTTACAACTGCAATATAAAATGTTATTTAGCACTCAGGAAAGACATACAGTTATGTCTCTGTTTCAGATACATTTCTAGGTGTGTGTACAAAATGCATAACCATACTACTGCTTTCCATTCTTTGAAAGGTGCACTCAGGCCCCTTTTAAGTGCAAAACTTCTCCAGTATACGGCTGGGGATTGTAGGGATGAATGCAGTGTGTGAAGCAATACAGAAAGCTTGGGAGCCACAGGCATCAGTCCTTGGTTTGTCTGAGGGGGCACACAGCTGCTTGTAATTTCCTGTCATTATAGTACAAAAGCCTATGTGATGAGGTGAGATGGGCACTTGATATTCAAGATATAGGTATATGGCTGGGAAGAGATAGAAAAGACGTGGGGGAGCTGTGATGAGAGATGGAGGGAAAAAAGTGTTGTCTGAAGTTTGTGAAAGCATTGACTAAGAAAGTGAAAAAGACAAAACGAAAAAGGGGAAAGAAAAGACAAAACAGACAAAGAAGAAAAGAAGGTATAAACAACAGAGATCCAGAATAATGGATAAGACAACTTAGAATATGACTGATTAATGAATTGCATTACATGACATAGTCATTAACAATGACCAAGAATGAATAATAAGACGATACTGCCTCCAGTCTGTGCTGTCTTCCAGAGCACTCCTTTATGGACCCTGGCATTTCAGACACCTGGATGTATTGAGGAAGTTGGACAGGAAACTGTGGAGAGTAGTCTCCAATGGCCCAGGTCTACCCCATAGTTTGTGCATTAATCACCAAGTCTTGGAATCAGGAAAAGAAGTAGTTGTTCTGGGAAAGTGAAGAGGCAGGGCTTGAGAGTGAAAGAAGAGTTTGGATGGAGCAGTCTAGGAAGATCAAAGTGGTGGTCAAGTGTGGGTGAGAAGACGACAGAAATACTTTACGTTTCTTTAACATCTTCCCACTCATTTATCCCATAGCACTCTACAGAGTTGTAATTGTTGACTACAGAATTGATCCAAAGTTGATTCAAGCAAAGGAGGTATCTTCAAATGACATTTGTTCTATTCACAATGAAAAGAGTACTTAAATTTAACAGTTTGGGTCTGATCCTTAATAACAACAATATTTATATAAATATACATTTTCATATATATCTTATTTTTTCTTTTGCTGAAAATAGAGTGATCTAAAAGGGGGAGGGAAAATTGTTCTAGACTATGGTACCAGGATTGGCTTCTGAAAATGCCAGCAACTTGCTTTATATATGAATTTGCATTTGAGAAAAATCAATGGAGTCAGAGTAAGAAGACAAGAGAATAATAAAATCTAATTGAATTACACTATGAATAGTATTGTTAAAATGAGAAGGGACAGCGTGTCCCATTTCTCTGCTCCCAGTTCTTGAAAAATCCTTGTTTCATAACTGTGAATCAGATGTTCTTTTTCTAATCATTCCCAACACAAGTCCTGTACTGGACAATGTTAACCTTTCAGCTCAGAGAATATTAATTCTCTTTCATGTGCCATCTGAATTTCTAAATCTCTGTCCTTTTTGGGTTCCAATTACTTCTGTCCAAGTGGACTAACTTCATGAATGAGACTTACATGCTTGATTACAACAGTAAATTTTTGTTCAGTGGAGCAGATCCTTTGCTATCTATCATAGCTTCAGAGGCTTGGTGACAGCTCTGCCAGTCAAGCGTCTGACCTGCAAAGTGCCAGAGTCTTAGTCCCCTACAAAATGCTCTGTGTCCTCAACATCTTGTAAAGTTGCTGGCAGCTACGTTAGCTTGATACCTTGCAGAACTGCTTAGCATCTGGAAAGACTGAGTCCTAAACTGACTTCATAATCTACTTTTTTTGGCTAGTTTTATTTGTCTCCTGAAAAATCACAGGAAAAATCACAAAAATGCTGTTACAGCTGGAGATGGGACATAAATGGAGCCTTTATCCAACCCCATCCCCTCCCCCAAATTTAATGATTCAGATAAAATGGAATGACATCCAAACCAACCTCAAGTTGTTTTTGTTTTTGCAAAACCAAAACCTGAGTGATGAGGTTTTGCAAAATTCAAACCCAAACCACTCCAGTTTGTCCATTATAGACATGAGACTAAACTCAAAACCTTTTATCTGGGCTCTCTGTCCCCTGTGGACTTTGGTGTTTTGGCTAAAAATGGAACTGGGATTTAAACCATCCCTGATTTGGGTTGTGCAAATCACAACCTGACCAATGTAGTTCTTCAAAACCAATACCGTAACATGGCCTTCTTGTTCCATCCCTAATTAAATTAAATGCTTTGTGTCCAGAGCATTATGGAGACCGAAATGTACAGAGGAATATTATCAGTATAACACAACCTTTTATTTTATTCATTCCCAAAGGGCCTGATCCTGAAATCACAAAGCGCTCTCGCCTCATCAGACCATCCTTGTGGGCACTTGGAGAGAGACTTCTGCTTTGAAGAGGGCTGTTGCTGCTTTCACTGAAAATATGGAATTAACTTTCATTGAATTCTAGAGCAATGCACCCTTTCTCACTTGCATTTTTTGGGTGCTTTTTTATCCCATGTATGTACAGGTTATCGGATCTCTTCTATTGCAGGAGAAGCTGAAGTAGAGCAGAATTGTCCATGTCCCTGTCATTGGAACAGAACAGTTTTTTTTCTTGAATAAGATTTTTCACCCTCAGACATCAAGAAGTCTGGTTCTGGAAGATACAGGGCTCCTTGTATGACTTTTTCTGGCATCTCTGATTGACTCTGCCATGTTGTTGCTCTTCCTAAGAGAGTGACTCCTGGCATAAAAGCAGCTGATGCAGCTCCTAGGACAGTCCTGAAAGCCTTCTTGTGCAGGGTTATAGCAAGTTCTCTATGGACTTTCTGTGAACCTTAGCGCATCCTGGATTTTTGCTTCTGATAGATGCATGCATTCTTAACTTTGGCACTGTTTCTGCCTTCCCTTACTGCCACAAGCAAGGGTCCAAGGGCAGTGCTTTCCAACCTCTGAACTGTGGACTGTTTGAAAAGGTCAGTGAATGGTAACTAAGTAAAACAAGCTAAGTGGCATTAGGATTTAAGTCAGTATCATGTACTCTGCCCCTCCACTGTAACATTTTAGGTGGGTCTGCAAATAAAGATGTCTGAAAACCACCATCGGCATTCACAGACAGCTCTCCTGTAGATCTGGGAAGGGAGATCGGTGCTGCTGAGAAACCAGATCCACTCTGGTTCTTTAAGTAGACAGACCGGCCCAGCTCTCTCCTGCCTGAGGATCTCCTGTTTTCCCAGTAGCTATGCTAACAAACCACAAATCCTTTTTCTAGGTTTGTAGGACTGTTGCATGCTAAATTTAAGCTAATGCTTCATTTCATGTATTTATCTGGGTCCCATTTTCTGATGTTTTGCTCATTTCTTACAGGTAAATTGTTGCTACTTCTCTGTTAGTGTTTTGCTGTTACTGCCATCCTTTGTTGATTTGTTGTTTTTATTTATGTGTGGATTTCAGTAGGCCATTTAGAAGGAATCATGGCAAAGGAGAGATTTTTGAGAACAGCACAGACAGATTAATAAACCCCACCCTTTAAATACCAAAACCTGTGACTTATCAATAATAGTTTTTCCTGCTCACTCCAAGTGCTAATACTTGTACCATTTCTGTACAGCCACAAGTTACTCTGAGGAGAAACAGTCCCAGAACTGGAGCAAGCTGGACATTTAACCAGATAGCTGGCACAATTACAGTTATACCACAAGACAGCTTGGACTAATAAGTTGAATGAAACTCAAAGCCCAGTGTCTTTTTTTTTTGCCCTGAGCAATGACTTTTATCCAGTATGTTCTCTTAAAAAGAAACAGGCTAAAAGCTAAGGACAAAAATGCACTCCTAAAGTTAAACAACGAAACCCATGCCAGCAGTGCCTCCTTACACTGCCCGGGAGCCCCAAGGGAGGGGACATTGTGGGTTCCTCCTCTCTTTTCATCCATGGTGCAGTGCAGAGTTCTGTTTCATGAGAAGAACAAGCAAGGGATCTTCCTCCTTTCTCCTCTTCAAAGTTAGGAAGGAGAAGGCAGTCAAGATGGGAGTAGGGGAACAGAGAAAGATCATGGGAGCGCGCTGTACCTTCCCTTTGGCATTATGGGCTCCCTCCAGAGAATCTCACTACTTTGTTGTTAAAACAAGTAAAATTTCCTTCCTCTGCCTCATATCTTCCTGTTGACCCAGACCATCTCCCTCCTAGCCTTCATTTGGCACCACTAGAACATACTGCTCTGCAGCTGTCCCACCTGTTGGACAGTTTGCAGGACTAGGGTGGAGCAGTAAATGTGCACACCTTATGTCTGGGTCTCTGTAGTTCTGCACATCTGGGTAATATTAAACAAAGCCAGGGGTGGGAAGTGCCAGTATAACAAATCATACGAACCATAGGAGCTCAGTTTAAGACCTGTGGATGTGTTTTCAAGGCTAATTTGAAGCAAACCTTTTCAGATTCATACTTCAATGTCCTTTTGCAATGTCCAGAAATGATGTAATTCCATCGCCTTTCATCCTTAGGACCATGCCGTTACTTGGCCTGTCCTGCCCAGGATAGGCCAAGTAACACAAAACTAACACAAAACTATGGTTAGCAATTCAGACATTTTCCAGCCAGAACAACCACCGCTGTATAGGTTTTTGTCGGGCAAGAATTTGTGGAGCCAGACTCAGCCCTAGAAGTTTATGGAGGGTGAAGAGCCCAAAGCCATTGAGATCCCTCATATGGGCTTTTATAAGTCCCCCTTGGAAGGGCTGAGCGTGCGCAGGTCTGAGCACCCTGTTGCTCACGCCCCTGGCAGGTCCCTGGACACAGCTCCGGTTGAACATGGCGAGGACAGCCCAAGTGACAGCTGTGGCAGCATGCTGGGAGAGAGAGGAGCTGCAGAGCTGTTGCTTGCTGTTGAGCTGCCCTTGGTGAGCTAGGAGTGAGTTGGACAAATGGCAAACCACGTTTCAAAACTCACTCACTCAAAACTCACGGAGGTTATATAACAGAGCACACTAAATCTGTCAGTTTGATTTAGAACAGGCTGGGCAATATTTTTCCACTCCTATGCCCTCCACTTTTTAACAAGATCAGGCAAAGCTCCAAAGGAGAACCTCTGAATCTGACCTGCAAGCTTGGCTCCACGGCTGCCCCCTGGCCCTCCTGGTGTTGCTTGTAGGTATGAGCAGGGAGGAGCAGAAAGGAAGCACTAGATGAGAGGGCAGTGGGAAAGAGGACAACCGTCCTGAGGGACACTGGTGGGTCAGGACAGAGAGGAATAGTTTTAGAGTTTGGGTGTTGAGTTTTTCGAGGAGAGAGAGGGAAAAAAAAGGAGCTAGAAAGAAGACACTTGTGAGAAAATTCCCCTCCAAAGACACTAGTGGTTGGAATATTGTCAAGAAGCTGAGTCTTCAGATCCACTTACTGCATTTGATTGAGTTGTACTGTACAGCTCAGTTCTCAAAAGCTGTTGAAGTGTTCCTTCTGAGAAGGGCTATCCTTCCTCCCATCCATCTGCCATGAAAAACAGGTTTCCCACTGTCAGATGCAGAACCTTTGAGGCAGAGCTGGCTTGAGGTATAAAGTTAATAGCATGTCCATAAATAAGTAAATTATCATCAGACTTTCTGGTGGATCTCTTAAAATATTTATTTTTTAGGAGCAAGTTGGGTAATGGGTTTTCCTCAAGCCTTAAAGTTTTAGTGGGCAGCAAAGAATGCAGAGTGGAAGCTGCTTACCAGATGTTCCACAGCCTGGAGAGATAAAAGGAGATTGTTTTTACAAGTAAAAATAGTAATATAGTAGCCTGCACTGCATAAAATACATATTCTTATTAAGTCATTATGCAGTTGGACAAATAATTTTCCATATTTCCTGGTCATAACCTGCCTCATCTATACTGATTTTTTTTTGCCAGTTCTGACTGCTTCTTTTTCACTTTGCAATGCTGGCAAATTTGTCAGATTTTTTTTTTTTTCCTAAAGGCCTTGATTTTATTGCTTTAGTAATTTAAAATGGTATCATTTTTTGAAACTTCAGATAAATCTAACAAAGCTAATCTCATTAATAGAGTGCAAAAATATCCTAACACTCCGAAGAGATTAAAAAGATTGGGGAATTGCTTACTGCAGAAGACATACCCAAAGGCAACGGAGGATTCAATTCTAAACTCCTGTAAATGAACTTGACTTTGTGCTGCAGTAATTTACTAGGTGTTGTAGATCTTGTCCTTAATTTATGAGTCAAACAATTACAATAAAATGGTGAAAGTCTTTAAAGGAGCAGAACAGCAAGACGGTAAAGGTTCATTTTCCCACAAGATCTACCATCTCCTTTTAAATTTTCCATACTTATGTTCTTGAAGTGAAAGCCTTGTAGTCTTATCTCTGTTTTCAGATCACAGCAAATAAAGAAACCTGAGGAAGCAGACAAAATGCTCTCATCAATAGCAGATGGGAGCTTCCATTTACTCCTGTCTCAAAAAGGATTCCCCAGAAGTTTGTTTCCCTTTTGAGTCTACAGGTTTAGTTTGGTTGTGCATGGTTCTCTGTGTGCTGTTAGCCCTGTTATAGCCTTTTGCAGGGGGAAAAAAAAAAAAAGAAGAAGAAGAATTTTTTGTCACTTCCTTCTCCACCCCCTATTGGACCAATTCTTTTATACGGCCTTATATTATCAGGATTCCTAACCTTGTCTCTATTCAAAGAGGTTCTGTCCTACAGCTGCTTTTCAAAGTTGCTATGGAAAGCAGGAGGATGTGAAATCTTCGCTGTCATCCTGCAAAGCAGGGATAACTGGAGCCCAAGCAGACATAAGGCGGTAAGATTTTGCATTAAGTCACCTCTAACAGTACACATAAGATATGCACTGGACTTAGGTGATAGAAACCATAGAGAGATGAACTGGCCTGGAGTAACTTCTGTGCTTCTGTCTGCAAGACACAGATTGTTTCCAGAGCTGCAGCTGAATATGAAGCAGTGTGATGCTCAAGCACTTCTAAAAATTCTTTGCTATTCTAGTTGTGATCAGAAGTGAAAGCGTAGGTCCTGAGATGCTATTAAAAATCCTGGACTGCATGAAGTCCTAGAAAACAGGTGGTAAAGCCCACTTCTAAAAGATCTCTAATCTCATGCTGTGAGTATTGTGGCTTGGATAGGACTAGCTTTGAGAATTAATCAAAACTGAATCAGAAATTAGACTTGTCAAAGAGTATCCTGTTGCTGGTACTATGAATTAAAGCAATATTAAAAGTAGCAGGTCCTTGTAGCTTATATGACATCTTACAAATTACCAAAATGCCTTGCACCAGAAAAGTTGTTCTGATTTTAACACTGTGCAGCCATACAGTTTGTTTTAGGCAAGAGCATTTGACCCATGGTTTCTATTAATTTAAGGTAGAAAATAAGGTAATCCACCACAGTGCTAGATTGGACCATTTTAAGTGCACCATCACATTTAAGCTCCACACATTTGGAAATTAATGCTGTAGTTCCTGAATTCAGACTTGTGGGATTGTACTCTACAGTTCTGACTACACTTGATTTGTGAGATTTAAGGCTCTTCTGTGTTTTCTTTCATTTTCTTTTTAATCTAAAAAAGAAATAAAGCCGTGGAAATAAATAGAGCATTATTCTTGTCTTTGATTCAGTTTCAGATCCAGACCCTGAACCCCAGCTGAAAGATACCATGGATCTTAAATGCTGCTTTCTTAAACTGACTTTGGTTGGAGTACGCTGCATTTCACATAGATCAGTGCAGTCACTGACTCCGAAAAGAGAATTTTTTGCATGAAGAGCAGACAAAGTTTTAAAAATCCAAGGCTGTCTCAGCAATTTGCCACCTGAGAAAAAAATATCACAGTACATTACTTGAGAATATAATCTATATAATTCTGAGATCCTACTAACAATGAACAGCCAAAACATGAGATGCCTATAGGGATCCTTCTTCCTTTCTCCCCATCAGTTATAGAATAAGAGGTAATTTAAGGATCTTAGAAAGAACCAAACGAAGTAATGAATTGCAGAAGAAACTTGTGTTTCCTCCCATGAAAATATGAAAATAGAAGGAGAGATTTCTTCCGAGAGAAAAAAAAATCAGTGAAAATTTGTTGTTGAAAGGTAAATCTACTTTTATTTTCCACAGATGTCTAAATGGGAGCCAAAGAAACATTAACAAATAGTAGAAGATAAAAAGATTAAAGACATCTTAAAATAAGACTCAGACTGGTATCAATGTTACTTTTCAGCTGGGAAAAGGTCTGAGCAACAAAAGAATTTTATTTGCAGTTTGAGATCTGTAAATAGCATCAGGAAAAATATATCTGCTTTGAAATTGCATATTAAATGACACAAGGGTGAGACAGTTTGTTGCCATGTGATTCCCTAGGAGTACCATGCTTTAGATGCTTTTTATTTTTCAGTCTTCAGTTTCCCCAGAGTAGGGCATAATCAGCTCTGTGCAATGCGCCACGAACAGTGTCCTATGTACAGCAGTAAGTCCCATAGCAGCAATAGCTGGAATCTGGTATAATGTGCTTCATTGGTTTTCTGAATATTCCTATGAAATAAGCCTCTTATCTCTGTTTCTTCAGATAAAGAAATTTTGTTGTGAAAGATGGATCCACTTTTGCATTAGGAAGTGAGTGAGGAAAGTCACAATGTGCAGAACGATGCTCTATAGTATGTGAGCAGTACCCAATAGGTTTGAGCTAAAAGTCTGATCTCATTTTGTATGCCTTCCTGCCAAAAACATTTAGGGAGATTGTGTTTGGGTATAAGTCTGGCTTGAAGGCTCATTGGAGGGAGGCCTGGAGCTCCTGAAAGACCACAGGGGATATCAAAACTCCAGCAGTGAGATCCTCCTCCACAAGGGTAAGATGTAGGTAATACTTTCTCACAGTCCTCTGGAGCGGTGACTCCATGTCCTGCTCCTTGAGCAGGTACATCATTGCTCTGAGAGGCTTGCAGTTATTGGAACGCTGCTGTGTTTCTTTTCATATCGCTCATTTACTGAACTACGGACAGTCTTCCCAGGCCAGTCCAGAGCATATTTCTTTTTCAGATAAAGGAGCCTCTGCCTTAGTCTACACTTATCCTTTGCAGACCTTTCCACAAGGCCCTGCTCTTTGCTGCTTAAGTGCATTCAAGCTCCTCATGGTATAACAAGTATTTTCCTTGTCCTTCCCATGAGGCTGTGTCTGGAACATGCTGAAAAACCTTTCGAGAAAACGTCCCCGCAGTTAAGATTTCCACTGTTTTCTACTGCCTAAGCACCTCCAAAGGCCCATCCCCATCTGGAAACCGGTAGGCATGGTATTTTGTGCATGGGAATTAAGTAGGAATTTCCACATATTTTGAGAAATACTGCCTCCTATATTAAAATGGGGTGGAATTTAGGCTTTGTGGACTTAATGGTGATTCAATGCCACAGTTTCTCAGGGGTTATTCTGCTGCTCTGTATGCACGGATGAAGCTGCTGACTCTTAAAACCAACACCAGGAGGGCAGACAAAGCCACTTTCTGGGTTTCCCGGTGCCGTCTGCTTCTGTGCATCTCAGGTGCCGCTGAGGCTGGCCTCTTCTGCATAAGCACCAAAGGGTAAATTCAATTACTGTGTCTCCTGCTAGAGTGAGGTAACCAGACATCCCAGACTCCCTGCTTGGCCAGAAGACCTGTGATTTTTAATAGGCATTAAAAATATATTTATTTTTTGCTGTTCTTGGCTGATCTTCTCCTTTCATGCTGATTAACAATGCTCTGATCTTTTACTGCTGCCTTTTAGTAACATAACAGCCTTCCAAGATGGAAGAAGGCCATGCTATTCCTCTAACTGGTGTTTATGTACCCTGTAATATTTTTTCTTCCACGGTTGCTGCTTTTGCTGCTTTCTTCTACAACATATTCCACACATTTTATTTTAAATGTAGGGGTCCTTTTCTCAATTTTCCACAAGGTCTTTTATTTGCTTTTAATTTAGAGATTTGAGTGTTGCTTCTTTGTCTGCAATCCTTGCAGATTTAAGTTACCAGTTGCGATTTCATGACATTGCTAACCATTTCTCCTTTTGTTCTATGTGAAATATTCTTTGACATGTATTCTTTTGATTAGCTTGAGGTTCTCTTCTGTTAACAAGGGACAGTATATCTCTGGAAGTAGGTAATGGGATATGAAAATGTTTGCCACTGTCTTGCTTCTACATGTCTAGACTAAGGATGTTAACAGAATGTAACTGTATGAGAAGGGTTTCTGCTGGGTTTTTTTTTTTTTTTTTTTTTTATTTTTTTTTTTTTTTTTTTTTTTGCATTTGATTGCTCTAATTTGTTCCTCAAGAAGTGATTTTAATAGCTGTTAGAGTGTGATGTTGCTAATGAAAATGAACAGATTGCTATTTCATTCTACAATAAAAACAAGTGTGTGTGTGGTGATGTTATTAGAGGAAAAATTCTGCATGTGTAATTGATATTTTCCTTTCCTATATTCTATTTGTTTATAGTGTAGCAAAACAATTTACAGCTAAAACAATTGTGTGTAGCAAGCAGACTGTTTCAAATGAAATCAAATTTGTTCTTCCAAGTGGCACACTGTCAGACCTGTTGAAGATTTAAGTAGCAGACACGTACACATGATTCCTTTTAATGTGCTTCTTTTTTAATAAAAAAACCCTACATGAATGGAAACTTTTGAAAATGAACTATAAT
Source organism: Chauna torquata (assembly GCA_013399475.1). Classification (NCBI taxonomy): domain Eukaryota; kingdom Metazoa; phylum Chordata; class Aves; order Anseriformes; family Anhimidae; genus Chauna; species Chauna torquata. The sequence goes on along the minus strand of VXAL01003990.1, from coordinate 362,549 downwards.
CACAGAAATGCTTCAGCTTTTGCAGGTGGGCAAAGGAAATTCTATTTCACTGTATAAATCGCTAAAAAATGTCTTGGCTTGCAAAGCTTCTGAACCCTGCTCCATGCAGTATCAAAGGATTATGGGTGTTATGGAAAGAGACTGTGGATTATGGGTATTAAACAGGAAGACTACCAGGGGACACATGGCACACACATGAAGAAGACCTTGTGAATAAAGAAATTTACAGAGTGGAAGATTTTTCTTCTACCCTTCATGGCTTGATGCCTTCATAAAAGAAAATAAAAAAAAAAACAAAGCATCATTCTTCCAAAACAGGTTGTTTGCTATTGCTGCACTCAGTTTTTTATCTCACTTTCTCTTGGTTCAGCTTTTGATCACTGGGTTTCACTCAGGTTAAAACTTGCTGCAGCTCTGATGCTTTCGTTCTTACTAGAGGAAGAGTTATCTCAGTACCACTATTAATTTACTATGTAATGACAAGGTCATGGTGCTACATAATGGGATAAAGAGGCAGAAAGTAGTATTTTATCTTTAGTACAACACTTTTGAAAAAGGTCTTTGCAGTATGTTTGAATCAACCCAATTGGCAATGACTCTGGCTATGTTTGGAGTCATTTGGTTGTACTTATCTGAAGCTAGCAAGCTACTGCATCTGAAGGCATAGGGAAGTTTTATTTCAAGGTCCATGTCAGTTCACAGTAAAAATGTATAATCTGTTTTTACTAATAATATACATATATATGTATATATTTAATGTTTACAGGGCATTTGCAGGGGCTGCAGCCTTGCTGTGCTAAACAGTGCACATGTTCAAAGGAAGAAAGTAGTCTAATGGTCTTACAGGTCAAAACAGACAGTGCAAAACATGGGAAATGTTTTACAGAGAGGGAATTGAGGTCTACATCCTCAAAAATGCTTCCTGCTTTATGCACCTAAATCTCACTGAAATCAGTGTGAGCTAAGCACCCAAATGCCTTGAGAACCTGGCCTGGGAATGCCAGGAGTGCGGTGGCATGGAGCTGGACACAGTCCGAGAAGTCAGCACCATGCCATGTGGCAGGAGGTGGGCCGGACAGGTCGGGCTGGGGTGCAGGACAACTCAGCTTGTGGAGTAGCATCCCTGAGCTCACAAGAACGCCTCTCCACAGACTGGGCAGGCATACCCCCAGGCTCACTTATGCTCAGTTAGTACGCTTTTCCTCCACCCTTCTGTTTTTATCTTTTTTTGCCTTCAATATTGAATGTAGTGTGAATGAAACCAGCCGGGTCATTTGTCTACTGAACTCTGATGGCACCTTCCTAATGTCTTGTCCATGGGCGTTTAGGGAATCTGGAGCTGAGCCAAGGCCAACTGAACATCAGTCTTCCTCCACCGGCACTATCCTCCGTCTTTCTTCCATTCTTTCAGAAAATACTGCATGTGGAGGTTCTTTATGTAACTGCAGTTGTGTTTGCAGGATGGCTTTGTTTTAAAATGTACTTAAATGTACACAGTGTATAACGCAAACATGCACGTACGATGGTGTGTTTCAACCCAGCTGGGTGCTCATGACACAGAGAAAGCATAAGGGCAGCAAGCAGAGGTCTGTTTCCAACCTGAACAATTAGTTGGCTCCATTGGCACCACTGAAGCTCACAGGGGTATTTCTGAGAGGCTTACCAGAGCCCTGTTTACAAGGGTGTGCCGTTACCCAAACCCCAAATTAACTGTCAAAATTGAGTAAAGCGAGGACCTGAATAATCCCTGAACAAGACAACATTTTCTGTATAGGAATGTTTTATATAAGCTGAATGAATCTTACAGGATCAAACCCATAGATAGTGAAAAGTAAACAAGATGTTAGCAATCCACTTTAATCACACCAGGCAGTTAGTAACAGAACAGGAGGAAAAAAGGGAATAAGTTATTCTGAGTATCTTCCTTTTAAAAAAAAGAATCTAATACAAAAATTATTTCCATTTGCTTGAGCTGCTCTTTTCCTACCCCGCTGTCTTCATCTCTCAGCTGCCAAGGGCAGAATGATGTGATTCATAGACTTTTTAATTGAAATTGTACACAGCCAAATCATAGGGCTGCTGCTCCCTTGGAAGTTGGTGGCAAAATGCCCATTGTCTTCAACAGAAGCAGACTTGGCCTATCAATGGGAAGGGAAAAATACAACATCAGCCTGGGTGATCCAGAAAAGGGTCACTTACATTTGTGGGACCATGCCCTGGTTCATATCGCTGGTACCTTACCTTATTGGTTCCTGCATAGCTGCAGGTCTTGTGGCTTCATCTGTCTCTTTTGAGAGTCTGCTCCTTTGGCCAACTGATTTTATAGTTAACTTCTGAAGTTTAGCCTAAATTTGTCATCTCATTGCGTTAGGCTATTCTAGCATGTCCTGTATCTTGTCAAACTAGGACTCTTTTCCTTTATTTATTTTTCCTATTCTGTATAGAGCAAGATCTCTTAAAACATCTGACTTGAAGGTTTTCTTTGTTTGCTTTGAAGATGACACCAGCATAGCTCTCCTTCTGATCACCTTCCTTCAAATCTTTCATGATTTACCTACTCTTCTATGAATATTTATCAGCTTTTCCTACCCTAAATGCATCTGTATGTAGAGCACTGCACGTACAGCTAGGGTTGTAGTGCCAGATCCTGGGTGGTGCTGAGTGGCTTGGTTTGATCCAGCAAAGCACTTAAGCCCTGCCTTAGAAGTAAAGCGAGTGAGTAATGCCAGAAGCAGAAGACAGTGTCACTCCTTAAATGCTTTATTGCTGAGTGGAATTCAATAGACTTGTCAGCCTCCAGCTAATAAATGAGAATGTTTGCAGTGTAGCTGGCAGTACCAGGGCTGTCAGACACACAGAGACCAGGGAGACCAGGCCTGTCTAGCAAAGCCTTTGCAGTGTTGACAGAAAGAGGACATTTTTTAAAGAGAGAGATGCTTTAGTTAGATGTATGTTCAAAATCTACAGCTGGACTTAATTATTTTGTCTCATTTTGCATATTACTCGGATGCCTGGCTGATCAGTGAGCTTGCTCAAACTATCAGTGATCTATGTGCAGTATAGACGGGTTTTCACCTCTTCCACCACTCTAGAAAGATGGACTGGTAAGTGCCAGAGACCTAGGATCTCTAACGCAGTGGTTCTCAATCTCTTCCAGACTGTGACCCCAAGTCACAAAAAGAGGGAGTTTTGGGATTCCTCTTCTCTGATCCTAATAAAAGGAGGGTGTTTCTTGCACACATGTATGTATCCCTGCAGACTCATCAGATCCATTAGACTGATTTTACTATTGTTTACCCATTGAATGGATTAAACATCTGCAGCACTGCAAACATCATCTCTTTCACATCCACTTATAGTGGAGTCCTCCGTGGCTTTGAAAGCCAATCTGTAGAGCTGCCTTCCTGCACATTTTTGCACCTCCCAGTCTGAAAGTGGTCTCTCCAGCTATCTAACTTTCTACTATGCTACCTCTAAATCTTCCCTTCTCTCTGGAATACATGGATGACCCTTGCTGATTTGGGCGAAGGGGAGAGAGCTGGTTCATAAAAAAAAAAAAAAGAAAAAAGTTTTGCAATGTTTATGTGAATGGGTTTTCTGATCATAAAATTAATTTGATTTTCATTTTCAGCTAGCTGCACACTCAAATTTTACATGATAAGAAATCCTTGCAGCATAGACGGTTGCAATTCCCCAAAATTTTGTGATCCTACTGATCAGTTCAAGTGAAAATAATTAAGTTAGTTCCGCCAAATCCTCGGCCTGTGTACTTCTGGTGAGCTAGGCAGCAGTGTGCTGTTGCAGAGCACTGCACTAAACATCTATGTATATTTGCACATGTAGATGCATTACAGAGTGACAGATATTCTCAGTAATATCTGTAAACTGCAAAAAGAATACTATGTCTCCTAGATGAAAAGTTTGCTGTAGGTCACCCATATGTTCTTTTTTCCTGAACTTCTGTTCATTTTATAAATGCAGTTTATGCTATTTTGGTCCATTTTATAAGTGCAATTTAGGCTATTTTGGTCAGAGACCTTGCCATGTCATATAGTCTGGTCTGCTGCCTCTTCCCACAATTTCCATGTTTGAAGCAATTTTCCTTCAGGAAAGAAGGTGGCTTTTCCTGCTTGCGAGCCAGAGCCACAGACTGCAGACATCTGGGACAGCAGATTTGGGGCAGCTGCTCTGAAGGGGGAGGGTTGGCTCAGGAGGGGTTCTACCCATCTCCACTCCTCCTCCCCACTTTTGGGACTGTGATATTTAGGGAGTAACGGAAAGCACCATGCAAATGTACATAGAGCTCAGTGTTCATTTATGCCTCTCAGTGGTAGAGTCAGAGGGTACAGACCATGGGGAGACTTCATTCTTGCTGGCCACAGCATCAATGCCAGGGCCACGCTTCCTCCTCCTTGTTGGCTCTTGAATCCCACAGGGCTCTTAGGGGTAGCTGTGCTGCATGGGAGCAAAGAGCAAGGCAGCGAGCTACAATTTTGAAACTTCCCTTTCATGACTTGCCCCTTCCCAAATGTCATCATAAGGTCAGTATAGCGCTGTGTTTGTGCTGGCGTAACACAAGGCACTTTATGCTAGTTGTGAAACTACAAAGAGTTTCTCTAGATGGTGTTGAAATTCTGGATTTTCATCATGCATTACTTTACACTAGTAGAACAGGACAGATGTCGGTCCCTTTTACCTAGGTACACTCTCTCAGAAGCCAGTGTGTCTCCAAGCACCTGCTCTTCATGCAGTAAATAAACCTCGAGGGAGAGGAGAATTATATTATTCTCTGATTAAAATCCTAAATCAGTTTTCAATGAGCTGTACATTAAATTTATATTTATCTTACTGTGCTGAATAGCGTGAGGTTTTTCTCTGGTCTGCTTAAACATATCAACGGATCTATAGTTGACAGTAGCAAACCACTGTATCAGGTCAAATGGTGGGTAAAAAAGCAGCTTTGCCTGGAAAATTTCATAGTGATTTCATAGTGATTTTCTTTCCCTTCCTCCCTCCAAGTTTTCAAATGACACTGTGTAATTGACTTTTCCCACTAGACAATAAATAACCTGTTCAGCTGAGGTAAGTTTGATGGGAGAGAAAAGAGAAAAGATATCTTTAGTGTTTATTCTAAAATGATGCTCCAAGGAGCTAAGCAAACTCAGAAATTCAGATCTCGCCAACATCTGGTTTGCATCTGTAGAAACTAAAAGCTTATAGCAGCCTGGCTGGATCATTACACGGTGTCTGTGCATGTGTGTGTTAACTTCTCCTGATATTACCTGAGCGATCACTAGACTGGAAGATGTTCTTCTTTCTTCAAACACAAACACACGCACATATGCATGTGCACAAACCAGGATTAGGAGTATTCTTCATTTATTTTGCCTCATCATCCTGTTCATTGCCTGTAGTGTGAGCACTGCCATCTCTTATGGTCAATCATTTCTCCTAATTTAGGTGCCTATCTCTTCCACCAAGACTATAGAAGACCTTTGGAAAATGCTGGGTGAATCGCAGGAAGAAGCAGCAAGAGACATGTTGACTTTAGCTGATTAGCTAGATGCTTGGCTGGCAGGGGAGGAAGCTGGGGGTTAGAACATCCTTCTTGGGATGGGCATGCATTTCACTTCAGTTTGTCACTGCATTACATGTGGGTTAAAGAAAATCCCAAGCAGACCTGGGAGAATGGGCCAGGCCTTTCAACCCTCTCCTTCCAAGATGCATGCCCTAAGCACTAGCTTGCAATCTTATGCCTTGTTGCTTTTTCTCTGGCTGCCTCGGCAGTTCTTCTACGCCCGGCTGCACTGTGGCTCAGTTTCAAGAGAGAGAGTGAGGAATGCTCTTGCCCAGTGTACCCTATGATCTGGTGGTTAGAGCACTTTTTAGTGAGTGAGTGGGCTTAATCCCTCTTAGGCTGATCAGTCCCTTTTGCTTCCTGCTTTAATTCTTTACTATCCCAAAGGCAGAGACCAACACTAATTCTGACTGTCTTTAACTCTGCATGCTTTCCCTAGAGACTTGTGCAGTGTTTATTCATGCCCCCAAACAACTCAGCAGCAGTTTTATGTGTCTGTCTCTGCAGAACACGCACTTACGGACATAAAGTGAATAATGATGGAAATGCCCAAGGAAGATTTATATTGGAAGAGCAAATTAATCTCGGTTAAATAGTGGAAGGATGACAGGATTAGTATTTGTGCAAACCTACCTGTGCCTGTAGGTGACATTTAGAAGAAAGAATGCCACCCTGATCATTCACAGAATTTCACCTACAGTGCTGCTCAGGATATTATACTGAAGTGCTCCAGTCCTTGGGAACAGCTGTCATTGTTTTAGTCCTTCAGGAATCCATAGGACCTGAATTTCCTGAATTTCCATTCAGGAAAGGAAGAATTCTTCTTGTTTTAAAGGGAGGCAGAACATCTTTTGGAGACCTATTTCTGTACGCCAGCACCCTCGCAGGACTAGGCATGTGTTTTCTGCGGTTTCTGATTTCCACTACTTTGGTTACACTTCTCCTTTTTTGACTACTGTAGGGCTTTTCTTTGCAACTTTCTTGTTTTTCTCTTCTTGGAAATAAAAATTGCAAGTGACCTGTGAATCTTATGGGTTCTTATATCAGTAAAAATGGAATAAATATGCTCCTAAATATTATGATGTGTGATATCCTTCTAAAGCTACTGTCTCACTAGTCAGTTAAAAGAAATGCTAATGTACAATCCAAAGGTTTTTAACATCTTCTGTCGTAGTGTTTAGGAAGTTTATATGACATCTTGGCCAGCTCAAATCATCCTCCTATATAACAATGTATTTTAATTTTTGCTATCTTTGCAGAAATGTTTAGGGAGTAATGAGCTGAGGGTGTCCTGATTTAGCTATACATCTTTGCACCTGGATATCCTTTACAGCTAATAATATTTCAAAGCTGGTTTTATTTTTTCCCTCCTTCCAGTGTGGAGCATTCCTAAGATACACTGATCTGCTGGTAGAGAAAGCGAGAGACACATGGATGTGCTTCTATGCCCCTGTGTCTTTTTTCCTGTTCTTTTTTGGATCCATCCCTAAGTACCTTCTTCTCCTCATTCTTAGGAGCTGCATTGCATCTCATTTTTTGCCTGTGCTTCTGTTCTAAGAACAAGCACTCCTGCATTGCGATATTGTGCTGTTGTATAGTGAAGAAAATGAACTGGACTTGTTGACTTGTAAACTGCCGCATTTTAACTGTTAATATCAAAAAGATGTGATTATGAAAAGCAGAAGATAAGTTTTCAAAGTGTTTCAGTGCTCTTTGGAGAGCCTCAAAATCAGTGATGGAAAGCAGGAAACATACATTTCCTATCATACGTTTTTTCCAATTTCCAAAACGTATATAATTATGGCCAATCCTGTTTAAATTATACTCTGGAAAAAATTATTTAAACAGTAGAAGATTCCACTGCATTAGGAAAAAACTTATAGCTGCATGAGAGAGGTTGTGTCTAGCTGCCTGCAAATGTGGTTGAAGTCCAAAGTGACCCAGCTGAAAGGATCAGAAATCTGCCATCCCAGCTACGTGGTAGTGGCATATAGCTGGTTGGGGACAGATGTACTGGGGGAGCTAGAGGAGAGCAGTGGAGGCTAAGTTAAAGCATTTAGGATGCTGAAGGCAGCTTTCCAACCTCCCTGGCACCTGTGGGAGGTTAGGAAGGGCCCATTTCACACCTGTTTGACATCTGTAGAAAATCCATAGGGTTATTCCTTTTCATCCTTCAAAATTCAAGAGAGCTGGATGGAAAATCATGTCTTTCAAATGTTTCTGATTTTTTATTTCTTTAAGAACTGCTTTGCCATTTCGCCCTTGTTATGTTCTGAAAGAAGATGAAATTCTCAGTGCTTATCTCGCATAATGCAGCTTTAAGAGGTTGAGCGGGCTGGGTGGTAGCACTTTCACTAGTAGCCTTAGATCAAATAGATGACTGGAAATGCTCTTACTCTGGTTATAGTTAACCAAAGAAATGTAGAAATTACCACTGCAGCTACTTCCAGCCCTACTGATACACTTTCAGTGGAGGCTAAGGAATAAGCTGGTTTCAAAGTTAAACGATCTTCCTGAGTCTTAACAACATGTCCTGTGGGACAGCCACATGTTCAAAGTCAAACAGGAATCTCTCCTTCCTTTCTGGTAGGGCCTGGGAGATGAAGCACCCGGGAAGGAGGCCAGTGCTTGAGGATGTGGCTGCGTGAGTAGCCCTGGGGGGCAGAGTGCTGCCTGCAAGGTCTCGAACAGCACTTTGTGCTTCTCAGTCCTGGAGCCCAAGGCACTGTGTTATTTTGCTGGGGCTTTGAATCTTCACCTGTTTACATATGTCTGGGTGAGGGAAAGTAGAAGATGGCTGGGGGTGGGGGAGAGGTAAGACGGGGATATTACATGCTTTTTGTTCTCTCTTTCTGCAGAGACGAGCAGGCTGAGGAAGTCTGTGTTAGCTGACTGTCCCCATGTCTCTGTGCTCTTCATTTCCCAGGCTTATGCAGTGTTTGGAGAAGTGTAATTCATTTACGGCACAGTCTGGACCTTTGATTCTGGGTCTGGTCAGAGACAGCCAGAGATCACAGTGACCTTGATGACATTTGATGACCACGGGGTGTTCAGGTGAAACAACTTTCTCTCAGGTTACACAACTCTCCTCACTGCATGCCCACTGCAGGGTCTTTGGGAGAGCAAGGGAGTGTGGAGATGAGCTATACTTGTGCTTGGGTGAATGCCCTTGCATTTGAGGTGGTTTGGTGGGGTTGCCTGAGGAAAACCAGTGCTGTTCCTGCCACAGTGGTGCACAGAGTCTCAGCTGGATATATTTAGGCTTCGGTGCAGTACATTTAAGCTCTCGGATAGACCTCATTGATTTTGACTACTTCTATACTTAAGCAGAGGCTAGCTTTTGGTGCTGGGTTGGATTGGATAATGAGCACTAAATGACTTGAATTCCTTCCCTTCCTCCTCCTTCTTTAAAGCTGTCAATATTTTATTTTTAGAAAGAGCACAAAGAAAGCAATGGCAAGGGGAGAGAGGAAACTGCTCCCAGTGTTAAACCTTGTTTTGAATTATAGACATAATAACAAGATGTATTGCCTTCTCTCATTCTGCAGATTAATGATTGATTTACCAGGAAATCTGATGTTATTGCAAATGTGGGGCCTAATTTGGATTTCGGTTCTTGGGAGTTGCCTGGGTGGGGAAGGAAAGTGGGATCCAGCCCTTATTTTTGCCCCTCTTCTCAGCCTTGGGAATGTACGTGTTCAAATAACATTTGTCTCGCTCTGTTTGCATGGCCTGCTCGCCACTGCCATTTGCTGAAGTAGACCAAATAATGTTAGCACAAGAGAGCCCAGACTGCACACTTACTCTGCCCTGTCAGGCAGTAGCTACATTTTAGAAGGAAACCGCAGCACGAAAGTGGGATCTCAGGTTCCATGCAGTGTATGCAAAGCAGTTTCGTTTAAAATGTCAGGTTTACCTTGGCAAAGCCACTCTTTAGTAGGGATTAAGGCTGCAAAAACCACTGAATCATACTCTGTGTTTCCATCTGTGTGCCAGGTCACAAACATAAATTGCAATGTTGGCCCTTATCCGTCATCACATAACGCTCTGGCATACTTTTTCGTTCCCTGAATATGAGTGGAATGAGAAGGTTACTTGGAAAGTCATCTATCTGAGAAGCTGTCCTGTACAATTAGCAGGCAATCTTGAATTTCATCTCTGGAAGATTATGAAGTGGAGGGGGAGGGAATGGGATGTAAATGGTAGGTTACCAGAGCCTTTGGTAAGTCAATCAGAACATGACCCAAAAGACCGAAGTAGACAAGTTGGGGGAATCAGACAATGCTATTTTTTAAACTAAAATGTGTAAAGATGACCTCAAACAGCAAATTTGGCTCTAGATATGAGTTTAAATTTCAAGCAATTCTAAACTTCAAGGATATTTAGAGGTGGGAGTTTGGTTTGGCTTGTACCTGGTATCAAGGAATTGCTTTTCTTTCTAAAGGCTTCTCAGATGCCAGAGTGAATGAAAGGCAGCTCTTAGGTGGGAGCCTAAGGTAAGGGAAAACAGCAGACAACTGGATGGAGGTTGTAGCTGTAGATTAATCAAAAGTTAGCAATGATGACCTTGAAAGTTATTCGAAGCTATCTTCTTGCTCTGCATCTCTTCACATTTGTTCTACAAGTCAAGGCTGCTGTCCTTAGACATGTTTCTTTTGCAACACCTGCAAGTTGTGTACAATCTGCTTTTGCCATATTTTTAAGAGGTCTGCAACAGCTAAGCTAAACCACCCTGACTCTGTAGTAAGGCAAGAAGGACTTTTCTGCATACCACTTATGTTTCTTTCAGATGTGTAGGGGACATTATCCTTTCAACAGCTTTCAGAGAGACCTGCGAAAGAAACCTTGTACTTCAAAATTCCATGATAAATATGTTCTCTCTCTCTTTTTTTAATTTTTTTTTTATTTTTTTTGGTCAGGAAATGTGTTACCATTTTTCCAGCAGCTGTAGTGTGGGATATTAGATGTTCTGAAAGGAAAATAAATGCTTAAGGCTTCCTTCCTCTGGCACTTCATTAATGCCAAGAAGGAGGCTGGGTAGTGTTGCTTTAATTAGCAGGCTTTTGTTAAAAGAAGTGGTTGGAAATACCTGATTGCAGTTTTACCAAGCTAAAGAAACACAAAAATTACATCCTAGAACAGAACATTGCCTCTAGCAAGAGCAATGCTTATAATGTATTTGGCTATATGTGTCACACTTCACAGTTTTATTCTTTACTCCTGCTGGGGACTGACTTAGGCCTTGAAACATGAGGATAGTGTTTCCTGTACTAACTAATTTAACTGCTTGGTAGCTTGGCATCGCTGGTTTTTTTGCCCTCCTCTCTAAACCTACATGGTGTATAGTCTTTTGTTAGATAGGTTTATTACACATTTGTTGTCTGTCTCTATGGTAAGATATTTTTTGTAGCAGTCCTGATTTTTCATTGCTCACCCAGTTCTATCTAAACTGCTTTCCTTTTTTGTTTGCTATCAGTCTTTGCTCATATGAATGAATAATGCTGAAAATCACGGTGTTTGGGCATTGACAGGGTAGTGGTCTGTGTGAATATTTAGTTTCATCATGGATATTTCAATACCCACAGAATTTTGCAGGTGTCCAGTGACATGTAGAAGGGCAGGATCTGGCTGCATGAGGAGGAGTTTCTTTAGCCACTGCTGTGGTGGATATTGTCAGCATATACACAAAGGCATTCCTTCATGTGTTGGGAGTACAGCACTTTGCAAGGAACTTCTATAGCATACTGTTCCATGAGAAAATTTTATTCCAAACCCTGGCAGTAAGTGCCTGGGTTGCTTCCTGAAGTTTGAAGTTTTCTATTTCCTCTGTGTTTTTATCTTACCATCATTATTGCTGTTTTGTAACTTACGTAATTCTGTTCAGAGTTCCGGTGAGCTCTTCCCCAGAGCTGTTCCAGTTTGTTCTGCAAACACATATTAGACAGCAAATTACAACAGAACTGTTTCTAAATGGAGAGCATTTTGAACAAAAGAAGAAAACCGTAATTATTCCAATGAGGATCTGAGTAAGCTACCAGAATTAACAGTGCTGTTTTTCCAAATGGGCCACTGTTTTGATTAGTTTATGCGCTTATACAGTACCCACCATGGCAGTGACCGTAACTGAATGCCTGCAACCGCAGGCAGACAGCTATTAGAGCCCATCCACAAGAAGGCAGCTATTTCAGCTTTCTTCTCATCAAAAGTCTACAGTGACCAAGCGATGCCAGCTACATATTTATTTCCATGGGAGTGCTATCTGTTTCTACCGTTCAAAATACATTTTTTTTTTGCAGAACAGTTTAAACATGCTCTATTAGTAATGTTTTTAAAGAGTGTGTTCCTCAACACATTCTTTGGGCAGTGCCAAAAATCAGCCCCTGAGAAAAAAACAAAAAAATGACAAACGCTAATCTCACTGACCACTTGAGGGAGGTGGTGTGTTGTCTGGGTGGTGGAAGTGAAACCAGTGTCCTTACTAGCTTGCAATAGAAATATCAAAGTTTTAAATCTTTTGTAGACAGAAGGGAATACTGGACTTCAGCAGTGACTGTTTTTCTTCATGAAGCCATTCCCCATGCCACCTATGATAATTCACTTGTGACCAGCCAATTTCTGCTCTCTGAAGGGCATAGTGTTTACAGAATAAAGAGAAACAAAGCCAGGCCAAGTAAATGTCTTCATTCTCATAAAAAATGAAAGAAAAAGCAAAATCTAAGAAAGGATTTTAAGAGAGGACAGAACAAAATGCAGGATTTCAATAGCTGTGAAACATTTTTCGGAATAAGGATGTTTACCGACTGGCCTGAACTCAAGTAAAATTATGAATGTAAAAATTCTTCATCCCTCTCATAGTGAGTTATGTCTAATACTCAGAGAGCTGACCTTTTAGCCCTTCCTCTGTCTCCCCTTCCGTCCCACGGATGTTTGGCCTGGCGGTGCTGCAGAACGGCTGAGGTAAAGACAATACAAATGTGATGCAACATTTTTGCATCTGAAGGACTTGGAGGTGAGCCTAGAGTTTGGGAGAAATTAAAAACTGAAACGTCTCAGAGCTGTTGTCAGATCTTGGGGTTTGGGCCCATCTTTTCAAATGAAAATGGAAAAGAATAGCTGTGCAAAACAAGCAGCCCTGTCCCCAGTTTGGGGTGCTGTGCATGGCAGAGCTGTGTAGGAAGGAGGCACCACTGCAGCCCCGCTCACCCAGCACACTGTCACTAGTGTGGCAGGTTCTGCATCCCCTGAGGAAGGTATCGTGAAGCCTAGGGTAGCAATAAGCCTGGAGAATAGTGCTGGACTGGACTGAGAAGTGGAGAGCCCCAAACTGACTAAAGTAGAAGACAAAGTTTTGTGTTCCGAGTAGAACAGAAGATGCTGCTGGCCTTTACTCGCTTTTATACGTCTTATCTTAGTGTTTGGCCTTTCAAAGAGGGATGACATTGCTGATTAATAGGCAGACAGCAGTGTTTTGTAACCCTGGGATCCTTTTCTGTATTTGTCCACCTAACCAGTTGTTCCCCATCCAGTAGCTGAGCTCTTTCTTCCTGGCTAAGTGTAGCACTTTGCATTCTTCATTGTTGAATACCATCCTGTTTTTTTTGTGTATCTTCAGTTTTCAGGATCCTTCTGAGCTCTTCAGCACCCTTCCTATTGTCTGCAAACTTATTAAGGGCTTTCTGTTTTCCATCACCTAGACTGCTCATGAAAATATACTCACTGAAGGAGATTTCTCCCAAACCCCGGTTAACAGAGATTGGCTTAAATCTAACCCAGATTTAATAGTTCTCCTAAAGTGCTGTATCTGCTTACTATAACTCAGGATAGTCTTCTGTATTTAACGTATTTTAATTAGCTGAGCTTTTTGAAATATATAGTATAGTCTCTCCAAGGAATGGGGTACTGCAAAAGTGGGAGAATACGGACTTTGAATTTCAAAGTCCCCGTAACTGTGCATCCTGTTTTTTGCTAAGGTGAGGACAAGTTGGTGTGACTTACAGGAAACAAATCAATGAAGAGATTAAGACATTCTCAGAACATGAAGGTACTTCTGAACAAGAAAATTCTTTCTCTTCTGCATGCCATTGAAACTCTGTTAATCAGGGGTATGTAATCAGCAAGCTGAAGCCTTGACTTTATTCAAAACCCTTATAGATCATCAGGCTTCCTACCTAAAATATTCCAAATTTAGGAATCTCTCCCCAGTAGTTTGATCTCTGTGGCAGGTTTCTGTCTCTTTCTGTTGGTCTGCCACTTTTACTCTGGCATCAAACGGAGTTTGAATCCTAAACCTGAGTGCAGATTACTAAGACATTGAAGTCTGCTGGAAGTGAGGCTTCTGAGTGACAGTTTTTACACAAATAATGCTCAGTTTCCATATTAATAAGAACATGATGACAATGTGTCAGTATAAAAATCCTGTAGCTAGTAAGTTACAATAGTCTTCTTTTCCTCACCAATAAAATATATTTTATCCTACACACTTACATCATGTTGACTTCTAATTTTGACAAGGTCTCTGCTGTCCTACATTTAGCTGGCAATAGTTTAAGAAGCTACAGAACCTCCCATTTATTATCTTCTTTCACTTTTTTTCTGTATCATGTCCATTTAACTGACATTTTCATCCATGAGAACTCTTCTACCAGGGGGCTACAGAAAACCCTTTGGCATATTAACCCAATCTGCTATGACTGCTTTTTTTCTGAGTTCCTAAAACACACTTCTGAAATAACCTAGGAATGCTTGTTATTCCCATATGGAGACAGTAGTAAGTTAGATGACTGACAATGAAAAAATGAATACAAAATGTTTGACGTGCTCCATACAAACAAACAAACAAATAAACAAACAAAAAAATTAACTAAAAACAAACAAAAAAAAGGGAGTCAATATGAATGTTTTAAAATATACACAGTATATATTACTTCTTGATCATGACCAAGACTTACCAAAAAGTCAAAATACGCAGATGAAACACAGTTAAGTGGCTAACAAATGATAACTGCACACACAGTACTTCCCAGTGCACTGTGTTTTTAACAGGGTTCAGTTCTGATCTGTCACATACAACCTTTCTTAATAACTCTCTTTCTATTTTACCATACTTTTTTTCCATGTGATTATTACTTCTGTTGATGCTGAATTTATCAGTCGGTTTATTTTTTGGCATTCTTGGTAGAACTAATGATCAAATAATGATCTCCTTTAAGTAAGGAGATCAGTTGTTTCAGTTGCCAAAGTCCTACCTTTATAAGGCACTGATAAAAATGTTTAAAATCCATTTCTAGCTAAATTATTGTTTATTACATTAAAAAAGAACCAACAGCCAGCTGCACCCATGGAATCCTAGGAGTAGTTCCTTGATTAACTTGAAAATTCTTTATTTTCTGTCAGCCAGTTCTACGTCTTACAAAAACTCTGTATCCTATGAGAATACCTATAAGCCTATGACATGTAGGCAGATAACTTGCAGACTTTGAGTACTTAACTATTGTGAGAATGCAATTATCATTCTTTCCAACTCAAAGGTTTGTATATATTTTATGAAACATTGTAATATAAAAATATGCACAGGGGGATTTGTTCCAACAGTATTACTCTTACAAGTTGAGTAAGACTTACTGGTATCTAGGCACTTGGAGATGAAACAGCACGTGTTTCGTGTGTGCTTATTTTCCATTTTTCTTCTTTAATATGAGATGACTAGGTAAGGTCCACGAAATAGCAAATACAGAAAATTGTCACCTAAAAGACAATGTGATGGCAGAATAGCAGGGTAACTTAGGGTGTAATCTGCTGAAGGGTTCAGGTGGCTACAACTAAATTAAAAGAACACACAAATGAAAAAACCTTATTCAAAGTATTCTGTTGTAAATATAGCTGGCAGTGGCTATGTGTTTTATTATCTCCTCTTCTAATTAGCTTGTTACTTTATAGTTTGATCACTAAAGAGAAGGACTCTTATACTGCTGGCGATTATAACAAAATTATTCACATTTATCCAAGCTAGTAGAGAGAAAATAGACACAGCAAAAGACTTCCACCAGGAGCTATGGTATGGTGAGATTTGTTACACTGAATGCAGCAACACAAGCTATTATAATGCACTGCAGTGCACACAGTTTGCAGGACTGATTGATGACATTTCCATATATAGTTAGGAGTAAGACATTGGTTTTGAAAATAGAATTAAAACTTTCCCTTTTTAGGAGCAAGCACCACTTTGGCAACATAACCAGCCCCAAGTACATTAGTTCTTTTGGTCAAAACATTAACAGGGTACTTTGTTAACAAAATGTTCAGGTCATGATGAGGTCAAAGCCTGAACTGTAAGACTTTTTATGAGCTAAATGTTTCCAAATAGCACTCCAAGTTAAAAGTGCTGAAATTAAAACTTTTCTCCTGTAAACAGGGTGTTGCTGAGCTGAGTATATGTTGGTTTTTTTTTCAGTTTCTCAGCATAGGTGAGGGACTGTGCAATGACACGCATCCCCTGAGCAAAGACAGATGTTATCAGAAACAATTGGGTGGTAGGAACGTTTCAAGAAAAAGACAAGAAAGACATTTCTTTACCATGTTCTGTCTCTCTTTGCAGCTTGGCAACTAGTTGTCTTTTCTCCAAAATGAAAACTTTATGCAACAGCATATTGTCTCAACTGTAGACATGAATCTGCTATTCTGGTCTCATTAGCAAAATACTAACTTTCCCCCCATATTCGTACTTCTGAAGTCAGGGCTTGATTTGCAAATGCCCAGGTATTAATTCCCAGTGGGATAGACTGTTGTGTAGGAGAAAGCTCACCAGCTGAACTGAAGGGAGCACTGACTATCCCACGGTGTCCCAGTGAAGAGCGAGATATGATTTTGGATGCTGTTTTAATGTAGGAATTGTTTTACTTTGTTACAATATTTTTAGTGACATACTTTGTACTATGGAGATGGTAAATTATAAATAAAATTTACATAGTATCTACAGAAGTACAAGATAGTCCTTATACAACTAAATCCATTCCTTACCCTCATAAGAACACAGATCAGTAGCAAAAGTGCAGGGTATTAATGACAGATAGATAGTTTTAAAAGGAAAAGACATGGCTAACTGCATCTGAATTGTGAATACAGGGGAACAGAAATGAATGCAGTTTCCTAAGATCTGCTGGTCAAGCCATCATGTAGTACAGACATTTCCAAAATTGAACATGGGTCTGTGCAAGTTTCAGCTACCCAAAAACAGTTCAGATTTTGCTTTGTTATAAGAAAAGACTCAAAGAATGCTTACCCAAATGTTTTTATGCATATTTTTCTACCACTCTGAATCAAGCACGACAATGGTAACTCTAAAACCACCAGAACTGCTGCTTTCATCCAGAAACATAATAGCATTATATAAATGAGTCTAATTTGTTCTGTACACAAAAGAAAATTGGAAGTAAACTGTTGAAATAAATGGCATTGAGCTAGAACTGAGCTGTTTTTCCTGTCAGGCCATCAGTGTCTTCACAGTAGAAATTATGATGGACTTCAGCATCATGGTCTTAATAGATGAGATCATGGTTTTGGAGGTTGCCCGGGGTTTTGTCATGGAAGCATTGAAGCTGAAGAGAGCATAAACTGGCACATAACTTGTGTAACACAATATTTTGCAGTGTATAATATCAAGTTGCAATGCTGAGAGGAGACTTTTTTTGTTACAATCACTTCATGATTTAATCTAGGGTGTTCTGCAATTAGTGTTTACTCTGAATTTAGACCTTTATGTTATAAAATTATGATGTGGGCAATAGAAAAATCTGTTCTAGTGACACAAAAGCAGCAACACTTCAAAGATGAGCTGAAAACAAATGATTTCCATGCTTATTTCTGATCTCCTGAATTGAAAGTGATGTTCAGACTATTATACAGAACAAAAACTACATGAAATGAAGACAGTGTCAAATATGAATTTCTATTTCTTTCTTGTACTGTTGCAAAAATTGTAACAGTGGTCTAAGCAACCTGAAATGAGATCTAGCTTTAATAAAAGTATAATTCCAACTTGCTCCTCACTCCTAAGTACAAAATTATGTTATGTCTTTCATCCCGGATCTTGTTTAATTTGAAAAAGCTTGTGCTTTATTGAGATACTAGTTAAAAAAAAAAAAATCCTAGATGAAAGGGAGAAATATGAGGAATCACTGACAGAGCCATGAACAATGAAAGTGCTAACACAGATGGGAAGCTGTTCTCTGGGGGTCTCCGTTTAAAATGTTTGTCTCTGACTTCTACTACTTCAATATATTGTTTTGTGAAACTGAAAAAGGAAAAAGGCAAGAACTACATTTGGAATACATACTTAACTATAGCAAAGGTGCAGATCTGCAACTGTGAACTGACACAGCTCCTCTCACGAGAGAGAGAGCTGTAGCTGTGTGTATATCCAAGCTGGTACAGCCAAGCTACCTGCAGATGTGTTAGTGGGATGTGTGTATCATGGCCAACCCATAGCTAGATTTGGGGTTCGCCTCTCTTTACCATATGTAGGAGGTGTGGGCGACTGTCAACCTGTGATAACACAGTGAGCAAGAGGGATAAAATTATACAAATATGAAATGACCATTCTTTATATAATGTGAATGCTAAACATGGTTTGAGGCAGCATAGCTGCTCCAAATCATGCCAACTAGAGAGAGATTGTGGGACTATGCTCACAATTTGGGTCCTACATGTCTATCTTCAACTTTATAAGAATAAGTGAAGAAAAATAATGAAGTGAGGTAACCTTAGCAATGACTACTGATAAAAGATGGGTGAACAGGAAATGCAAGGTACTGGAGCAGTCTAACCTAATGGAATTTTTACTGCAATTGAAAAAGCATGTTACAATCCTGTGTTATAAACAACAATATATGACTCAAATTAATGGATCGTAACTAAATTTGCAAAGTACAGTCAGGTCTAAACTAATGAATTATATGTGCTTTTGATCTTGTTATCCCAACCACTTCAAAGTGGCCCAATTTTTTCTCTGTCATGTATCAGCCACAGAACACATATTCATCCTGTTTATGGAGTCTCACCGCTTCATTTTCATCGCAACTTGTGTAAGAAAATACATTTTTACTGGAAAGGAGAGATGTAGAAAATGTGACTTTTCTTGAGGACTGATGGGCTGATGAAGACTAAAAACAGCATTAAAAAATTTAGATAATAACAATATTTGATACTAAGCTTCTCAAGAGCTGCAAAGACTTGAGATAAAAAAATACGAGGTGCCCAGAACAGAGCAGACTTGCATAAATTCATCCATTGAGATCTTGACAGGCCAAGGAACAGAAATCCAGTCTTCCTGAATGCCATGGTCCTTGCTCCATACATTAGGCAGCTGAGGAATGTACGAAAGTAAAATAAAATCAAACTATTTCTTCCTTAGTTCTGTAATGGGAGTCATCACTGAGCAGACCCAATGCTCTCCAGGCCCACACTGGCTCTGTGCTGGGATTTGCAAAGGAAGTGCATTTACTCATTGAAACCTTCTCCTGCATAGCATAGGTTGTTGCTGTCAGCATCTCCGTCCATGGCATATCAGATGCTACTTTTCAGCTCATAAGAACTTCATTATGCACCACAGGCTTTGGTTTTCCTCTGCACCCACCCTCCTCAGCTGTGGCACAGGTTCAGACGAGATCTATCACCGAGAGGATCACCTGGACCGGAAAGCACAGGCAGGATTTCATCACGCTCGCTGCCTTGCTTGCCACCCCTCCCTGCCTGCTCCCCACCGGTGGGATGGTGCTCTGTGACCTGCAGCACCGTCCTTCTGCTCTGCCAAGGTTATAGCCAAGGAGAGTCAAGAGGAAACAAAATAACACAAAAAAGAAACATAACCCCTCTGACAAAAGGGCCTCTCACAACGAACAGATCCTGTTTCTGGGCAGGTGAGAAAAACTAAGAGAAGTTCCCTTATCAGCCAGTTCAGTCTGGAGAAATGGAGAGTGAAAGCAAGCTTTGAAACCACTTAATAAGGCAGGACAGAGCTAGTGGGAATATTTCTAGCATAGCTTGCATCCTCCTTACTCAGAGAAGGAGCCCAGAGAGGAGGAAACAGAGGCCAAGGTGCTGGGGCTGAAGAGAGGGTGCCCTGGGGTGTCTGAAGTCAGATGGTGGCTACGAGACAAAAGCCTCGGCCATGAGAGGCAGCAGGCAGAGGCATGATGTGCTCTCAGGAGAAGGGTGCAGCTCACCCCACTTTGCCTCGCTGGGCAGCTCAAGATTTCCAGGTCATCTTGCATGTGGAGCTTGGTCTCATGGGTGTAGCAAACTGGTGCCTGAGGAACAGACTACTGATTTCTATCCCCTTTCCCCATTCCCTATGCATATGGGTTTCTATCAGAAGTGAAGCAAATCCTCCTGAAACAAATATCCAAACCTGCCTCCAAGCAGAGGAGTGGAAGGCTGCATTCCTCTATGTGCTGAGATTTTCTTTTTCTTTCCATGAGCTAACACTGTAAATCCCACAGCAAGGCATGAATAAACAAAAACTAGGAAGGATTAGGATGTACTATTTAGCAAATCATGACTAACGCAGCCCCATCTTGTTTCCTCTGAAAGCATGCCACAAAAGTTCAACAAATATTATTGTGAAATGAACCACGAAGTCTTTACACACTTTAGAAATGGCATCTTCACCCATTTTCCCTGGCAACAAACAAGTGGGTTTAGTTTCTAGTTGATGGGAAAATCTCTATATTTAAAACACTTGATAATTGACACAAGACTGGAATTTTTCAATTCTTTTCCTCCCTCCTACACCCTTCCTGTATTGCAAATAGAATTTAGTAGGGGATTCCAAAAGTCAGAGGGTTTTAATCAAGAAGAGAGGCTACTTGCTTTGCTTTTTGCTAAGAAAACACTCAGCAGTGAATTCTTCTGTTAAGTGAAAGAGAGATTTAGAAATATTATTGGGACACCCACCTCTTCTTGTGTGCATAATTGCTGTAGGTGTCAGGAAGAATGGGATACATATAAGGAGGTGTTTTCTGGTGCACACAGAATGGGAAAGAAGTATTTTCTTGTCATAACATGACCTGTGGTGTTATCAGTCCTTGTGTGTTTACATGTGTATGAGGTCCTTCTTATTCAAGTCATTGTCATAGTCACTAGCCTTGGGATAGACTAAAATATCCATTTGTAAAAGAGGTCAGAGGAAATGCTGGAAGGGGAGGACAGGCCGAGGTTCTAAAATTGCCTGTTACAGTATTATTTGTAAATATTTGTTATAATGCCGTTTTTAAAACAAAAGCCCCTAGGCGATACAGATAGATCCTTATCCATATATACAAATCCAAATAAAGAACAAAAGAAAGAAAGAATGAACATACCTCGTATTGCTGCAAATCTAATTTCTTTTAGTAACTCAGGTGCTGGAATTCCATTCCCTTGGCCATTACAGACATTTTTGAGTTCCACAAAAATTGATCACAGGATTTTAGTATCTCAGAAAATATGGCCATGTCATTATCTTTCAATACTGGGGAAACAGGCCTAGGAATATTGGGCTTGCCCAGATATTGCCTACACTGCAGAAATGTATTTCTTCCACACATGGGATCAATTCCTTCGTGATCACAAGGATCAACCCACTCCCATTCCTTTTTCTCCAGCTTAGCATCTCCCTCAAAATTCTCATAAGCAGTCCCTTGTGGCTGCAAAAACCAGATTTTGCAGAAGATAATACTGAAGGAGGGGAAGGGAAATATTAGAAAAAAGTGCTAAGATTGGTGCAGAATAAAAGTGCTGGTTATATCACCCATTCTTACTGGGGTTTAACTCTTTCAAACTTCAGAGCCTTACTTCAGGCTTTTATTTCCTCTCAGTTTGGAGAAAGGTTGTTTTTTGTTTCCACAACAGGTTTTCTGTAACCATCTTCAAGCTCCATTTAACAGTAGCCTTTTTGCTATGCTCAGGAAACTCATTCCCTGTTTATTACTCAAGAGATCCTGAGGACATTTTTTAATTTGGATGACTCCATTTAAAATACAAACATAATAAACGATTCAAAAAACTGGCAATTTATTTATATCTAAGTTTTGCATGTATGTTCAAAGTAGAACCCAAATCCCCAAATTTGGCATAAGTCTTTCTCTTCGTCCATCTCCCCACCTCCACTTGCCAATAAAAACATCCAACCAACCAAACAAACAAACAAAAAAAACCAATCCAATACCAACCAACAAAGCAGAAGCCAATGCAGGTTGCAAATCAAAGGTCCAGACTGACGTCTCTAAAAAAAAAAAGACTTTTGGACAAATCCTAAGACAGAGGTGGTTTCATCAATGAAAAATGATCAGCATGTTAATAAGTGTCAGTCCCACCTCAAGAGAAAAAAATTATTGGACAGGTAAATCTGAGATTGTAATATGGTTGGACTTGATGATCTTGAAGGTCTTTTCCAACATAAATGATTCCATAACTCAATGATTTTATAAGAGTATAAAAGTTTTTCTTCAAAGAATCTTTTTTCCTGACTTCAGTAATCAGAAATTATTTTTTCAAACAAAATGAGTCTGCTTGATTCTCATTGAAGTTACATTGTCAGAAGAGAGCTGTCCTTTCTTAACTGTTTTGCTAAGCTAATGACTTCTTTCCCTGTGTATTTTTTAAGGTTACTATACACTTTGATATTCAAGGGTTAGACTTGCATGCAGCAGTCAACATGGATTCATACAGTGGCTTAATGAAGTGGATCTGTTTCCTGAATGTCAGTATTAATATTTAATTTAGAGGTATCAGTGTATATGTATAACTATCACTGATTTTCCCTGTCTGTTGTACTTCCTATTTATTAAAGTCTATTGCTGCTTTACTGTTCAAAACATCAGAATTTCTTTCTAAAAGGCTCTGCAGACAAGATTAGCTTTCATAACTCTAGGTAATTGTGTATTCTCAGAAAGCTTTGTTAATTCATTACTATTTTTTTTCCGTATTTATGAACTTAGGTTGTACAAATTCCTATGGAGCTCCACTGGTAAGGTCACCCTGGTGCAAAATGTCCAGTTATTTCTGACTTGTTTCCTATCTCTTTAATCCATGTGAAGCCTGTCCCTCTTACTGTACCATGATAGCTTCTTGAAAAACCTTAGTGAAAGAAGCGGTTGAAAGCTTTTTGGGTGTAGTCAACCAGAATACCCTAGTGATGTTCTCACTAATTACTTTGAAGAAATGTTTGTCAGTTGTGACTTCCACCTAGAGAAGCAGACTTTTTTTATATCAAATCTTTCCATGTGGCTACTAATTCTAGATTTTATTATAGTCTTCATAGTTTCCCATGTATGGAAGTGAGACTTTCTGATCTATAGTTCCCCAAATCTTTCCTGACTGCTTAAAAATGGTATCGCATTTGTTGTTTTCTGTTTCTCTAGGAATGAGATTGATTTTAAGTGACAGATTACACATAACATTTTCACATTGATACTTGCATTCCTTCAGAATGCCTGGGTGAATACCATCTGGTCCTTGTGGTTTGCTACTTTTCATTTTATAAACTTTATTCAAAAATCTCTTTTGACATTGCAATTTGAAACAGCCCTCTGTAAAAAAGGGCTGTGGTGGAAACATCCCTTAGTAAGTAAATACTTGATTTAGCTTTTCCTTCATAGCCTTATCTTTCCTTAAAAGCTTTCCAAGCTTTTACAGCTGAATCATCTATTGACTCTACAGACTCTTTGTCATGCTTTTTGTTTCTGCTGCATTTGAAACCTTGTTAATATTTTTTCATTCCTGCCTCTATGCTATGAGAATTCTCGATATTTTAAATGCTGTCACGAAACTATAGAACTTATGCTAAGTATGCAGTGAAACATTGCATTTATAACTAATAAAAATGGAAAAATGGGCACTAACATAAAACAAACAAACAAAAGAATATGCTAATGATTTCTCTTTGAACCAGTGAACTAACTCAATAGCTTTTTTGGTCACTCAGTATTAATAAAGTAAAAGGATAATATTTCTATTGAGAAACTGCTAGAAAATATTGATTCTTCACAACCAAA
Source organism: Chauna torquata (assembly GCA_013399475.1). Lineage (NCBI taxonomy): Eukaryota > Metazoa > Chordata > Aves > Anseriformes > Anhimidae > Chauna > Chauna torquata. Next base: position 338,942 of record VXAL01003990.1, on the reverse strand, counting down.
AAAAATCACAAGATTTGTTTTCCTCTTGACTAACAAAAAAAAAAAAAAAAGATTACAGATGTCACACCTGTTCATGGTCTGTAAATGAAATTGTTCCTTTCCACACGTGCTGCACATTACATTATTGTTGCAATTCATAGATGAACTTTCTTGCTTAGCATGAGGTCTCATGCATACTCAGACACACAGGCAGAAAGCTAGAATACAAATACACAGCTCTGCCCCTTCCCACATGCAACTGCTCAGGGTTCTTTCAGCATCCACTTCAGTCAGCTCCAAAAGCAAGTGCTCTAGCTCATGAAGCTCAATTTGTCATGAAATGAAATAGTGGGGACTGTCATGGGTGAGTGTTGTTACAGGAAGCTGATCTGACTTGGACAGGAGAGAAACAATACTAGCTTTCCGATGAGAGGGAAGAAAGAAAACATACAACTTATGCTATTGCACAGCGAGGTCTTCCCCACTAAATCTGCTTTATCACAGAAGTACCTCTAGACCAGAAAGATGAACTGCCAGGGACTCTATTTGGAGGCTACTTGCAGGCTCCCAGAAGAAGCTGGATCACGGCAGCTACGCGTGCACACACACACACAGATTTCTGTGTCTTCACCTCAGTTTTTATTGATTTAGCAGGTTCGGAGCCACCCTGACAACGTTGCTGTGTGCAGCACACATTTCCCCTGTGTACTCTTGTAGCCCATAACCAGGCCTAGACTTACTGACAAAGGAGATGCCAGGCAGAAGGAGATTAATTGGTAAATACCACTTTAAATATCAATAACTCTTTGGAGAATGGCTCCCAGAGGACTTTGGGATCAACAGCAGAGCTGGATAAAAGCACAGATATGGGGCTGCATATTTGCTTCCTATCTTTTCTCCGATCATGAAGCGTTCTACCTCTGTGTCCTGTTGCAGCAATGTGGTGCAGCTCACAGCAAGTGTTGGTGTTTCTTAGACATGCTCTCTGCTATGTTAGTGAAGGACATCCGGATTTGGTCCTTTTTGGCTGCATAACTGAATCACACACACGCACGAAAGAAAAGCCTGGTTACCTGAGTTTTTCAATTACGCCTTTACTGAAAAATAGCTCCTGTAGTTAACAAGAGCCAATTATAGCATCTAAATACTCTATCAGGGAGAACGTTAAGTCCAGATGGACATACTCTTCTTCTGTTGCTTTACAGATTGTTGCTTTGCTTTATAGTTGAAGAGTTATCTATGGGTACTGCTATGAAGCGAGCTTTGCTATGAAACGGAGTTATTAACAGCTTTTGGCACAGAACTGCTTGTTCTTCTGTTAACGTCAAAGACTGTTGTGAGTAGATCCAGGAAATGTCAAGTACAATAAGATGTTTCATCCATAGTGTTTGCATATTTAATTTCTTTTTTTTCAAAAGCAGCAAAGATGCTTTCTTTATGTGTGAGATGTCTAGCTTTCTCACCCATCCCTCTCCATCCACACACACATACACACCCCACACATAATTCCCTGTTTCTTTCTGTCCCTCCAAACAGCCATAAATGAAACAATGCTTTCCTGAATCATAAACCCTTTTTTTTTTTTTAAATCTTGGCCTTTCATGTCCCACTCATGTAGTCCACCTTTAAGACAGACTTTTGAACAGAGCTTTCCTTCAGAAGCATCCCCTAGACAGGAGTTAGAACTCCAAAGAAAATCAAGAGCTAAAGTAAATTTTTTCTTATTATTTTTAGTCTGTAAAAAATTCATTTTGCATGACAATGGTCCAGCATTACTTTGCTTTCCAAGACTAATCAATTTGTGGAAAAAAAAAAAAAAAAGTAGGGATTTTTGTTTGTAAAAGTTATGAGTTAGGAAGGAAGTTGAAAACAAACACAATAGAGACCAACTTTTTTTAGCAGACTTCTTGCTAAAGATAAAGTGAGTCCCCAAAAGATGTACTGTGTTTTCCTTAAGATTTTCATTTTCCTATTTTGAACAATATAACACTGACCTCAACCCTGCTAACCAAATGGTCCAGGTTTGTTTCAAAAGTCTTTTCTTTCCATTATTTATATATATCCAGTATTTTTGTTATTTAGAGATTGTATAAATAATGATTTAAGGTTTTCTCTTGGCTCATTGATAAAAGCTGTTTACATTGCAGGGCCGTGAACTGATTTTGGTGGCCAGGGATGGCTCTTGCTATTTCATTGCAGCAAATGAAATAACTGTTGCTGTCCAATTCTGCATGTTCACAGGAATTCACACCTGGAGAAATTTGTTTGTTTTACCTACGCTGTAATACAGTAATGAAGATGTAAATCAATTAAAAGGTCACATGAACTTGCCTCATTCTTTAAAACAAAGTCACTTGACTGGAGTCTTAGAGAAGAATGAATGAGGTTTTAAGAGAAAGTGATGTTGACTTTGGTCCTATAGATTTCTAAAAACTATTTAAGGGCAATTTATTTGTCAAGAATAAAATCCACAGTTATTCACATTGTGAAAAAGATATCAAGAAAATACATAAATACTGATCAATTATATAATGCTTTCTTTCTTTTTCTCTCATCCTAGGAAGCTCTGTAGTCTGCCCGTGTGACACACCTACTCTTCCTGAGAGACCTCCGGATCCTCATCTCTCCTGTATTGCTTCCTGCTTTGACATTTCACTTGAGGGCTTATTACCCAGTAATTAATGCATTTAACATGATGTGTATGTTTGTTTTGCTGTGGTGTCTCAATCAAAATGTTCTGCAATGCTAAATCAAATATCCCACCATGGAAACTATTTTAACCCTATTACCTTTATCAAAAAACCCATAACCCTATTTTAAAAAGTAGTTAGACACAGGTTCATGGGAAAAGGCTATGCTAATGACAACTTATTGGACAGCAACGTCTTTTAATCAAATCCAGTATTGGTCATGGCATTTTGCTTAGGAGTGAGGGCAGAATTTTGCCAGGCCTCCAGATGAGTCACCCTGTTTACCCTTTTGAATAAGCCCATCAGATGGCACTGTTGCACATCGTCTTCTAAATTCTCTCAGTGCATATAAGCAAATATTTAGTCTTGTAAGAAAAGGGTTTTGTTGAGTCTTTTTTTTTTTCTCTCTAGATCTATGCCCTCTGTGAGAAGCAGTCACTGTTTTTTTTTTCCTCTTTTCTTCCCCCTGCCATAGAAAGCCTTTAATCAGATAGAGCTATCTGACCTTGAGAATCCAGCATAGGCATTTGCCATCAGCGGTCCTTGAGAGCAGAAAAAAATTCCTGAAGTGGTGTGTAGGTGTATTAAAAAACTAGTTGCATTAGGACAGGACTGGTATAACAGTGGCAAGGCTGCAGAGCCACGGAGAAAAGGAAAGCCATTTTCCCTTTCCCCACTTCTTCCTCTCTTCCCCGCCATGCAGGGGGCCTCTGCCATACCTTTCCCACCGGTCAGCTTGTTCTCTCCAGCTTTCTGGGGACCTGGACTCCCTGGACCAGGAGATGGGTCAGGGTCTTCATACTAGATAAAACATGAAAGATGAGAAACAAAGAAACAAGGGAGGAAAAAGAGTAGGTGGACATCAGGTAATGACTTTTCTGATTTGTTTTACACGGCTTCAGCACTGCCCTTGCCTGCTTTACGCCAACTGGTATCACGCATACATTCATTCCGTATGTGAATTCTTCACATTTTCTTTATTACTTAAGAAGGAATGAGGCATTAAATGTTAATTAAATAGCAATGTATTAGCTACCTAAGGATGCATGTGCTGCAGCAGAAATACCCAAACAAACCAGTGAAGCAAAGAGAACAGCCATGTCCTTGCCCACATTGTTTAAGAATTTGATTGTGTTAGAAAATCCAGCAGAAAGTTAGCAAAGAGTTAATTTGACCAAAGCAATCCTATTATCTGCTAGCAACATCTCCTGCTTAGACTAGCTGTTCTTGGTTTCTTTGCCTCATGACAGCAAACAGGCTTGATCGTAACTAACAAAAATTCAAAATGTCCTACAAATTGAGTTCCTTTCCTAATATAGTATCATATTGTTATGGTTATAAGAAAACATTCTCTGTGGCAGATATTCAGCATCTGAATTGAAAGCCCAATTATGCAAGATCCTAAAATAAAACTGAGGAAGTGATGTGCGTTTGTGTTTGTTTGTGTGCACATGCTGCATGCTGGGAGGATGTAGATCATCTCTTCCTGAAAGTTAAGATTTTTAAATATCCACTATTTATTAATCCAAGTGTAAGATCTCTGATCTACTTCTTTTTCATATGTATTCTTGGGAAAAACATCGTCCAAGTTGGAGAAAGCACAAGAAATAACCCATGCAGAAATGGTTTATCCAGTCATTGGAGGCTTCAATATTCTTTAAATGAAGACCCCAAATAATTTTGATGATGAATGACAGAAATCAAAGTAGCAAACAGAGGGCCAGACCTTCACCAAGCAGAGTTCCATCAGTGTAATTAAATGAATATGAACTGAGAAAGAGGGGATTTGTAGAATATATGACGTGCATCCAAAATTGGCCTAATTGAGTAGAATTGATCAGAAAGTAATACTAGCATGGGTTTAGATAAGACACATGCCAGACTGTTTCCAGTTCCATTGGTTTTAGCCTGACTTTAACTATCGCCTTCCATTTGTTTCAATTGAATCAACTCTGGTTTACACCAGCATTGTAGGAGGAATAGGTTCCTTACTGTCGCCAGATACTACAGCAGTGAGCTCAGTGATGGATCACAGAGTTATTCTTATGCAAGAAAAAGCTGAAATTGTTTGTGGGCCATTTAATTTGTCTGTAGTCTTGAATTTAAATTAATTCCACGTTCCTTTGTGAAACACTCATTGCCCAGGAAGAAAAAGAATCCCTTAGCTACCCCATCCCTCAAGGGAATTTCAGTACTTGTAGCTTGAGGAAAATAGCTTGCTAGAGCTGTCATTCCTTTTTTTTGACCCTTGAGCTCAACAAAGCTCTTTCCACTTGGCCACTTTTACAGGCCAGCATAGGTGTCCTTTCTTCATGATGCCTTCTTTAAAATAGAACTAGACTCTGAAAAGTCCTCACAGAAAGAAGATATTTCCTGCCATGTGCTCCAGGGGGAAAGAGGAATGCTGGGGCAACTGACACAGGTTTTGTGTCCTGTTGTAAAGCTACAGGCTTTCTGTAAAGGAGAACAGAAGAAATGACTTTCTTTTTCCACATGTGGTCTATTAGAAGAGGCTGGTTATAGTCTCAGAGTAAACCTGGATTGCTCTCTTCCCACCACCCCCTCCCAGCCCCAATTCTTTAGAGAGTGAATGTAGTAAATGACCTACCACACACTAGTTAATGTTTCAGCAGTCTCACAGATGGGCCCTACAAGGATGCAAGCTCTGGATACGGCAAACACAATGCAGCCATCCAGTAGAGTTCAGGTGAGCACATGGTATCCTGGCCTCGGTACCAAGCATTTTAAACTGACTGTGACCTGAAGATATGAGATGCTCATTAGAGGCCTTAGTAGCCTAATATCATCAGTAGATTGAACAAAGCTGTTCTACTCTTTGCCAGCACAAACATTAATAAAAGGGACCATGTCAATAAAAGCTTCCAACACGAACCCATAGAATGAGGCACTTATAGACTATTATAAACAATTTGCCCCTTGGTGGTTGTCCATTATCAGTTCCAGTCAAAGCCTTGATAAGCCTTGCCTCTTTAGGAATCATTAATTTCCTTGGAAATTTAAACAGCTGTCACTTGTGATATTCTTCAGGTGTACATGTGGGAAAGATTAGCTAGTGTTTATAATCCAATCTGTTCATTAAGCGCCTGCCCATGTGGAACCTCCTTTGCAGGCTGAGAGTCCGGCTTGCAAATCTCCACAGATAATTGGAGGCAGCAATGAATTATGCGAATAAGCTGTCGACAACAGGGATTGTGTGGCCTTACTAATATCAGCTGGTCCCAGTACAACATTTAATGATTTCTTGCAAATAGTATTTGGTCTTTCTGGGCACATGTGCTCATTTCCTACAAACAAGGAGACTCGGGTTGATTGCTTGTGCTTCCTTGCTTAAGCTGCTGTGCTTCCTCCTTGCTCTTGTTCTCTGATGTGACATCTTTCTATATTGCAGGGAAACACTTCATATTAGCATAAGGGCTATGTGAGGTAAAAGTACTGCCCTGAGGGCACTGATAGGCCTTAATGGCCCCAGCTAGCCTCACTTGGGACCCCCACCCACACATCTTCAGTCCAGAGGTTCAATTTAAATTCAATACTGGACACCTAATCCTGTTCTGAGCTGCATTGTAGGCATGCCTGTCTTCAGCCCTGCCTCCCAGATAGATCTTGGACCTATGCTGTAGGTAGCTTGTATCCTGGATGGACCCCGTGGTTACATGTTGCAGCTTGTCTACAGCCCTCTCTCTGGTCCAGTCTCTTGCTCCTGACTGGAGCCCCTGTGTGGACCTTGCTCCACCACTTTCTGCTTTGGGGGCTGTTGATGGTCCCTGTTATAGCCCCTGGCTCTGCCTGCTATGTTCAACCCTTGTGGGATGGTGCCTTGTTGGTGAGGGCACAGCCTGTGCTGGGGTCACCTTTGGCTGCTGGCTTGTCCCACTCCATGGGGCAATCCTGTTCTTGCTACTCCCTCACTGTAGCCCTCTGATAGGTACATGTCTGTCCCTCCACTGGGAGCACGCTTTCTCTGTGTCCGTCCCTGGGCTCAAGCTCTAGGATTGCAGCTGCTTGTCAATCTCCTGGTTTGATGGCTATGGTGGCAGTCAAGGGGACACGTGTCACTGGGCAGCAGTGTTTTCTAAGACAGTGCTGTAGCTCAAGGAGTGAGGGACTCATACAACCATGTTCTTAAGAGCACAAGTGCTTTTAAACACCTACTTATTCCTACTCTTGCTCATTGTGTAATTCCACTTAGGCAGCATGATCTGTCATCATCACAATACTTGGCATGTGATCATTTAGCATGAGCTAAGTGTCTCAGATGGCTCAAGGTTTTGCTAAAGAAGGGGGAAGCAGCTGACAAAGTACAGCCTCTCCCAGTGAAGCTACTGGGAGTGGAAGCTGTTAAATGCCTTGCACTGGACGTTTAAGTAATAATAATAATACTAATAATAAATCATTTTTCTCAGTCTCCTGCTTCTTCATTATTTTAAAAAGGCAATGTTCATTTTTTCATTTCCCAACCATTTTAATCTTTTCTTGAAATTCCTACCAATTGGCTTGAATACAATTCTCTACATTTTCCTTTTCTTTCAGTGCCACTGCCTTTATAATGAAAAGAGAGAGACTATATCTCATTTCAGGGTCCACCCAAGCCTGGTTTAGGCAGACTGCAAGGTCTGCTGGGCCTTCAGCCAAGATCTGTCATTTAGGCCAGGATGGAAGCTTTGGGTTTTGAGTGAGAGTTTTTCAAGGGATGGGTGGAGGTGCATGCCAATACTTCTGAATGTTATGCTTTGACTTCAAAGTATTTTTCTAGAGAGAAACAGATTCAGCATATACTATACATTGATTCTGGAATTTATGATACTGTCTGACCTCCTTGACTAAGAAAGCTTTGATTTTCAGATGGGCTCCATTCTTGCAGCAAAAGTCTGCTTTCTCCCATCACAAACACCAGCAGAAGAATAAGTCTGCAAACTCTGAAGGTGTGCCAAGTATCAGATTGGCTCAGCAATGCTCAGTTTGGTTGAACAATTTTATTATTTTCTGCAATGTTAATTTATTGTGGTCAACTGGTTTGTCACCAGAACGTGAAACCAAGAACTTTGGGGTATATCTTCCAAGAGCAGCATAGGATGTTTTAACAATGTCATTATATTTACTGATTCATTTCAAAAAATGACTACATATTTATGTTTCAGAGCAAGGACTTAGGATGTGTCAGAAAAATAAATGAGTGAATAAGGCAGACTGCATATTGGACTACATTAGGAGGAGCATGGTTAGTTGTTAGGGGAAGTTATAATCGCTGTAATTCCCTTTTACTTCGTGGTTGTGAAGCCACACATGGGATACAAAGTGTAGTTCAAGAGGGAGAAACTGGAGAGGGACCAGAGGGGCTACCAAGCTGGTTGCGAGCCCAGAGCACATCACCTCTGAAGAAAGGCTGAAGGAGCTGGGCTTGTTTTTTCCTAGCAAAGAGGAGCCTAAAGGGTGATTTAATGGCAGGAGAAGCAGAGTTACAAAGATGACAGAGTCAAGCTCTTCTCTTTTGTGGCAAAGTATATAAGAAGAGTTAATGGTCACAAATTATGGCTTGGGAGGACATGACATCAGAAGAAACTTTTAAACCAGGAGAGTACAGCATGGGTACCAGGTAGTGTGTTCTAGGAGCCAGACACTTCTCAGTAGTGTCCAGTGAAAAGACAAGAGACAATGGGTGCAAACTGAAGTACAAAAAAAAACATTTAAACACAGGAAAAAGCTCTTTTTATGGTAAGGATGAGTAAACACTGGAACAGGTTGCCCAGACAGGCTATGGAGTCTCCATCCTTTGATATATTCAAAATCTGACTACGGATGGTCCAGGGCAACCTGTTCTAGCTGACACTCTGAGCAGGTGGATGGACTAGATATCTGTGAGAAGTCCCTTCCAACCTCAGCTATCCTCTGGGCCCAGAAAGTTTGTATCTTGTTGGTGGACTGGTGAGAATTCTGAACCACGCTTTTTTTTTTTTTGGCCAGTATATGATAGATAGTGTAAGGATGGCCATTACATTTGGTCATACCAAGTATTGCCAAAATACGAACACCTAGGAGGTTGCACCCTACACACTTTTTGACTAGGTGCAAGAGGACAGTCAATTTTTCCTCTGCCACTAAAAAGTGAGATCTTCCAGGAAAGGCAGTATATATCAAATTGCCTTGAAAAAACAGTTGCATCCCAGGCCTAGTCATTTTACTTTTGACAAAAAGAGGGTTTTAGAAGAAAGCTTATCTTAACAGCTGTTTACTTTAACAATAGTAAACAATTTATAAGAACAAATTGGCTGAAAGAGGACCTAACCTCTTCTTCTGATACACTGATCTTATCAGTGCATCCTTGCTTAGTGGCAGTGTCTCTTAACGCTGCGTTGCAGTTACTGATATCTTTGCTGTGCTGGGAAAAGTCTCCATCCCAGCTGGAATCCAGAGCTATGTGAGCCTCTTCTTTTGGTCTTTATTGAAGACAAGTAATTAATCTTGTGAGCCGAAGGAGGAGGAAGACACTACCTAACCACTTTTTTTTTTATAGTGCTAGTAGTTCAAAAGGGCACTACACATTGAAGGCCTTAGTCAACCCTAATATATCAATGACTCAGCTGCATTACACTGACATTTAGATGGTGAAAAATGAATGTTATTTCAAAGTGTGTCTAGAGAAAAGTAGACAAAAAAAGTAGATTGGAGAAAAGTAATAGTACATTCACAGCATGCTGCATGCCCAGGTTCAGTTTCATGATGCTTAGTGCCCTTCCCCTCCTCTCACCAAAGGAGTAGCTCTGCACAATGCCCAGCTGACATGAGGTGTGCGGGGCTATGCTGGCAGACATGGGTTCCTGGACACTGGTCAGCCAGTGGAGATTAGGTTCCGTATTCTACCTGCCATGTGACTTGTGAGGTGGGGCAAGGAGTACGAGCAGATGTGAACACACCAGCCAGGGAGAGAGTTAGACTGGAGATGTGAAATCCCAAATCAGAGGCTCCCATTTCCAAGTCTTGGCACCTGTTCCTCCCCTCTACAGAGACTGCTCCCACCTTTATTGGGCTGATCAGCTGTTCAGGTGGCTGTTCCCCATGCTGGAGCTCTGATGTAGCTTGGTTAAAAAAGCCTACCCTCCTGCTTAAATAAAATAAAGGAAAAGAAAGGGAAAGCTGGATTGTGTCAAACAACAGCCATGCAAGCAGCTGAGTTTGCCAGGCAAGGGAGACACCATTTCTTGACTGAGGTGCTCTGTGGCCAGAACCACATGAGCTTGGGCACAGTGCAGGGCATGGTCACCCTCAGGAAGGCTGGGGTGGGACGCATTGAGCTGGACGGTGCTCAGCATTGGCTGGACAGCAGCAGTGGGTCTGACCTCCAGCTCCTCTCTGCAGCTTGGGCAACAACTCAGGGCTGAGTGTCGAGTCTCAGTGCACGGAGGGCTGAGACATCTTGCAGACTAGGGCACACACTTTTAAAAACAGGGCTATGTCTTCTACCTTTCTTGCAGAGCCAGATTCCTCCAGGCCACACCAATCTTTCTGTCCTTTGGCAGGGCCACTAGAGGAAAGGGTGCTGCCAGTGCTGGCCACGTTTTTGGGAGAAGGTAGCCATGCTGTGTGCTACATGCTGGCCTCTGTGCCCTCTGTGTGTTTTAAGCAGGTTGTAATGGACTGCAGCTGTAGACAGATGTCCTTATCTCTGGATCATGGTGGAGCATAAGCTGAGGCACTACTGTGGATGTGCAGGTACTTAGGGAGCTTTAAGGCCATGAAAAGGCACAATAGAGACACCCACTAAATTTTAGATGTCTTCATGATAAAGCATTCCTGAATAGTAGCTTTTTTCATCACTTTTCTTGGACCTAAGTTCTGTCTACATTGCCTCTTGGGTGCGCTGGATTCTTCTCAACAAATTTGAAGCAAGTTTTTTTTGGTATAACTGAGTTATATTTTGATACTTTCAGCGTAAGCATTTTAATGAAGTTTTGGAATTCTGTTTCCAGGATGAAGTCTGAAATTTTGATATATTTTCTTTTCAGTTCCTCCCTTTCCTTGGCTGTCCCCTGCTAGCATTAGATTAAAGTATTTGCCTTTCTGAATTGCAGCCTAAATGGTTACAGCTGTTGAATCATCCCAGGCTAATCAGGATGAATTATGGTATCTGATACTTGAATAGGCTTAGCTCTCTCTTCACTTAGCTTTCTAAATCACTTTGCCTATGTCTATACAACCTTGGACATGAAACCATGATCATGGCATGCTCCCTGACACAGCTGCCTCCCAGGCATCTCACAGACAGCCTGTTGGGGCAAACCAGGTGGCAAGATCAAGGCTGTGGGATGCCACCTGTTGGGATGGTCTCCAACGTCACCTGGGGCCAACCTTGCAGATTGTCTGTCTGTCTGCAAGGGCTGCAAAGCTGGTGCCAAGATCAGCCGCAGGATGGTTCTCCAGGCCATGCTGGGAGCAGTGAGGCCCGGTGAGGGTAACCAGGGTCTGTCAAGAGTCCAGATCATCAGAAACATCCATACTGAGGAGGCAGGTTGCCTTGCTCTTGGAGATTGCTGGATGTAAGCAATTGTACAATATAGCTCTTCCATTCTGAAAACAGGTCTGCCAATGTTTGCACTGCACTTGTAAAATTCAGCATAGCACTTATATGCTAAAGTTTCTTATCTTACATCACTCTGACTTTGAAAGCACAACTGGGCCTGGTTTAAGACCATCGTGTTTTGTGGGTCATAAATCTGTATAGCACAGACCATATCCAAAACCTAACAAATAACCCTAAACATGCTTCCAGTATGTGCACGTAACAAGTCATTCATACTTTCAACATGCAGCCTGATTCCTCTCAGAGCAATTCATAGTTTTTTCTTCCTAAAAGCACCCAGAAGTCCAAATTTTCTCAGATTGCATGAATTCTGTATTTTTCTTCCTTACCACACTGAATCATGGTAGTGATATGGAAGAACTTGCATTTGAGGTAAATGATAAAAGCATCAGATGTTTGGAGCGCACTCTTTGGACTCACCCAGGTTATCTGCAGTCCATTTATTCTGACTACCTTGTGAAATGCTAAGTTGTGAACTCTGAGATGCCGGGACCACATTGCTGCATTCTTCTTGTATATAGGCTACATTGATTTTGCTGGTGATATTCACACCAAAGAGTGCCTCCTGGCCAAATGAGGTGGCTTGGCTTGTGGCTGCACTGTTTAAGTCTCTGGGCCATTTTGAAGGATTAGTCTTGTCCTTGCTGCATAACAGCGGTGTGCATTGTGGTACAAGTACAACCTTTTCCTCCTCTGCACACAGACACCATTGGCCATGCTAATGTGTACCACAATGTTCACTCATCTCAGAAGCCATGAGCCCTGCTTTGTGAGAGATGTAGAGAGAGAAATGTGCCAAGACAACCAGAATTGAGATGTGTGATGGGCAGCCTGTCCACATAGCCTGTACCTCAGCACGGTCTGGCCCCAACCGGTGCTTAGATTTTTCAGCGAAAATAACTGTTGGTTGTGGTGGTTTTACCCAGCTGAGCAGCTGAACTCCACCACAACCGCTCTCTCACTCCCCTTCCTCAATGAAGAAGGGGAGAAAATATGATGGACAAGGGCTCAAGGGATGAGATAAGGACAAGGAGGTTGCTCACCAATTACCATCACAGGCAAAACAGACCCAACATAGGAGATTAATGTAATTTATGACTATCACTAGCGGACTAGAGCAGCGAGAAACTAAAAGCAAACTACAAACACCTTCCCCCCATCCACCCTCTTCTACCTCCTCCCCCCGAGCGGCGCAGGGGAACGGGGAATGGGGGCTGCGGTCAGCCCATATCGCTTCGTCTCTGCCGCTCCTTCATGGTCACTCTGCCCCTGCCCCAACGTGGGGTCCCTCCCACGGGATGCCGTCCTTCCCGAACGG
>VXAL01003990.1:296381-326179 GCA_013399475.1 Chauna torquata | reverse complement strand
CTGGAGCACCTCCTGCCCTCCTTCTTCCCTGACCTTGGTGTCTGCAGGGCTGTTCCTCACTCCTCTCTCCCAGCTGCTGTTGCGCAGCAGTTCTTTCCCTTTCCTAAATCTGCTCTCCCAGAGGCACAACCAGCATCGCTCACTGGCTCAGCTCTGGCCAGCGGCAGGTCCCTTCTGGAGCCAGCTGGAGCTGGCTCTTGTCTGACATGGGGCAGCCCCTGGGCTCTTCTCACAGAGGCCACCCCCGTGGCCCCCCTGCTACCAGACTCTTACCACGTAAACCCTATACATTGGAAATACTGAAGCAGAGAATGAATACAGACTATGCTGTTTTTAGGAAGAAGATGGAGCTGACATAGGGATGTCAATTCATGTTGCACACAGTGGTTCAAAATGTCCCTGCCTTGCAGTGAGAGATAAGCTGTGGCATACAGTACGCCGAGTGTACAACCTTGCCATCTTCTGGCTCCTTCAGTCCTTGAGACTGTGGCTGCGTTTCTTCCCTCAGATTTTCATTTACACCCTCCTCACCTGAGGCCCCACAAAACCACAAGACCTCATTGTCAGCCTTCTCCTGGCCCTGGCTATGCTGGCTGTTTGTGGCTCCTAGGGAAGGAAACTTGCTGGGCTCTGGTGCATGCAGGACTGGTCTGTGCTCCCTTGTCCTGTCCCTGCCACTTGGGAAGAGCACCACTGAGCAACACCAATTATAGCCTTGCATGCCTTGAAGTGGATGCCTTGAAGGAGTGGTGATGCTGCTGTCATATACTGCTTGGAGTTGTTTTGCGTTCCCCTTGCCCCACTCACACATAATTTTTTCTACTTTTGACCCTTTGACTCTCTTCCTGTTTGATGTCTCTGTAATTTTTTTGCTGATTTTTTTTATTTCATCATCCTTTACCCTGGCTGGGTAGCTGGTATAGGAATGAACTGAAGTCTGTCTTTAAGGGCAGATCCAGTGAGAATGACGGCTCTAAGCGGATGCCTAGGGAAAAGTAAGGACAGAGCAAGCAAATATGAGTATGCCCTGAGGCTTTCCAGTTTTATGCTATCTCTAGGTGAAGGATTTTCTGAATCAGCTGTAGTTTCTCTGTATTTAGTAAGCTGTGATGGATTTTTCTTCCACTGACTTGTCCAGTGTCCCCTGAAACCAATGTGTTTACAACATCCACTACTGCCCATTTTATGAAGAACCATGTTCTCAAATTTGTTTGTATCAGGATTTAAATTCTTCACTTGATGCCTTCCTGGTTTTGCACTGGAGAAAATAGTGAACATCTGATCCCTATGTACCTCCATGCCACTTATGGTTCTATAAACTCTTCGTATTTTTCCCTCTTTGGGTCTTTTCCAGAATAAAGGATTACTGGCCTGCTCAGTCATTCCTGATATCTTTAAATGATTTTTAAATGAGCCACCATTTAAAAATATAATTTGATTTGTTGGTTCCAAGGCTGTTGTTTATAGGCAATTCAGGTTTTCTCTGGATAACTAATTTTTCATGGATGTAGAGCCACCAATTTTAAAGGTCATCTCCTTCTGCTGACTCCACCACACAGAAAAATATCCACAGCATTATCATTTCAGTGGTAATTGTTTATGATATCCTTTGAACTGTCTTCCACAGCATTATCATTTCAGTGGTAATTGTTTATGATATCCTTTGAACTGCCTTGTAACTGGGGTAATAGGCATCTTTTACCCCTATACCACAAAGACATTCCTATTTTTATAAACTTGGAGGCTTCCTGTAATGCAATACAATAATTTCACAGTTTAATAGAGCATTCTCTTGTGTCTGGTTTTCAGTTTAATTGAAGCAACACACTGAAAAAGAAAGCATGTCTTCAAACTCTTGGAAGGTACAACTTGAACTACAGCTAGCATGTCAACTTATGCAAATGCTTGCTTGCATTTTTCCTCTTGCAGCACTTGCACTAACCATATGATGTGCATGTAAGTCTTCAAGGAGGCTTGTCCTGAAGGCTTCAGGAATGCCAGTTCAAGTGCTGCTGCACATAAATAACATTTCCTCCTGTGGTTCAAATTTACTGGCCTTGAACCTTCTGCTTCTGAGTTTTGCTTTTTTGTAAATGTAGGACCCACACTGTCAAAGATAATCTATTAGGATGGTCTAAGAGATTTTCTTAACCACAACAGGCTAGAGGATCCAGTTTGTACAATCAGATTGTATTTTTGTAAATGATGTTTCTTTTTATTGGCACATGTAGTTCTATCACTTCTGTCTCTAACTATGTGATATGTAAATCTTCTTGCTGATGCCAGCATCCTAAGAGCCATGTATGTGAAAGAGCTTTCACAAATAACACTTCTTGCCCTTTGACCATTTAAAAACCAAAACAAACAAAAAATCCTCCTGTAGCTAAGATGTGATCTGCTTAACTCAACAGGGGGTTTCCAGGACTTGGGTGAATTTTAACCATCCTTTCTGACATAAGTCAAGCCAGGTGAAGCAATGAAATTCTGATTGCTGTGTGGTGAGATGACTGGATAGTGTTACAGTTCCCTCATTAAGAGGTACTGGAGCTAAGCAGGGGGAGTTGAACTTTCCTCTGTATTAAAACAACAAGTGTGGGAGACGAGGAGAGCAAGCTGGAGTAAGGGAGTTCACCTTATAACAACAAAGACTTAACATGCAGTATATCAAGTCTCCTGAACTTCGTCCTGCTTGGTAGTTTATCAGATGACCAAGATGAATAAAACAGCAACGAATGATTTAGATCTATCCTGATTTCAATCTTCTGGCCTAATTTTTGACTTCATTCTTTTTCTTTTCTGACATTTCATTGCTGTATGTTCCCCCCTCCTCAGCTCAAAGTTTATGCCAGTCTTAGGGTTCAAAATACATACAGATCCCATCAGCTGAATTCAAAACAATGAAGATGAGTGAAATGTAAGGCAGGAATTCTGCTAACCTAATGATGCTTTCCCTTTCATTCTAATGCACATTAAACTTCTTCAGCATTGTATCCAATTTACACTAAAAAAGAAATATGGCTTGAACAATTCCCACTAATTCCTTTTTTCAATGCTAATAGCATATTTTCACTGTTAAAATCCATGACGATATACCTGTGGCTTTTTGCAAATAGCAAAGAGTTTTCATACCACTAAGATGTGAATCAATCTTACAATATGAACTGACACTCTCAACCAAACTTTACAGAAAGTCCGAACGAAATTCAGAAGGGTGACATTTCAGTTCACAAAGTTAGTGTCTGCATATCAGCACTGCGTGGGGTGAGTAACAGAAAAATAGAGACACAACTCGCAAGACTGACCTTCATTCTTGCTGAATTACGTAGAAGCAAGCAATCTGAAAATAATTTGCACTTGAACAGACAAATGACAGAAGTGTTGATACTGAGGCAAAATGGAGACACTGAGAATCACTTTTGTCAATTACAGCTGACTGAAAGCAAGTCAAGGAAGATAATTACGAAATAAGCGAGCAGTGGAACTGGTGAAACCTGGAATTGTGTCCTAGGTTCTGTTCTATGCCCCTTGGGAACAGCAGCTCCCTCTCACGTTCTCCTAGTCTTTACTCCCCACATACTCGGGCTCTCTTACGGCCACGCATGCGCTGACTGGCTCTTCCATATGCGTATATTGATTAGATGGCTACATCTTGATTGAGCTGTAACAGTCTTGTCTTCAGAGACAGCACTAATTCAAGGTTTTGTAAGTATTTTTCCCAGGACAGTTAAGCGCAGAATGGGATATTGCACTTTATTCAGAGAAAATATAGACAGTGGTAGAAAACGGAAAGGAACCTGGTTCATTTGCGATGGGTATGAGTTTCCAGCACTCTTACAACTAGAGCGAGGCACCAGCTTTTCCAGTCGGACTCTGTGCCTCACTAATGGGGCTTGCAACAGCTAGCAGCAGCAAGGTTCCTCCTCTGTTCAGCCACTGGATCTCAAAGAACGCCTGGGGATTCTGCACCCTTGGCACAGTTATTGCTCTGGGCTATTGTGTTTAAAATGTGCCACCATTTTAGAAGTCAGTGAGAGAGGGCTGATGAACAGACTAGAGAGCAATCTTAATCACGTGTTGTCTTCCAAGAACATAGAAAAATTTTGCTCAGTGATATTTCCTTAATGCTTGGAATCACTGTGTTTCCTAAACTACTTACTCACTTGTGGGTTAGATAGGCTAATGTCTGGGCTAATAGCCAGAGTTTAAAGAGGGAAAGAGCAGTCATGCACTTAATTTTTCCTTCCTAAATTATCTGCTTTTTGATTTATCTTGGTAAGCATTTCATTGTGGCAAATGTATGCTCTCCAATTACTCAGTCCTGGCATGCAATGCTTCTTAAGAATGCAAATTACTTGGAGCAGGGACCTCATGCTTCTCTATGGCGCCTAATACAACAGGGCATGAGACTGGCTGCAACTGCTGGATAGTGAGACAGCGTATTTAAATAAAATGGTAGTTACCCTGTATGTTTGAAGTTTGGCCCATGCAGATCCTCTCAGCAGTCTACACGTCTGTACTAAGGGGGCAAATTAATGTGTTTCTCCGACAGAACATTCTCCGTTGCTTTGGGTGATGTTGTCTGATAAATTCATTGCAGGTGCTTCCAAATGTACAGTGTGACTGTACTTACCCGTGGTCTAACTAGGAAAATGGAAAAATTGTTAGCCTGGATGCCTGACCTAGTAAATACATATGACATAAGTCCCAATTCAGCAAGGTACTTAAGCACATACCTAAATACACACATGAATAGTCAGACGCACTTTTAAGTGTCCTGTTGAATCTGAGCCATACAGAAGCTGAACACATCAAGCAGCTACCCACATCAAGTTCCCGTAAGAGAAAATTGATTTCCAGAGTGTATTCCCTCTGGCTGTTAACACTGGAGAAGAGTGAGTAATAAAATTTCTGCTGCTTCTTCTTGGATAGAGGTTGTGTATATACTTGCTTTCACTGAAATGTTTTCTGTCTGGTATTAAAAGTGTTTTGTGGGTTTTGGGAACTATGCCAGATAATGTGAAAGAAAGATACATGGTTTTTGGTTTTGGTATTACTTAATTCCTGCGTCTTACATAGCATCAGAAATGGTCAAATAGGAAGATCCTAATAAATACATTAAATAATAAAATCAATGAAAATTAGTAACAAGAAAGCTTTTTGGATCTGGTTGAACTTTGTGGCATGTCTGTTCTTTAAGAGGTTTTGCAGTCCATGGAATAGTCCTACTTTTTGTATGCGAAGCCTACAGCTTCAGAGCAAGGCAACTGTTCTGTAATATAGCAGTTGTTTAGCCAGTGACTGGTCAGTATTTTGATGTGTATCTTGTTACCGTTTTGAAAAGTATCCGTGCACTACAGTTGCCTAAGTTATTACTTACAGATGCTTCATGCTACATGGATGCAATACAGAAGACTCTCCTCTATAATTTATCATACATTCAGAGATAAATGGAAAAGTGGACAACAGCCTTTAAATTTTTTTAAAGTGACTTAAGTTCTCTCTTAATGTTGAGTGATATCTTGGGATTTATACTACCGCTATTGTTCCAGTGCCTGAATACAGTAAAACCACTGCCTTTGCTGAAATGATTATTCACAGGGCATTATAAAATAGTCTGGTTATCTGAAATTGTCAATTCAGAATGCTCTCTGGCTGGAATCTCTGATCAAACTCCATTGTGGTGCATGTAATCAGAAGGGTTTTCACTTTAGTATTACTAGACATAGATAAAAAAAAGAATTTTGATTACTAGGCACAGAAGAAGTCAGAACAAATCCTCTGAACGTTAAGTCTTCTGGATATTGGTGCTGAATGAAAACAACAAGCTTTTAAAACTGTATGTTTCCTGTATTAGTTTAGACTGATGGGTATTCATCTGCCCATCTTTAAATATGTCTCCGCTAAACCTGCTGCTAGATTACGTAATAGAGCTACACTAATTTGCTGTACAGAGCTCAGGGCAATCTCACTTGCCTTTATGCTACACCGCAGTGCTATGCATGCTATACCTTTATGCTATATCCACTGTTACCATGAAAGCAACAGCATGATCATTGCTGTTTTATCTGTGTTGTGATAGCACCTACAGACTGAGGAATCATGATACTCTGGTCTAGCCAGATACAGTAACATGACCGTCCCTTCTCACAAGGGTTTAATCTTCCAGTTAAAGCACTGATTTAATCAGTGTGTTGAAAGCAGTGATGATAGTAAGAGAAAAATAGGGTTGCATGGTTTCTTATTATATGCTTTTTTTTATATATAGCCCAGAAAAAAAAAAAAAGCTAGGAGAGTAATGATTCTCTGAATGGGACAATTGGTTGGTATCTTCAGGGCTTTGGTAAGAAAGGTACATTATGGATTACTTATAGCTGTAAATGACTGCCTGAGAGAGAGGGGGCAGAATGGTTTGGGTTTTTGCAGGAAACACTCCTTTCCCACATTTCTTCAGTGGAATTTCTGTTGCTTGGATCTCCTCAAGTATCTCCAGACTGGCCCAAACCATATATACGCCTTCATCCTTGTGTCTGTGAACAAGGCCACTCTTAAGTTACTCTTCTATCAAATTTTTTCAGTAAAGCTACTCTTTACGTAGAACAGTTGTACTCTTCAGACACCCAAGGAACCCAGAAGGACTTCCTCACTGAGAGACAAGACAGACCTCATTCTTCACTTCATAGAATCACAGAATATTCTGAGTTGGAAAGGACCCACAAGGATCATCAAGTCCAACTCCCCTGGTCTTAAATCCATCCTTCAGGGCTTCATTTTATATCTCCTTATTGACTTACTGGTCTAGGGAGACAACTCCTCTGAGGGACTTTGTTTCTATGCTGAGCACCAGTAACTATGACTTTGAGAAACACCAGCTTGGAAAATTGGACTACTGTGAGGTTGAGCAAGGACTTTGATCTCAGCCTGTCAAATAGTGTTCATCTTTCTTATTATGAAACCTGAGCATATTACCTAGTTTCCCATTTTACAGTTATGCAACATTTTCTTAAGACCATTATTCAAATCTTACTCCGAATTGCGAATTAACAGGTAATGCAAAGGTAAGATCCATTTCACAATTCCCAATGAACGGGAAGATTTCTGGACATGAAAGGAACTAGCCTCACATTTTTGGCTAGAGACTCCTGAAAGCAGATGGTATACATTTTGTACCTAAGCTTATTCAGCATTTACTTCTGGCTGCTATATTTGTCCTGGCAGCTGCTTGGAAACCTCCTATCCCCCTGAAAATTAACACCTGGTTTCAGAAATCCTGAAGTACAAGTGAAAAACTATGGAAAAACTATCTAGCTTCATAAAAGGAAAATTCATGCATTATTAAATGGACTGGAAATTTGTTAGCCCAGAAGTAACTCCTCTTCTAGAAGAAGCAAAAAGCAAACCTACTGAAAAAAGTATCTTTGTCTCCAACACAAAATTCTAAAACCATAACAAATTTAATTTGTCTGCAAACACATGTGGGTAAGTAAATATTATTATGCATGTTTCAAATGTTTGGAAACTAAACACGAACTTAAACTGTTTTCAGGCTTGGGCATCTATCTCCACAGACCTTAAGAACTTTGATGTTTTCGGTCCTGAGAGCTCACCTCACCTGTTTGTTATTAAATATGTCTGCAGGTGTTCTGATTTAGGGTAACATGCTTTACAGTTCGGTCTTAATAGAGTCAGTTACCTTATCTGCAAAGTGAGGATTGTGATTTCTGTATCAACTTTACTGCAGTTTTGTCATGTCTAGATACTTGCTTGTAAAGGTTTGATAAGTGACTGCTGTGGTTTAACCCAGCAGGCATCTCAGCACCACACAGCCGTTCGCTTACCACCTCCCCCCCCCACTCCGCTTCCCGTCCAGTGGGATGGGGGATAGAATCGGAAGAAAAAAAAAGTAAAAGCTCGTGGGCTGAGATAAAGACTTTAATAGGACAGAAATGGAAGGGAAAATAATGATAATAATAATGATAATAATAAAAGAAGGTACAAAGCAAGCGCACACAATGCAGTGCACAATGCAATTGCTCACCACCCGCTGACCGATGCCCATCCTGTTCCCGAGCAGAGGCCCCCTCTTGCCCTGGCCAGCCACCCTGGTTTTATTGCTCAGCATGACACCACATAGTGTGGGACATCCCTCTGGTCAGTTTGGGTCAGCTGTCCTGGTTCTGTCCCCTCCCAGCTCCTTGTGCACCCCCAGCCTCCTCGCTGGCAGGGCAGCACGAGGAGCTGAAAAGCCCTTGGCTCTATGTAAACACTGCTCTGCAACAACTGAAAACATCACCATTATCTTCACCAAAAATCCAAAGCACAGCCTTGTGTGAGCCTCTATAAAGAAAATTTAACTCTGTCCCAGCCAAAACCATAACAGTGTTGAGCATTGCTGAAGCCAGCAATGTATATGTGAGGGGAAAAAGGACTAGATTTTTAAAACACGGTTGAAGCACCTCCGATTTTGCTTATCTCAGAAGGTATTAAGAACCATTCTATTGTGTTGTTGTTTGTTTTTTTAATTTTTAATATAAACTTAGATCAGAACTAATCCGCCTCAACAGTGTGTTGCCCCAGTTATATACTCCAGCATTTTTTCAGCTACAAAGTTATATTATCACAATGTCTCTCTCCCTCTCACAAACACGCACACCCAAGAACACATATATGCTAGAAGTTCCAGATGAGGTCTCACCCCTAGAGACTCATCCTCCTTGTCTCATATCACTTCAAGTTATTTAGCACCAGTGTAAAAAGCCATCTAGGTGTAGGCACTTTTTTCTTAATGCCTGGCCAATATCGAGGCACAATTTTTCATGACCATATCTTCCATTGCTGTGAAAAATCCAGTGGATCTGTGTGTCTGATTTCTTCTTCTATTGAGGAACACACTTGCTATGCCATACGCATTGTGCCAGGATATATGCCCTGGCTTACCCAAAGCCATATGAAAAAGGACACTCTAGATGTGCTCTTATTGCCAGATATGGTCTTAACAGCTGTGCTTATTACTCTTGGGTCCCCACACTGCTTATTCTGAAGGTGTGGGCAAGTGTCAGGCAGTCACTCAAATTTACAGAACTTCACACATTTTGATTTTGACCTAATCACCTACTTTTGACTGCTAAAGTATGGCATTCAGTTAAAACATCAGAGAGCTTAAACTCCACCATTATATTTACATATATAATTTTTTTTAGTTTGCAAAATTTAATGTGGTCAAAATCATGTCTAAAACACACTTTCACACTACAAATCAAGCTTTTAGATAACCTGGGTGGGGGGAACACATGCATTTTCTTG
The DNA here is from genome assembly GCA_013399475.1 of Chauna torquata. NCBI lineage: Eukaryota > Metazoa > Chordata > Aves > Anseriformes > Anhimidae > Chauna > Chauna torquata. The sequence continues at coordinate 316,879 of VXAL01003990.1, read as the reverse complement.
GTAGCTGCAATTGCTCTTCATTCTGTGCAGTATGTCCATGCATCGATAGAGGAGTTGGTGTTTGGCTCTGTGTTGGCTCCCAGAAGACATACACATTGCTGAGTTGCATTCAGGCACGTTGGTTTACAGAAGTGTAGCTGGGCTGTACATGAAAGCAACAGAGAAGGTGGAGAGTGGTACAGCTTCATAGCATGCATTTACAGCAGTGCGTTTCTGGCATTCTCATCCTTACACTCCACTGAACTATGTTTTCAATTTTGGCTTTGACATGTGAATGAGTACTCGTGCTCAGTCTACACTTTTCTTGCCAAACATTTTACTGATCTCTGGAGTAAGTGGGCAACTACTCATGCAGCTATGGAGGAGTCTTTTTTTTTTTTTACATTTTTGTTGTGTTTCACTTAACAGTGAATGCGAGGAGACACCTTGTAAAAGACAAGCTGTATTTATTTCACATATTACACAATGACGATATTGATTTACAAAGACAATAGGTGCTGAGGTTGCAACTGATCCTACAGAATTCAGAAAAGTTTCTGATTCTTTTGTGGACTGTAGCTTTTGTTTGAGGAAAGATTGGTTATGTTTAAAATACGAATTTTATTAACAAGAAATGCAAGATAAGAATGCACGTTAAACTTATAATACCTCACAAACTTCTGAGCATGTTGCTGTATAGAACTGTATCACCTGAAAAAGTCTATGTCTCTAAGACACCAGATTAGATGTCATGTATTTGTGCACAGTAGTTACAATACTTGTGCATGTACTTGGTATCACTGATTTATTATATGCCAGAATAAAGGTAATGCTGTATAAAATCACATTAATCATCTGGTTATAAGAATAGCAAGCAATTCATATCCCCTATGTGTTCAGTGAGATTTTTCACTATGTATAATACAGCACACTCATGTGTAGCAGACTTCAGACTATCAGAGAAGTGCTAGAACTGGAATTCCAGGATCAAATCTTCCCAAAGAGAGGAGAACTTCCAAACCCAGTCTTGTACTTGTACGAGGAAGTGCTCATGGGCCCAGAACACAGAAGTACTCGTTTCATTGCTAAATTCAGGTTTATATATGTATGGAACAGTGTCTCCAGAGGAACAGAATCAAAATCAAAGCTCTAGATCCAGACACTGCTGCTAGGGCAATTCAGAACTCTTGCATGTATAGCTATATAAATTCATACAGCACATTCTCCCACAAAATTTATGCTGAGACCTGTAGGCATTCATTTGAAGGTTTAATTTTGTTACTGGACTATTGCACTATCATTTCCCATAAGAGTTAGACAATGTTAAGTTTTGAAATGAAACTGCTTCATGGAAGATTTAATGAATTTGTTCTCCTGTGCATGCCCGCTGCCATCAAGCAACTCTGAGTGTCAGACAGCATGATTCTGAGTTCTGCTTAAAAACTGAGAACAATTTATTTCCACAATTGATCCTGTCTAAATGAAACCATGGCATGATAATAAATGAAAAAAAAAAAGTTATCAATGGCTGCAGCACAGTGCGGTACCTGTGGACCAGACTGTATCTCCATTTGGCAATTAGTATTTTCTATTTTTTGTTCTGTATGATACCTTTGTGGTGAGTACATTTGCTCTGGGAGAAGGATCTTTATCTTTTCCTCCTTAAATTTTGGGGCTGAAGACTGCATTCCCCCGCCTCCCAGAAGTATGCTGCAGCAATCAGGCTGTCGGGCATGCAGATACTGACTTCCCATTCTCCCCATTGAAATGCTGTTGCTGTAACAAACAGAGCAAGATTCAGGACAAGAAAGAAAAGCCACAAGAAGCTGATCTTGTAGGTCAGTGGTAAGGGTAGTCCCCAAGCACACGGGAGGTCCATCTGCTGGACCCTGGTCCTGGATCACTGGATCATGAAACCAAAACCAGAAACAACCCCAGCATGCACCAGCCTCCTTGCTGAGCTGGACTGTTGAGCCTGTTTATTTTAGACATGCAACTTCTTATTTAGGACTTGCAGTCTCACTGACAAATGCACTGCTTCCATGCGATCGGTACTGCACTACTCCACGGCTAGAGGAGCAGCACGCTAAGCTGGGGAAGGTATAGGCACAAACACCAGCACGCAATAGCAGTTACTATTCTGCTTTGTGGTATGAGACTAGCAGGCATAGCTCTGGCCTGAGGCAACAAACACTCTGCCAGCCAGCTCCTGGACATGGTCCAGAGGCTGGTACATCGCAGAGTTTGTTCCCAATAGCCACGATTGACTAGATCACATTTTTTTAGGGAAAAGAGAATTTAGCCATAGGTACCTGCTCTCAGACCCCCATCACTAGGCCTAACTTTACACTCGTTAGTATAGATCTAGCCTATGAGATCAAAAAGGGGAGTCTCACCCTGGATGAACAAGCAGCCTCTGCTGTTTGGGTCTACTAAAGGCAGTTGACTCATAAATACAGAACAGATGCAAAAAGAAAGCAAGAGCTATTTTAGATTGTCCTCCATGCTGACAATCGTAAAGAAAAGCAGTAAGGAGTTGAATTGTATATCATCATACTAACGTCTGTGGCTTCTTTTTATAAGCACAGGTATTTCAGGACCATATTTCAGGACTCTTGTAGCTAAGGACAAAAGGAGATTTGTCATCCACACATAGAATTCACAACTGTAAGAATTCTGGCACAACGTAATTATTAAATTTATTTTGGAAACAAAAATCAATTTACTTCTTTGTGGAAAAAAAAAAGTAAGAGGCAAAATTATTGAAGATGCAGTCCCAGTAATTAGAGAAATTAGTGAGAGTTCTGAGTTCACTAGGCACCCAAATTGGATTACTCTGCTCAAAATATAATGTTACACCGAAACATCTAAAGTCTATGCATTTATGAACATGTGTTCTACAGTATAATTTTATTTAATCTTCAGAGGCCTCTCAGAGGCCTCTACATTTAATCTTAGGCAAACTGGCAAAGTTTTGCCTGACTAAAGAATGCCAAATAAAGCCCTAAAAAGGGATTGCAAGGATCAGAATTACTTGTTGTCTCCAGCTGCTTTGTTCTGCACTGGTATTGTAAAGATGCCATAAATTCAGCTTAATTGGAGAGTTAAGCTAGGTTTACAGCTGTTTTGCTTATTTGAAGCAGTGCAAAACAGCTGAACATACGAGTAAGAACGGGCCTTAAGCTGAATGACATTTACATCAGAAAACCTCTAAAACAACAGCATCTAGTCCCAGATTCCCATATTCTTGTGCAAGCTTTTTTTTTTTTTTTTTTTCCTTTCTCCTGGTGGTTCTGTTCCAGGACACTTTTTACACAGGAGTAGAGACACAGACCTAGTGATATCACTGCATCATCAGAAGAAAGTGGGAAGAATGCCAGAGAGATGCAAATGCATCTTTCAAAACTGCAAACATCTTTAAATCAGTCTGAAAAACATGCTGAGAAAAAAAAAAATTCTAATGTCAAACACAAGCATATTATTCCCTGTTCAAAGAAGGACAGTATTCAATATCAATGTATTAGCACTAAAAAAAAAATTTGGAATAGCACACACCTGCCACCTTTTTAGGCAGAACTGCCTCCAAATAGCAATTTTATGTTTTTCCCTGTGTTGCTTAGTGGCAGCATTCAGTAATTGGTCTGTGTAGGGGAAAATTGCCATCAATCAGGATGGTAACTAATAGCAGTCTGAGACTACCTACATCCTCTATAGGTTCTAAGGGAACTGTTCCATGGTAAACCTGGGAGCTGGTGCTTCACTGGTGGGTGATATCAAGGAGCCAGAGCCGACACCTAAGTGAAGGTACTAATCTAAGAAATATCACAGCAACCTTATTCACTATGAAAAACATCACTGTACTTTAAAAAAACAGCATAGCTTTTTCTAACATTCAAGCTAGGTAGTCTAATTACAAAATCCATATCTGCAATACCTGGGATAAAGGTGAGAGTTAGACCTTAGAGCTGACTTGTATTCTAAGTGTGTCAGCTAACTTTATAATACATTCTTTCAAAAAATCTTGCATCTGTGTCATGATTCACTGTGTTTTTATTGGGTTAGTTTGGTTATAATTGATCTGTGATGATGCAAGAGGTGTGAATTCCAGTTTTAAATTTTTTTAGAACTTTTAGAACTCAGAACTTTTTCTTAGCTTTGTGGTAGTTAAGTTATGCTATGTAAACTCAGGTAGACAGCGTCATTGTTTCTAGAAAAAACACTTCCATTTTTTAAACCAGTTCTACTAACTGCTGTGCTTCAGTGTACATTTCTGTTGTTAACATCATGCTTACACAGCAGTTTGGAGTAGATGAAGAAAACTCGATATGGCTTCTCTTCTCCACAGACAATATGGTTATTCTTATATTACAGCTCCAATGCAGTTTGTTACAGCAGGGAGCAGTATCTTGCCTCAATGCAAGGCAGCTGCTACAGCTGCTATCTTTTAGTTTTATTAACCTGAAGCATTACATCCTCACTGTTTTTCTTTGTGTCGAGCACTGTTTGAAGAAAGTAGGCTTGTTCTGCAGGAAAAGAAAAAGATTGTATCAGCAGTTGTTTATTTACAAAACTGTGGTCCAAGTTACATTTATTTAAGCAATACTTACTGGTGTTGTTTTACATTCGTAAAGAATATACGGTATCTTTCACTCTGCAAACCACCAATTCCAATCAAATTTGAATCTGCAAATGTTATCATCTTCTCATGGCAAAATGATTCTAAGCTAATAAAATAATTTTTAGCTCAATGGATAATTAATGTTTGAAGCCCCTTTCTATACACTAAATAGCAGGATATTAAAAAAAAAAAAAACAAAAAAACACCACATTCCTAAGAATAAAACTTGCAGTTAACTAGCTGGAAGAAAAATGATTTAGTAATTCCTGTACTTCACCATATTCTCCGATGAAGTATTTTCCCTTTGTTTATGCTTATAGCAGCAGAAATTTTAAAAAAATATATCTTCTTCATTTAGGTCCTTTGGAAAACAACTGATTCTCAATACTAATCTGGAATAGATCCGGGGGCAGGGAGGTGTTACATTTTTTGCTTATTGCTGTTGTTTCGAAATGTGTTTGCAGATTTGAAAAGGGCATGCCACTGAGTCATATTCAGGAAGATTTCTGTGCACTCAAAAGGAATGCAAGTATAACAATGGAAACTAAAGAATAATTCTGTCATTCTCCAGGGTGTTTATTCTTTATTATTACAAAACTGACATTAAAATTTTCAATCCCTTTTTTCCCCAGAAAAATAAATAGTTGAAGTCTATCCATCCCACTCTCGATAGCTCATATTTGATCATTAGTTTATTAACAAAAAAAGTTTGCAGTCCAATGATTTTATGTCTGCTTGCTAAAGAAGGTGGATCACTGACTGAGAAACCTTTTGTGGCAAACTGTTTTGCGTAAATTATATTGCTTCATTCTCAGGTGACTATGTTCATTTTAGCAGTTAACAAAACCTCTTCACTTCTGAAAATTTGCATGAAAAAATATATTCAGATTACAATCTACTCTGAATTATATTCTATTTGAAATGTTCTTTTTTAATCTCCCTTATTGACAATGATGGTAAAAGATAGAAATAAACAAGAACTATTTATTTTTTTCCCTCCTCGTCTCATTGACTGCACAGTACACAACTATTTTGTGCACTGAAGACCACTCCTATTGTATTATAGAGGTATTCCATGCCCCTGGAAGTCAATACTCAAATTCTTGCTTCTCTATAACTGATGTTCTTCTCTCTTCTACCATGTTCACATATAATGATAATGTTGTGGCTTAGCTTCTGGCATATAAAATAGCATGTAATTAATTAGCAATCAACTCACCTCATCTGAAACCTAACCTATCTGTCACTTTATTGGTCTTTTTTTGAAGTTAGTTCGTTGTAAGCCATCATCGGGGCACTGGGGCAAATTAGCTGGCAGGCGTCCCACTGGATATCACCTACTGTTTATTGATTTTAAAAAAATATTTAACTGTATTTATGCTTTTGGCTTGAGATATACTTTGTGATTACGTGCTAACTGGCTTTAATGTTAATAAACATGCATGTATGTCCCTTTGTGTTAGGGCATTCACAAGACATACATGCAGTACCAAGCAAGAAGCAGGCGTTTTTCGTTACAGTGGCCTCATGACCTGTTCTTGCATTACTTTAGGATTTAGGAGAAGAGGATGAGTAGCAATTAGAAACACGAGCAAGGAGCTAATTTTTTGGTACTGGGATTGATATCTCAAATTGGGATCACCCACTTTCCTCTGCAGTCAAGGCCAGAAAAGTGATGGAAAGATGCATAGCTAAGCAGGCCTTTCTGTAGCATATCCTTCTGTGTTTGAGATGATACATAACCTGAAGGAAATCAACAAAGAGGTAGGAAAAAGCTGTTGTATATCAGAATTCAACGGGTTTCTTTCTGACTGAAAAAAAAAAAACAGAGAAAAACGTCCTTGTGAGAGGTGAACGTTAACGTATCTTCTACTGAAGCTAAAAGATGTTGCAACCCTTCACGTGAAAAACAAAGTGAAGAAAAAACTCAGGTCTTCCCAGGGTCAACATGTGTGATTTACCCTTCCTGATAAATATCATTAAAACATTGGCAGTTGAATGGTATGTATCCACACACCAATCTTTGAGTTCGATATTGACAGTCATTACTATTAATCATGTTAATTAGACCTGCTTTTGGTAAAGTAAGATCCGAGGGTATGTCATTAATTTTTGTGCTCTCCTTCTCTGTTTATAATACATGTGCATAAGATTTTTTTTTGGAGGGCAGATACCAGGTATTTTCCAGAATGTTGTTTAGGTTTGGGAAAGTTTCTCAGAGAAGTTGCTCTTTGTCTTGGCAGGTCTGGATTAGCTAATAAGATTAGAGGTGCCTGAAGATTCTTCTGGCTCATATGTAGCCCTGGAAAGCATGACATCTGAAGATGACAACACTGTTCTTTCTGGAATTTGGCGGAGGACATATGACTGGCATAAAATGAATGGGTCTGCCCCATTAGATTTGGGGGCAAAATGTAAATAATCTAAAAATCTTATAAAGTCACAACAAAAGTTACAGGAACACAGTCAAAGTGGATATCTGAAGAAATTACTTTTGGTGTTTTTTACTTAACTTTATGAATTCCATTGGAAAAATCTAAAATAAAATATTTTGTCTTATAGAATTAAATGGAAATAAGCATTGTTATGTATGTATACATATGCATATACATGTATCAATGTGATCCTGCATTAAATTACTTCAAAAACAGTGAGACACATTTTTTTGATGGCAAGTCAAGTGTGTGAGGTGTATCTCTGAAGGTGAGTGACTACTGAGCTATTATTTATATGCCTTTACTTTTTTTATGAATGCAGTCCCCACAGTTACAACAGGCTGATGGACAGTCTCTCACCTGTGCAGAAGTCAACTGACTTTAGGCAGGCTCTACACAGCCTTGGAAGATCTGATATACAGAATATCCTGAAAAAATGAAGCTTAAATTGCAAACCCTAAAATCAGCAAATAGCGTGAATTTCAAATATAATTTATGGCATTGCGCCTTTCTCACTGTTTAACACTGGGCCTTAAAACAGATAGATGTAGGGCTAAATAAAAAGTCATTTATTAAATAATTTATCCTAAAGCTGTCTTCCTCTTTGAGCTGCTAGTATTTACCATTGCAGTCCAATTACTGCCATATTATTAATAGTGACAGCCACAACAGAAAAGCTTCTTGCCAAAATTGCCATTTCCACCTTCTTTTTCAAGCAGGAGATCTGCTTAAGTTCCACGGAGGAGAGGAAAACATACAATTTGCTCCTTTGTGTTTTCTCTTTTTCTGTTTCTCTACAGGTTTCAAGCACACCTGAATTATCTTATATTCAAAAGAAAGAATATGCAGGTGTAACAGGAGGGTCAGTCTGTGTACCCCCAACCACTACGATCAAGCCTATCAACTACATTGTATAGAAGAGTTTACTTTTGCTGAATTGTATATATACAATTATACAGAATTATATTCTGTTTTAGAGCTGTCTTTTCATCACTGAAGAAAACATCAAAAGATTTTAGGCTTTGACATTCATATCCAGGATACGTTTTAAAGTCTTTCATCAGCCACTGAAATCGGATTAGCACCAGAAAGTATTTAACAGTTACTATCTGACTAGAACAGAAACTGAGGGACCTTTGGCTTAGAAAGAATCTATAAAATGTGATTAATTTCAAGGTATCACACAATTAAAGTGGGGCTCTTCAGCATTCTTTGGGACTAAAATAATGAATTGACAAAGAGCCGATGAAGAGTCTGACTGAAGATAATGTCAGAATCCAGAAACAAAATAGCTAAGCTTATAGTTATAAAGGGCAAGTTGGGAGAACCAATTTAACAAGTTGAGATGGCCTTATAAAAGCTTTGACAGAAAGGAAACATTAGTTTTCAACTTCAGTTCTGAATGTTACACTTACTTCAATTCACTGTGTATTACAGGAGTGGGTAAAATTTGTCTTTAAATTCATTTATTTCATTACAGAAACAAAATAAAATGTTTACTGGTTTGCAGTTCAGCAGTGATGGTCCCAAGCTAGGCCTCTTCTTAGTCACTGAAATGTATTGAGCTGTTTTCAAGAAACACACAAAATCTGGAAGCAAAAGTGACAAAACTATGTTACTGAAATTTTCTTGATTCAAACAGTGCAAAGGCTGTTCGTTTTCTTGAAGAAGTCAGACCTAGATGGTGGAATTTTAACTGCTGAACTTTCCTAATCTCATCATCAGTATTAGATGGTGTATTCAGTTCTAAAACAGTTCAATATTCCTGGAAAACTGGGAAGATCTTGTGCTGCAGCTGAAGCCACGAAACAAATCCAGCTCATGAAATGAACTAATGTATGCTTAAAAATTGCAATCGCTAAAAAATGAAATCCTTAAAATTCTTGAAATACTACTTGAAAATAACGTAGTTGCACGTAGTAAATGGATGCAAAACTGCTACATTTTTGAACTAGAAAAGCATGAAAATGTGCCTACATTGCAGAATTGCCTTTTATTAAGTGTGACAAAATTCACAATTTTCCACTTTTCAAGAATATATTTAGAATATATTTTGCATGATTCTTTTAGCTATTTACATTGTATTTCATAATAGCATTACATCAGAACATTACAGATTCTATCAGAAAGATAAAAAAGGAAAACAGTCATGTTCAAAATCAGAAAATAATGTGAGTTTGCAGTTGTTCTATGATTCACTGTAATGTAATTATTAATCCATATGTTAATACAAATCAAGTAATTTGAACAGCAGTGATTTTTATGGAATTTAGTTTAATATGTAAAATCATTTTTGTTCATTGCAATGGATAATGTACAGCACTGTAATTTTTTCTTGTACTACAATTTTCCTCTATTAAACTATTCAACAATCATATTTACAGAAATATTTACTGATAAGAAGAATAGATTAAAAATATATATTGAAGGAGAAATTTTAGCTATTAAAGTTCATATTCATCCTGTAGATCAGAACCTATAATTTAACATTTTTACATTGGATTTCTTTGTTCTCAATTGCATGCAGTAATTAATATCATAAATTTTTCAAAACATAAGAAGAAAGAAAATCTGGTACATAAATAGATTTGAGACAGCATTTTAAATTACTATTTCTATAGCTAAAACCAAAGAACATTCCATTAGAAATATAAAACTATCAGAACCAACTAAAGTCTAATAGTGTTAGACTTAATAATAGATTTTATTATTCAGTCAACATTGTCCATATAGCAAACAAATGACTAAAGATATAGTTATGAGTCCTGATTCTCAGCATCTGTCATTTTATGCAGGTCACTTCATAGTTTCAAATTTATGTGATGCATTTTAATAGCTTTAGACTTACAGTGGAGTTGTTTTGCATCTCATACGGTTTGTAAAATGATTGTCCACACCAGTTTCCTACAGACTGTATGAGATTGCAAGGCCCAATTCTCAGCCCAAGAAAGGTCCAGTGAACTACTTATCTAACCCAGCTGTAGATTTCAATCTGTTGACGTGCTGAACTATTGTCGATCCCAATGCAAGTTTCTATGTGTAGACTGTATGCTACAGTATACGACCCTATGTAGCTCCTGAGACATATGCATTTAGTTAACTGACAAAACAAATGTTTATTTCTGTCAGTGCTGCTTAGCCAGTAGCTGTGATTATTATTAAACTACAGAAAAAAAGGAAGCTGTGTTTTAGTGCTTATCCATTTACAGAAAAAAAAATTAGACCCTGATTTAAGGATCTGCATCGTTGTTGATGATTAATGACAAGTGACAGTCAAAGCTGAAAGAACAAAGCATGACTTTCAAATACCCAACAGAGTATGGAGAACTGGCAAATCCTAAATTCTCTCCTGCTGTCAGATATCATACTTCTATTTGGATTGTATTTTGTGCATACTGCAAAATTAACTAAAATACCAAATCATACAGATCTAATAACATACTTTAATAAAACCAGCTCGTATCTGGGTGCTGATAATTTTAAGCATATTAAAATACAGGCAATATATTTATTTTATTGACTTAACGTTTAAATTTGCAAACATCCCATAGGCCAAAGAAAACAAAAAACTAATAAATATGCTGAAAAACTCCATACCTCAGTATGAAATCCTGACCCTTTCTCCAACTAAGTACACAGAGTCCAAATACACTGAGAATGCCAAGCTACAGGGGCCCCTCTGTGGGGAAACCTGTATTTCAGTCAGCAGCATCCGTCAGCCAAAAGAGACGCGTAGGGATGGGATGCTAGTGAAGGGGTGACACTTTAAAGTGGTGGCTGCTCTGAGTATGAGAGTGTTTCAGCGTACGATTAAGTCACTTACTTCTGCTGGTACAGTATTTTATCTGGATGTATGTGCAGAGCACGACTACTGTTCTAGGCTCATTTTAGTGTAGGCTTATGATGCTAATTCGGCTCCTGGCCCAGCAGCCTACACAGGCCAGGCCCTTTGGCGTCATGTCTCCCAACAGGGTGACACAAGGCACCGAAGGAGGGAACGCATGTGTTGTACAACTCCCTCCTCTTCTACAGCAAGTAAATTTCGTCACACTGGTGGGGCGGATGCTTGAAATTCACGGGTCTGGGCCTGAGGCTTGTTTAGGCAGCCTGGTGCCAGTGCAGTGGCAGTGGCCAGGTTTGGAAACTAGGGAAAGGCAGTCAGGAAACCGCCACGTTCATTTTCTTTTTCTTTCATTTCTATTGATTAAAAAGGCCTGGGTGGAGATTCTGGTGACATGCTAAAGCCAATGCTAGAATAAGTAAGGTTTCAATGAGCTCAGAAGGGAAGCGGTCTGCACTGCAGTTGCTTGTGTGGGAAAGGACCGTCACAGTGCCCACCCGGGACGTGTAGTTTGTGTGACTCCCGCACGGGTCGGGGAGCTCTTCTCATCCCACTTGGATCTCCCGGGCCACCTCCGCGACGGGACGGCAGCTTGCACGCCGTCAGCTGCACCTCCCGGCAGCGGCCAGGCCCCGCGCGTCTCCCCGGGGCTCGGGAGAGCCGGGGGCTGGCACCGGGGAGCGGCACGCAGGGGCAGAGCCGCACGCGGCGGCGGGATGGCGCCTGCTTCCCCTCAGCCTTCCCCGCGGCGGCTCGGCTGTCCGCGGCAGAGGCGCCTTACGGCTCTCCCTTAATCACTACGTCCTGTCACGCGGTTGCCAGGGCAACGCGCTAGCGCCGGTTTAACGGCGGCGGGGCAGCAGCGCCGCAGGGGAGGCGCCGTGCCCGGCCGTTGGGAAGTGCGTCACGGCGGGCGCGCGCCTGCGCCGGGGCGGCGGATTCGAACGGCGGAGGGCGGCTGGGCCCGGCCGCGCCAGGGGCATGAAGTGCGCGGCGCCCCGCGGCACGCTGCGGAAGATACTCAAGAAGCACAAGCCTCAGCTGCGGCTGGCGGCCAACGCCGACCTGCTGGTGAGGAGAGGGAGGGGGGCGGCCTGGAGCGGGGCGCGGGCCGATTCCTCCCCCGGCAGCCCCCTGCCTGCCCTCTGCGGGCCCCGGGCGGGGGGGCAGCGCCCGCCCCGAGCAGCCGGCTGAGGCCCCGGTCGCTTCGGGAGCGCGGTGGGCTGGAGGGCGGAATCCTCTGGCTCCGTCACGGCTGCCCCGGGGGTCGTGGGGTCGTGGCGCGGGTCCCGCAGCAGCTGCGCTTTCGGCCGCGGCGGGTGGCTGCGGCTGCTCCTGCTCCTGGTTGGAGTGCTGTGGCCTAGGGGCGGGTGGGGAAGGTGGTCCCGCAGCGTGTTATCCATTGACAGGCCTGGGCCGCTGGACTGTGCACGCTGGAGCGGGCTGGAGTTGGTGGGTATGGTGGGGTGTCAGGTTATTGTTAACGGTGTTTCCGCAGTGACCTGCGGGTGGGCAGGAGGCAAAGTTTGTGGGAAGACAGACCTTGGTTAGTCCAATAAAATACTACTTACGAGCAGTGATGCAGCTTTCTGCTTTGCTGGAAGTTACTGCATTGTAGGTGTCCTTCTGCCAGTGGGTTTGGGGATTCCGGGACTGCCTTGTGCATGAGTATTGTGTCACTCTGTGTGTACACACTGGTGCTCAAGGAGTTTTATGTAGGTGGATTGAGAAATAGGAATTTGGTTTAAGTGGCTATAGCATGCAGATGTTTGTTTATAGAGAGCGGTTTTGGTGTACAGGTACTAAACAGAATTGTGACTAATGAGTTGCTAAGTTGTCTATGCATTTTGAATCAATGTTTTTTTAGAAGGGCATCACAAGTAATCTCGGTCCAAAAGTATGGAATGGAAAGTCCTGTTAGTAATCTAGTGAAGACAATGAATGTTGGGATCCTGTTGATGGGTTAAAAGTACCTGCCATAAAGGTGTAGGGGTAACAGAGCCTTATGAAGCAAGTATGAGAAAACCAAGGCCAATGCTGGGATTTGTTGGATTTGTTCCGACCTACAGTAAGGGCTTTGTCACAGGAGGGGTTTGCGTTCCTGAAAAGCTGCAGCAAGGGTACCTGACCTCAAGAGAGATTGCAGTAGCTGCCATGCTGGGGGGAGCTTGGGGAAGTATGTGTGCATAAAAAAAAAAAATATTTTTTGGAGGTGACTAAATTGGCTTAACTTGTTTGACTGTAATGTGGTCTTGCTTTCAGACGTGTATGATTCTCAGGGCAATACTGCATATTGTGTGGTTGTGTGACCTGAAGGTTGGTATCTGGGTATGTGAAGCTAAATACGAATATGGTGATTACATGACAGCATTTACATTTGAATGTAAACAATAAATATTTTTCTGATTTGTCTAATTAAAAAAAAAAATCTCTTCCTACTGTTTTTGCTATCTGTGGAGTATTTTATGGACTAAAGACTTGGCCTCTCTCTACTCATGCTAAGACCCACTCAAAGCTTAATCAGTGGGATGCAGTAGAAACTAATCAAACTTGCACAATCATTAATAACTTTTTTATAGTAATTAGTAACACTTGGTCTGTGTTTCTGTGGTCATGTTAATTTGGCTTCAAGGAAGTGTGGCTGTCTGAAAGGGATAAGTGGGACATCCTCCAAATCTTGGCCATTGGTTCTTATCTGTGCCTCTTCCTGGCACCAGTGTTTTGTAGGCTGCAAAGGCAATCATTAAATTGAATTGACTGAAGCTAATAAGCAACAGCAATCTGATCTGGCTTAAAATATGGCTATGCAAGTACTCATTCCAACACAAAGGCTGAGATTAGAACAAATTTTAATAGTGTGGTGGAAGCTTAGAGTATCTCTCTGGTGATGTCAAATTAATAGCCTTTAATATTAGGAGGTTTGGCTTTTTTATTTTACTTTTTCTGAACAGGTGTGTTCAGGGGTGCTGATTGTGCATGATCTTCAACCAGGCATGTGGCTAACAGCTCTTTCATTCTTTATTTCTATAAATAAATAAGCAAAAGTCCAACTGCTGTGTGTTTGTTTTTTTTTTTTTGAAAAAAGTTTAGGTGCTGTAGTTGGAGAAGTAACAAATTTTGAGAGTTTTTTTTTTGATTCTCTCTCTGTTATTCCCTGCAAATCTTGTAAGAGTGATTTGGCTGCATACTTTAGAATTTTATATGCTAGTTGTTTTAATAAGACTAAACCATACACATTTTGAGCAGATTATTTGTCTTCTGCGTGCAGGGAAATGAGAAAGTTGGCTGTTTCATTTTCAGGGCTATTTTCCTGAATGATCCAGGCTTTGTATGAATGCTTTGTGATACTGAGCCAGCCTTGTGAGGAGGTTTGCCTACCTGGTTTATGACACAATCTGATTTTCTTTTTTTCCTGACTCTTTGGTGATTATTTTTCTTCAGTAAACCCATGTTGTCTTCAACGGCTGTTCCTAACAAGTTTGAAAGACTAATCGTAAGAATTCAAACATTTTTGTTAAATATCTAAATTGAATCTCTTCTTTCCCCTTTCAGGTTCTTTTTGTCAAGTCTCATTTTGAAGCTTTGTCAAAACCTATTTTCTAAGTGTTAACATCTTTCTCTGTACACAGTATAGCTAAGAAATTTCTCAAGAAGCTGTTTTATTGAAGGAGTATGACAGTATCTTTGAGTGAAGAATAATGTTGAGTTTTCTCTCATGTGCTTAGAGATCAATTATTTCCCATCTTGAAAATGAGGTAAAGATTTTAGTGCTGAGGTTTGGATATTTCCTACTACCTCTCCTCCCAGCTGTCTGAGATGTAAAAGCTGTGCAAACTTTGTTCTAGCTTGAAATTATAGAAGAAAAGCAGGAACTCAGCTGCTTGTTTTATGGTAGAAGTGCAGGTTTGTATTTATGTTGCAGAAAAAGCTTGAAGTATTGTGTAGAATAAGCACTTCTGTCTTTGTTGTGCGCATAGAATCTAATGAGTAGGTATACATTGAAGAACAATTTATTAGATAAATATTTTGCCTTAAGTTATGGCAGCATAAACAAAATGAGGGAGCTTGCCCCTACTGTTCATTAGTCCTGCCAAACAGGTGTGTGGAAGTCAATCTGCAAGCAGTGTTACGAATTTTTCTTATGGGAAATAAACATGCTGTTGTGTAAGATTTTTTTTTGAGTAGTTAAAAACTTTTGAAATTTTATGCTAAGGGACAAAAGTATGTAGTAAAGTGATGGCTTTAAACAAGCGTGGCATCACTTAGGTACTTGTCAGTAGCTGTCACATTGATGATATTCCGGTATTAAGCCTTTCACTAGTCTTTCTCTTTTTCCTTAAACAGAGACTATATAAACCTTGAATAATCTGGAATATTTATTAACATGTGCTCTATTGTAGAATGTTCTGACTTACGTGACTGTTTCTTTTAAGTTGATATGAGTTTAGGGAAGCTTCTCAACACAGAGTAATTCACTTTGAAAGTAGGAAAACATGGGTGCAACGAGTCTAAGAGAAATGCGTTTTTTTAAAGGCAGTTTTAAAATTAACAATTTTGTGTTTGTGTATCTCAGCCAGAGGACACAACAGTATGGAAGGCTTTTGCTCTCCTGTTCTCCTCCCCCAGGTTGTTTCCAGAAATCTAACTGCTATGTTGTTAAGTCTAGTCGTAAGGATTATAGTGTTAAACATTATCTTAGTGCTACTGCTGATTTTTTTTTTTTTTTTCCAGAGATAATTTCTTCATGAGGAATTTAAGAATAGGTTAAAACTAGCTTTGGTATTTTGTGAAGTAAACCTGCAAAAGCATCTGCTTTTTGTGTAGTAGATGCTTCCAAATACGAAAATATAAATGTCTCTATTGCACAGTGACATTCCTTTAGTTCAGCAGATTTAAAAGGAGTTGAATTTTGTCATATGAACACTAAAATGCCTGTCCTCTAACAGATTCTTTTTGCTGTGAGCAATCTTTCAAGCTGTTTCCTCTAAATTCTAACTTTCCTTGATATCTTTCTAGACTTGTAGATCAGATATGATGGCAGAACAAGTATATTACGTAACTCATATAAATAAAATTTTCATGTTTCAATAATATTTTTGAGCTCTTGACTAAAAAAGTATTTTGTATGCTTTATATAGCAAAGTTAATATTATTTGAAGGTTTAATTTACAAAATGTACAACTCAATTTTCAGGTTGGACTAACAAAATACTTCACATAATGGTTGTACAATGCTAGGATTTTTGTATTCTAGGTTCATTACTACACAGGGGTGTTTTTAGATAGCAATTTTTGGTACAAGTTGTAGCAGTTTTTTGGCTGCTGAAATTCTTGCCACTTCAGTATTGAACAGAGCAGGATTCTGTATCGAACCAAAATACTGTCATACCAGTTCTTTTCATGTAGAAAGACTAAGTGATAAGCTGGGAAAAAAACATATGGAATCTCCTGACAGTGGAGAGTTTCTTGTGCTAGAGAAATTAATGTCAATGCTCCTTTGCACTGGAAAAGGGCAGAAATCCTTGAACTTGTCTATGGCCCGTTTGGTGACAAGGCAGGGATGGATTTGCTGTTCATTAACAGTCTGACTGTTTTAGTCACTGAAAGCTGACTATACCTGCTGGTAAGCAAAAAGGTTCCTCGTTCTCTGTTTGATGCCTTTGTTTAGCAGTTTTTTTGTAATAAAATGTAATGTAAATCAAGTTTTACTTCTGTTATGTATGATCACTTCTAAAGCACACTTACAATTTAAGTATCATAAACCTAAGTTGTATGTACGAGGGTCTTGCAGTAAGGAATGTCATGGGTATCTGTTAAGATTTGAACTGAGTGGTGCTTTGTTTTCCTGAGAACACGCGTCAGGAATTTGGAAGCAGTCTAATATGGGAATCCTCTGTCCCAAACAATGAATTTCTAACAAAACAAACTGTGCATGAGCAGTTTGAATCCTTCCTGATTTTATTTTTGCTCTTTTAAAGGTACATTTGAACTTCTTACTGTTTCTCCATCGGCTAGCAGAAGAAGCCAGGACAAATGCTTTTGAGAACAAAAGTAAAACAATTAAACCTGAGCATACTATAGCTGCAGCAAAGGTAATAAAACATTGTTAGTATTTTCCTTTTCCGTTCAATGTAAAATGTATTATGATAGCATATACAAAAGTTTTCTATCATAGCGTTAATATGTTTTCATTTATAACCTAAAACCTGCAAAAACGTCACCAAGGCATCAAATTAACTTGCCTTGCCCTGTTAAATATAGTCCTATTTTTACTCAATTATTCCATGTTTAAATTTATAGTTCAATATGTCTTACATAGTAGTCTACCAATGCATATCCATGGGCTGAAAGCTATGTGGTTATGACTAGCATGGCACGGGCAATGTGGTACTAAGTACCACGTGTTACAGAACTGTGGTCCTATAGCTCTCTGCTGCTTTGGTGGTGAACATGTCTAACTTGAATGGTTAGTATGAGTTCACATCTGCCTATGAACAGCCGT
Source organism: Chauna torquata (assembly GCA_013399475.1). NCBI lineage: Eukaryota > Metazoa > Chordata > Aves > Anseriformes > Anhimidae > Chauna > Chauna torquata. Next base: position 299,505 of record VXAL01003990.1, on the reverse strand, counting down.
GGCGAGCAAAACTAAAACTTGTTTTGTTGCCATTTAGTGTCATGGCTTTGGGAGAGGGGAAGAGGAGTCTGGACTCTGACAGACCAGGAACAGGAGCAAGTTCCAAAGTTGGAGGATCTTTATTTTGGATGATATCATATCAAGGAAGCATGCTGTCTTAACCGCAGTAACTTAAATGAAGCTTTATGGAGCAAGTGGGGAATAGTTCAAATACCTTATTTGCACCTTCAATTCTTACCTTAGTCTGAAAAGTGTTTTAAGTGGATTCTTGCAGCCTTGTGCTGATACTACTTGAACAAACATGGTTTGTGTGGTGCTGTGTCCTGCAAGGGAAGAATTAAGGGAGGATTAAATTGTGGATTAATATATGGGTTCAGCATAATAAAAATTACTGTATGAATGTCTGTGAAGGACATATGTATTACAGAACTTGGTAAGTTTTGTGTACGTGCAGAATAAGGGAAAGAGAAAGGGATTATGTAGCCTTCTTTCCCTAGAAAGAATTAGAGTAGTGTCAAAGTATGCCTGAAGTCCTGTTGTATTCTGCAGCTCATTTCACTTGGTGGGATATGTGTATTTTGCATGGGTTTCAGGAAGGAACTTGGTCTCTCTAATGTGCTGATTTATCTGTTCAACCACCTACTACTGCTGTACAAACTGGAAGAGTAAAACTCAGTGGCATCTGATATTTTGGTCCTGTGGCTTCTGTTTATCTTCAGTCTTTTTTTCCTCTGGCAAAATGTTTAGTTTGATAGTTTCTATTACTATAGTAACAGAAATATATACAGGATGCGTAGGGTAGCCAAGTTAATGTTACAGTTGGAATCTTATGCATTTGTAATTTCTTTTTAACTGCAATCTTAACGTTATTTGAACATTTTTGTGCTCCATTTATTTTCTTAAGATGAGAAGAAAGGAAAAACTGCCTGTATTTTAATAACGTTAACACTTAAATGGTCCCATTTGGGCTTTGAATTTCATTTTTCAACTTAAACTCCAAACCAAAAAATGTCCTTCCAAGGGTCTGGGCACTCTTGATAGGGAAAGAAGTAAGACATTGCAAATAAAAAAAGAGCATAGTAGCTGTATAATTGCAAATCTTAGTTTTTGTTTTTTGTTTTTTTTTTTGTCTAGGCTTAATGGGATAAGAGCTTCAAGGAATCTGCTGAGGGCTTGAGAGTGCTATTGCCGCTTCCCGGCATTCAACTTTTTTTTAAAAAAAAAAAAAAACCCTTTTATTTTCAAAAATTTTTGGTTTGAGGGTTTTTTTANAAAAAAAAAAAGCCTTTTATTTTGCAAAATTCTTGGTTATGAGTGTTCTTTTAATACAAAAACGTGCCGTATCTGAAAGTACACTTTTGCTTTGTTCCTATCCTTTTCCCTTGACTTTTATCCTTGGTCACTCTAATCTGTTAAAGAGATTGGCTAGATAAGCCGTTGGTCTAAGTATCCTAGTGTTGTTTTGGATGTTCTTACTGCTGCCTGGATTGTAATATACACGTAAGCTGTGATAAATATACTTTTTTTTTTTCTTTTTGCAGGTTATTTTAAAGAAAAGCAGAGGCTAGAAAAAAAAGAAAAGCAGAGGCTAGAAAACAGAGCAATGGAATTTCAAAGCATGTTTTTCTATGTTTTCTTACTAACTTGAGGTCCTGTGAGTCAGCTTTGCACTTGCAAAAGTACTTACTTTTATTGATGTCTGTCTCCTGACTTTGAGTATCTTGCAGCTTTTAAAGAATGTGTATACGCACACGCAATGTAATGTGTTCACACACTTCATGCATAATTTTAAAATGTCACTTATAAGTGATGGTAACTTGTCATTTAAGACTTTTGTTGTACCTCATTTCTTCTATAATAATGGAGGAATGCCTATACCATACTCACTCTTCAGGTACAATGCGTAAATTAAAATCAGAAGTGTAAAACTTCTTAAGGGGAGCAGTAATAAAAATACAGGTTTTGCTAATTCCATTATAGATCATGAAATTCAGAGGAGATTTACTAACTAAAAAAATCTTGGCTTTCAAAGTAAGTGCTGTAGAAGCTAGTGTATTAAATATCTTGGCTTTGATTTGTTTGTAAGTATCTTAATATTTTTAAACTACTTTGAATAGTAGGCTAACACTTCTGTGTTGTGGAGGAAGAGTACATTTTGTATTTAGAAATGCTTTGAAATGTTAAGCTGGTCTATTTTTTTGATGTGGTATGTGGTACAGGTTGGTCTCTAATTCAGTTGCTGTGGACGGATGCATATTGGGGGGTTAGGGGGAATATTACGCACAGCTGACGTTTTTGAAGTTAGACCCTATACAAACAGTGAAGATAAGTAGTTCAGCATTCATGTCATCTTCCTTCGCACCTTTGAATGTCATCCTAACTTGTCAGAAGTCTGGAAATGTATGTTGTATAAAAATATTTTTTAATTAAAATCCATATACTATTCCTGATATGATATTTTAAAACAGTTGCTGAATACTTTGCTTAGTTAATCTTTTAATAAAGATATAGTTGAATCTTGCTGTTTGAGCTGATAATACTGTTTGGTGGAATATGTAGTAAATGGTGTATGCACAGTGAGCTATTCTCCAAATAAAGAATTATTTTGCAACATTATGCATTGAGTAGTTTATTTAATGCATTACAGAAGATATTCTAGAAACCCAGCAAAAAAATTGTATTTCATAAGTTTTTTTTATAGTCTAAGGAATCTGTAGCAATGGCAGAACTTCAAATTTCATGTTATGTCCATGCCTTTCTTAAAATCCTGTACGACCCAAGAAAAGTCCTCTTAAGGTTTGCAGAAGGGAAGGATGTCTATTCTGCTTTGCTTAACTCATAGGGCTTAGTTCACTCTGCTTCTAATGAAGGTTGACGATTCCTTTTTCTGCTTTTTCTTCTCTTACTCCCTTGGAATCCACAAAGAAAGCTGAGAACATACATGTGTAGAGGATATTTGGACTTAATGTTCTGAAGTACATTCTCAGGAACGAGAGATCTCGCTAAGTATATTTTTCTTATTAATTACTCTCTGCGATTTAATTTTATTGAAATGCTAGATTTTCTTTTTAGAACTGTTTTCTGTTATTTTTTTCCCTGAAGTATTTTCTTACAATAGTCTTAT
>VXAL01003990.1:226152-292046 GCA_013399475.1 Chauna torquata | reverse complement strand
CCATAATTAGTAAAATTTTGCAAAATACATGACAGTCCATAAAAATTAACTTACATGTTTTTCAGAAACTCACCTTGATTTTGTTTTCTTTATTGTTTCCCTTTCCTTTTCTTGATAAGACTGGAGAACATAATGATGTTTTATTTTAGGGCAGCAACAACATTTAAAAATCCACTCCTGCTGAAAGAATAAATTAGTTATCAATTTTATTTGAAGGCACATTCACATTATTCATATGAATTTGGGCAATGATGCATTTTTCATTTAAATGTTTAAATACTATTGATGACCAATAGCTTGTTCACCTGTAGATGTTTGTCATAGGTTAGGGTGTATATAAGTAGCTGTGGAAATGAAGTATGAGAATCCCTATTCGCAACTGCTTGTGTTTTTCTTTTTTCTTTCTTTCTTTAGAAGAAAGAAAGGGAAAGTTACCAAAGATGGTTAACTTGATGAATAGGCACTGTACTTTGTACAAGAATCCTTCAGCAGTGTGTTGGCTTTGAAAAGTATACTGAGTTCAAGAGAATTTAAGGAAAGAGCTACAAAGGAGCCATCAACAGCCAGGTGAAGCTTTCTGTTCCTCTCTTTGACTGAAGTTTATAAAATGAGAAGGAGATGGAACAGTTGCCTAGGAGTGGTTCCAAATATGGAAAAAAACAGTCTAACCCTATCACTAGTATTATTTTAAATGTATATAATGCCTTGCAGATGAATGATCCAAAATTAGTTTGGATCCAGAAGATACCTGTGCAGGAGAAGGCTTCAATCTCACTGTCAAGCCAGAGTATGACACTTGCCCTGGTCACACAGTCATAGCTCTGAGGCATGTGCTCTCCTGCTAGATACAGTGTGTTGTGTAAGGAGCTGCTCTGGGCAAATATCTGGGTCTTAGGAGATGTGCTGCTGTATCCATAACATCCTGGGGGAATTTCTTTGGACATCGGTATTGGAATGACCCTGGTGCCTTTCCACATGATTCTATAGCTGTTCTACCCGGGAGAATTTTCTAGCTTTTTTCCAACCTTTCTCTAACCTGTAGTTTTTCTGTGTTTTTATGGACTTTAATATAGAGTATTTTGTTTGCTTTATTTTATCCTAAGTTTAGAGTAAAATTCAATACAAAATGTTCTCCAAAAGCATTAGTATTCAGGGAGAAACCAAACATATGAACTAGTGGCCTTCACACAAGCTTTCTGAAATACCATTTACATTTCCCTGTTCACTTTAATATTTCTGTAATATGTAGCATATACACAAACATTGTTAAGTTGTGAGTGTAGGACCTGGTGTTTAGTGTCACTTTGTTGACTGCAACTTTTGAAGATAAGTCTCAACAAGGTATGGAATAACTTACTGGCTTAAGCAAGCATTGCTTGTACTGTAATTTTGTACTTACAAACACAAATTTTATGGGTTAATGTTATACTTCACAGTGCCATGCCTTATGTTGTACTTTTCTTATTTGCTAAACAGCTAGCTGGCAATGCAGCTATAGCCAAGAGTTGGAAGAATAGGCAATATTAAAAACACAGGATGAACGCAAGCACAGCAGTTTTCCTTTGGCATATTATTTTCATGAACCTAGCATCTTTTGCAAGGTTTTCCTGGAAATAGAAAGAAAACACCTTTCCAAATCATCTTTATTTGGGTAGAATGGATGCTTGATTACACTGAACTTCTCCAAAACAAACATTCACGTATTGACCTGAATTGTGCCTTGGATGCTTCTGCTGACATGTTTTTTTCCTACTTCTTGCTTGCCCACTTTCACTCACAAGGGAAGAGGTTGGGATAAGCTAGATACTCCTTTATTCTAAGGAAAACTCCTCTAATGGCTCTTTTTTTGTGAAGTTCCCAGTGAAGCAGAAGGACACGTCTTTAAAATGATGTCTTAGAAATTTGGTGATTTACCAAGAATATATTATTTTGTCTTGCTATGTGTGGTTTAAAAGGTTTACTGTTCTGACCTCTGAGGACCTCTGCACATACCAGATTTTATCTATATAACTTGTAAGAAATTTAGATGACTTTTGTAATTCAGAAGCTATAGATGTTATCCATTGTGAAAAGCTCCGGGTGAAACTTAGACTACTTGGAGCTGTTTTATTCTCTGAAGAAGCTATTAATTTAAAACATAAAAGTATTCTTCAGTGGAGAAGAGAGGTGATTTTTGTCAGATCTTTTAAAATTGTTCTTTTTTTTTTTTCTAGTTATAGGGCCTAATGGTTTGTTCATTCTTTTTTTTTTTTGCTAAATATTTGATATCATATCCCTTCATTCAGTCGTGAAGATCCAATTACAACTCATCTCCCAGAGAAACATTTCAGTTTCCATAACATGCCTGTTCTATTTTAATTGTGAAGATTAAGCAGAATTTCATCCCAGTATCTTCTGCTCCTCTCTTCCCAACCCCTGACTTAAATACTAAAAGGAGAACAGGGGAAGGAAGGCGTGGAGAGGGGAGAGGAAGGGGGAGGGGACGCTTGAGTACACAGTTTAAAAGACATCATGTGCTGATTGTTTTAATGCAGATTTTTAGTTTTCCCCCTCACAGTGTTGCAGAGCACTAATGCTGGAACCTAAGCAATAATACCAGCGGGTGCCATGCTTTAGTAGTGAAAATTGTAAGCGAATCAAATGCTCCGTGTTCCTTAGCAAACTTAGATAGTCCTTTGGGGAAACAATTCACGGGATGAACCTGTGTTGGCAAAGCTGTTGCTTTTGCGTAGAAGTTGTGGAAATGTTTATGTTTTTCTCTCTTAAAAAAGAAAAAAAAGTTCTTTCTCCTTGTTAGCAAAGAAGAAGGAAGCATCAGATCTAACAGAGACATGAGTCAAGACTTTTTAAAGAACAAGACTTTCTTGTTCTTTATATTTTTCTCTGAGGAATATGTGTTTTTTGAGAAAAACTTTTAAAAATTATAAGCTGAATGTTTAAAGCTGTACCACAGCTGTGATTTTGTAAATGGTACCAATATCAATTTGTTAAAAAAACTGACATGAAATTATTGTACAAACAGGCAAAAAACTCTGAATAGTAAAGGAACACTTTTGAAATACCAAGTTTTTTCAAGTTTTCTCTTGCAAAGTCCATGTAAAATTATAATGTTGTTAAAAAGCTTGTGTATAATATTTTCAGATCTTAGTAAGTTAAATTCCTGTCTGCATCCCTCTTGAAAAGAAATGTGTACTATGTTTGAGATGTAATTTGTGTAACAAAATATCTTTATTTCTGAGTTAATTTAATTTTTACATGCCTCTGTTACACAGGAAGTATACTTTTAATAAAAGTCATGTGTTTAGAGCAGTAATTTTTGCATTCAACGTAAATTATTTTTATGTTCTAGCTGTTTGATGTGAACTCTACTTTTTCTGTGAGTACATTTCTTAGTAGTTATCGTATGGATCTCATCTTACTATATCAGTACCAATGTGTTACCAATCGCTCTATTGGAAATAAACTGTTAAAGGTTAATGTCAAATTTTAAGCAAAACTATAAGTGTACTTTTAATTAGAAAATATGCTTGCAATCCTTTTTCACCTAGGTTTCTTGTACTATTCCCTCTCCCTCTCAAAAAAAAAAAAAGTTTGGTTTGTTCTTGTAATTTCTGGTTTAAATATGGTCTAGCACCACATGAAACACTTTGCTAACCTTTAGCAATGTCAGAATATGAAACAGAGGAGAAGGATATCCTATGGTGTATAGTACATTAAGGCGATTACCTCATCAGCATGAAAGGTCCATAACTAATCTACACCAGAGTCATGTGAACTGTTGGAGGAGGACATTCTTGAGGATGTAAAGAAACAAATTAAAATGTTTTCTATGAGATTTTTTTCAGCATGTAAGTGGAACAGGAGGCGTGTGAATGTTTCTGAATTCCTGTGTCAAAATTGTTGTCTCTTTCCAGGGTTTTTCATTCATTGCCCCCTCCCCACGAATAATTTCAAGGTGAGACTGTGCTGATAAAAGACACAATCAAAGTGTGCTTCTTATGGAAAATTAAATTGGGGAGGAGGGTGTTTCTCATATTTTCATTATGGTAAGAAGCAAGATTCTCCCTATCTTCTTAACTGTGGAGATCCAATGACAGAAACAATGTAGGAGGTAACTGATTAAGAGGGAAGCAATTTTTTTTTTTTCAAACTTCCTAAACCTGTTTGAAACTGTACTTCTACACTACTTAGTGTATTCTGGCACTAGTCTTACTTGAGCATGTATGAAGTCCCTAGAGAAACTAATTATGCAGGTTAACGTTCCAGCACTAGGCAAATCAGATGCAGTTTTACCCATCCATTGCACACAATCACATAACTGCTGCTATGATAGACTTCTGTAACTTACAGCATTTGTATTACCTTATACATGTTTTTCTACATACAATCTTTTTTTCTAAAACAATTGCTTGCTGAAAGATTTGAAACATTGACCGAAACCTGCAAATACAATTTTCCAGACTTAATGAACGCATGAGTCAACCCAAAGTTTTATTAGCCATGTTTAAATCTTGCAAATAACATGTTTTTAAATCTTTGGGTTTGAGAACCCTGTTGCAACTTTGTATCTGAGCCCTTGTTTGAAAGTATTCCTTATTATTAAGAGAAGAAAAGACTCCAACACTGAATCTGTGGAGAATTGCCGAAAATAGTTTAAATTGTACTTATAAGGTCATAGTTATCTGTTATTCAAATGTGCTAGAATTATTGGCTTATATCATTGTAACATATCCCTTGAGTAGAAGAGCAAGACAACAGAGCATCCTAAGCAACTAAAAATCATTTTATCCTGTTTTCTTATTTTTCAGATTCAGGTGTCTTTTTTGTTTCTCTAATAAGGAATTACCCTATGAGTCTGTCTGGCATGTTGATTGATCAAATTTTGTAGTATCTCTGAAATCTTAGTATTAAACAACCTTTTTACTTATGTTTCTTTTAAACAGCAAATGTATCTCATTTAAATATTTTCTTGCAGCCTGCAATACTGTAAAACTTTTTGAGGTAGATAATTCATAAAAATTTCCTTCTTTGCCATGAATTGTTGATGAATAATTCAGCTTCTTCAAGTTTGCCATTCAGAATTGTTTGTTGGATATTCTTAGTGAGTCTTGGTTTTGAGCTGACTGATGGGCCGTCTGTTCTCCCTGATTGCCATTTGAAATGTTACAGTCTGTAATCAGCCAGTTAGCTTGCATGTTATGTTTCTTTGTCCTGATTGAACACATGTAATGATTCTTAGCTGGAAGATTGTAGAAGATACATATAAACATGCCTCTCAGTAAACACATTCTAAAGTGTGCTTAAATTACTTATATCCAGATTGCTGATGATAAACTTTGTCTCATTAACTTGGGAAAAACTAAACTGAAATACACATTTTTTAAAGATCTGAATAAATATTTGTAGTCGATTGGTTCTAGTTGCAGAACTGTAGAAGTGTAATAAATAATACAGCCTTACTGAAGTTCAATTTTACGTGTTTATTTATTTAATTTTTGTTGGAGTGAAATGCCGTGCAGAGCATAAGTAGTAGATTTGACTAAGTGCATTGGGGAAAACCCCTCCCCTTAGGAGAAGTCCAGGAAGAACAAATGCAGTCTCCATCATAAGTAGTTCTAAGAACTGAAGCCTTTCGACCTGAAAGGAAGCCAAATACTAAAACTTTGCAGACAATAACTTTACCATACAATGCCCTCTGTTATTATTTAGGCAGCCTAGCTACTTTCTCTGTTTATCTGTCATCTGTCCTGCAGTAGAATCCAAGTCTTAGTTCAACTGAGGTTAACAACAGAAGTTATTAACATTTAAGAGCTCAGTATAAAAAAAATGTAGCATATTTTGTCTCCAGTAATAAGAACCATTTTTGTCATTGTCTTTAAGCATTATATTTTCTTAGGGGCTCAGCTGACTGGGCTTTGCAGTTGCTGAAGGCAAATTATAGATTGGCTGAGATAAGGAACTGCTTAGATGAACTTTTCATAATATCCATCATTTTTATTTTATGACTGATAACATCTTTTTTGTCGCTAGGTACGTTCTGGGCCATTTTTTCCCGATTTAGACTGGTGTAAATCTGAAGCCATATGAAATGATGCATGCCACTGAAAGTGGGAGCAAGATTTTGCCCTACTAGATTTTTCTTCTGCATTTTGCTCTGAAGCGCAGTCTCCAGACTGCATATATTTTCTCTATGATACAGGATGTTAACTAAGTAACAGCATCTGCACTGCTGCTAAACTGAGTATTTTGAATACTAGGCTTCTACTCCAGCAGATATTTTTGGCCAGTATTTACCTTTACCACAAAGTTGTTGCTATTATGGGATTGTTTTAGTCATATGCTGAAACTCATTTTCTCAAATGCACTTTTAATTCTTTCTTTGTTTTGTTTTTATTGTTTGCATAAGAACACCACATGCTAATTCACCACATGATGTGTATGCGCAGTCCAAATATCACAAAGTCCTTTCCAAAGTCCAGACATTTACCAGTCTCCCTCTCATAAAGCATATAATGGCAAAATCCTTATTCCAAATTCAAGTCAACCAGAACTTTGGAGTATCTTCAGAGTAAAATAGTTTTCAGAACAGCTGCAGGAATCTTAATATATAACCCACAGTGGGGTGGACATAACCCTCTAATACTGAAAATATACTACATAATTTACACACAATGACAAGATAAACGTTTTTATAAAAATTTCTTCAAAAGAAGGAGGAGTGGCAAAGCAACTAAAAATAAACAGAAACACTTTCCCGTTCTTTTAAACCCAAATTGGGTACAGCCATGATGGCAGCCAACACCTTTTTGGCACAGAGCCGTGCCAGTTGCTTTATCCCAAATTCAGAGAGACACAAAACTCAACTCCTCTTCTGGAACTTTTCCAATCTTTTTGGGCGTTTGCCTTCCTGAAAGAGGCTGGGGGAAGGAGAACATATAATCCTTCTTCTCTTGCTTCCTGCTTGTTAATAAATTGAAAATGACATAGTCTACAAACATACACTTGGGTGCCGTCCTTATTTTGCTGAATTCCTCAAAAAACATAAATCATCAGAAACTTAAGTGTTATTAAATGTTTTTATACCAATTATTTTGTCCAAGATCATACTGTTCTCTTATATAAAGGAAAATTAATGCATTTTAAGGTTGTTCACTGTGTTTCATGAGAGCATATCATGAGCTATATAGAATAATCTAGTTAAATTAATATCAAGGGGAAAAATGATTTTTTTTTTGAATGTCCCTAGGCTTTATATGGCCAATTTTGCAGTAGCTTCCATCCATAATCTGATAAGAGTATACTGCATAACCTTTCAAACAAATTCAGTCTCAGTGCATGTTAGAATGTCAGTCCTTAATAAATTCTCAAGAGCAAGATATTTAGAGAACTGCTACTACCAAGAAAAATTGCTGAAGTGTTCTTCCAGAACATTATTTTAAAATCCATAAATATTGTAAAATCCATAAATATTATAACCTACTTGGAAGAGAATGAATTAAATTTTCATTTACATGCACGTGCAGAAGAATGCATATGCATATGAGTACTCTTCCATGTGTATACCTAAGGAGATATGTCTAGCCAGCTCACTGAATGTCAGTCTTGGCAAGATGAAGCCTCAGATTCCAGTCCTGTAATTTCATTCTTATAGCTGAGAACAGTAAGCTTCTTTTGAACTGAAGGAAGAGCATGAGTGGAGTTCAAATTAGGGCTCTTGAGTCCTAAGGGCCAGGCACTGCTACACACTGTAAAGTGAAAAATATTTGGTCTCTTTCTCTGGTTCACTCTGGTCCTTACACATCATTCCATCAGCCAAAAAGAGTTAAATTCTAGTCATGGGGGATAACCAGATCTGTGCCATCTCTTCTAACTTTCCGACATAGAATCATAGAATCACTTAGGTTGGAAAAGACCTCCAAGATCATCAAGTCCAACCATTAACCTAGCACTGCCAAGTCTGCCACTAAACCATGTCCCTAAGCTCCACATCTACATGTCTTCTGAATGCCTCCAGGGATGGTGACTCAACCACTTCCCTGGGTAGCCTGTTCCAATGCTTCACAACCCTTTCAGTGAAGAAATTTTTCCTAATATCCAACCTGAACCTCCCTGGCACAACCTGAGGCCATTTCCTCTTGTCCTATTGCTTGTTGCTTGGGAGAATTGACTGACCCCCACCTCACTACAGCCTCCTTTAAAGTAGTTGTAGAGAGTGATTAGGTCTCCCCCGAGCCTCCTTTTCTCCAGGCTAAACAACCCCAGCTCCCTCAGCCACTCCTCATAAGACTTGTTCTCCAGACCCTTCACCAGCGTCATTGCCCTTCTTTGGGCACGCTCCGGCACCTCGATGTTCTTCTTGTATTGGGGGGGAGCCCAAAACTGAACACAGTATTTGAGGTGCGGCCTCACCAGAGCTGAGTACAGGGGGACAATCACTCCCCTAGTCCTGCTGTCCACACTACTGCTGATACAAGGCAGGATACTGCTGGCCTTCTTGGCCACCTGAGCACACGGCTGGCTCATATTCAGCCAGCTTTCCACCAGTACCCCCAGGTCCCTTTCCGCCAGGCAGCTTTCCAGGCACTCTTCCCCCAGCCGGTAGCATTGCACTGGGTTGCTGTGCCCCAAGTGCAGGACCCGGCACTTAGCCTTGTTGAACCTCATACTGTTGGCCTCAGCCCATCGATCCAGCCTATTCAGATCCCTCTGTAGAGCCTTCCTACCTTGAGCAGATCAATGCTCCCACTCAACTTGATGTTGTCTGCAAACTTATTGAGGGTGCACTTAACCCCCGCATCCAGATCATTGATAAAGGCATCAAGGATCCTAGCACAGAGTGAGGTACAAACTGCTATTTCTGTAGTTACTGTCATCTTCTGAATGACATTTTGAGTCCAATTGACATCTGGAATATGGTAGAACAGGTTCAAGGCTGCTTTTACCTACACCAGAAAGATTAGGTTGGACAGTCTTCATAGTTCTCCTGTTCTTCCTAACCTTTTCAGGTGAAGCAGCAGAGATTATGTCTGCTCCCCCTCAGAACAGTCTTGACCAGGTTTCTTTGTTTTTTCTAAATTACAAGCTGGTCATTTGTGAGAAGAGTGCTATTCCATATTGTTATTCCATATTATTAAGGAAATCTGAAATGTATCCAAGTGAGAATCATCACAAACTCAGTGGAAAGGATGACTGACTTTACCCTGACTCCCACACTTCCAACTTTTCATCTCCTGATAGAAGGAAATTTTTTGAGTGCCAGAAGGTTTTACAGTCCTTTGTAGTGAGTAAAACATCTTTGTTTTGCCAAGATATATTACTCGGATATGCTTTTGAATTGGATCATACTTAAAGCAAGATACTGTCTAGTCTAGAAGAGAGGTGAGTCCCATTGGAATCTGTCTCTGATCCTTCCTCTGAGGAATACGACCTAATTATGCTAACTACAGGGACATACACTTGTTTCTCTGAAGCCGAGAAAGGAAAAGCTAATTTGGTTTCAATAAGAGGTGCTGGAAGCTGTCTTGTGTTCGGTCACATGTAGCTGAATCTTATTTTAAGGCCCCTCTCTTAAATATAATCGCATGCTGTCCTGGTTCTGTTTCATTACATATCCAGAATATTTGGAGAAGTCTTATGATTCTGAAAAGATGAACTGACTGAAGCATTGCTTCTTAGTTTCTTTTCAGACCCATTTTTAGCACATTGTTATACTGAACACACAAAGTTTCAGGCCTATGTTAAATTATAAATGGATTAGATTATCAGGAATTACATTTTTTTCTAAATTCAATTGGAGTACCTTGCTGTTAAATATTTCATATTTACACCTGCTTATTTAAATGTTTATGTTAAAAAGAATTTAGTCTTTTTATTTTATTTTATTTTATTTTATTTTATTTTATTTTATTTTATTTTATTTTATTTTATTTTATTTTATTTTATTTTCATTTTCTAGATACTACAAGTGCTAGGGACATTATTTGTTGTGTGAAGAAATATGAGGAGCGTGTCCTACATATATTGGGAGACTGGGTTAAAAGGCCAGTGCCTTCAAACCTTAGCTCCTAAAACAGAGAAAGCGTAAGTCAGGTTTGGATATGTTAAGTGGGATTTTCCCAAACACAGTGTTTTAAAGATGGGTCTAGACTCCATTTGTTTAAGTAAAATATGCATGACATATAAAAAAGAAATGGTTGAAAGAGGGGTCTAGACACAGCAAAACATAAATTACAATGGCAGAAGCTATGTTATGAATTTCTTTCGGCTTACTATAAATGTGAGGCAATTTGCCTTCTGACAGATCTCACATTCACACTGTAGCTTGTAGCATGAAGTCAGTTTTGAAGCTTTCATGGATTATCTCTAATTCTTCTCTAATTCGTTTTGGTAAATTTAAGTCTCTCGTTAAAAAGAACACACAATCCTGTATTGCCAAACATCTGTTTTCTTGGGATATATTGTTCCAAAGGAAAAGGAAGGCTCTTGTACTGTGTCAACCTGAATTACTCTCATTTGATTTCCATTTCGTCCTAGGGGGACTAATTGGTTTGCTGACCCAGAGTTTTCAAATTTTACCTGAATTGTTTTTAAAGCAAATGCTACAAAACAATGAGATAATTGGACTTCCTTGTTGTAGTCTTTTAATTTTATGACTTTTTTGTCTATAAAGATAGAGGTAGGACATAATCACAAAACAAAGTGCTTTGTAAAAGTGTTTTAATAAAATTAAACTTTAAAAGCATACATTTTCAGTAAATGAAGGTTCTTTCCCTTGCTCTCTCTCCCTTTTCCTTAAGATATGCAAATAATTGGTAGCAGGATGTTCTTAGTGCTGGGACTGAGCTCTGGATCTTGCTTTATTCAGAAATCTCAATTTTAGGGCTCTGCTAGAATATCTGAAAGCTTTTAATCAGAACTGGATGTTGATATGGATATCAAGTCAGAAGAGATTAGTTTAGTTGATAAACCCCATTAAAAGTTTTCTTTTTGTGCTTTACTTAAGCTTGTATGTCTGCCTTGACTTCTGTAGGGCACTGGAAAGTGCAAGAAAGAAAGAAATATTAATTCTGAATCTAATCTGTCTTACTTAGGCAAAAGCCCCATTAGGAAATACAGATTGTAATCATAGGTATTTAAGTGAAGCAAAATATTCCATCATCTAGCATTCTTAAAGCAGTACCAGACTTGTGATATGCTATACAGTTTCTTTGGTTTTAAAAAATATCAATAAAAACAGTTATGTTTGACCCAGCAAAAGAATTTTCTGATGTTAGACTCCGGCAGCTTTGTGTACTATCATAAAGATTAAGCAGATGGCTTAGTTATAGCTCATCATTCCCAGAGACTGCGAGACTTGTAATTTGCTGAAGCTGCAAAACCTTATACCAATTTTGAGGTTTTCATGACTACTGTAACTAAACATATTAGATATAGCAAGAACAGCTGCATTAAAAGCATTGCTGGAAGCAAGTAGAAAATGCTAGTGTCCTTTTCTAAAGAAGTTACATCTGCATTACCTTTCAGTCAGCATACAGAAGTAATGGATTATAAAATATTGGGAAATAACCATCATTATAGATTTTAATTCAGATAACGATTTGAGTCCTTTCAGAATTATTTAAACACGTGAGGCAGGAACTCTGGTCATATAAATGCAGGCTAAAATTTTACTTTCCTACTTCTGAAAAACTTCCATAATCAAACCACATGCATTTTTCCTGAAGGAAGAAAGTCAAGCTATATCTTTCCAATGCACTGTGTATGTTTTTTTTTCAGAGACAAAGGAAAGTTTCGGGTTATATACTAGTCATTATCTTTCAAATACAATGCAAACCCTTTCTGCCAAACAGGTGTAAGAAAATAATCGGGCTGCTTACACACTACATTCTTTATGATATATAAATCTTCTCTCTGTAGAAGTATTTAGATGTTTTGTAAGAGGAGAATGGTCAAAGAAATGGTAACGGTTTGAAAATATGTTCCAGGGATTGATGGTATGAGAACCAGTAAAGAAGGATGAGAATTACTTTTTGGTTCCAGAGGCAGTACTCTCGATATAAGAGAAAGAAAAATACAGTGGAAGAAAATATCCCAGTCCTGAGTTTTTCCGAAAGGAGTTTAGGAGCAGGAAAGCACAAAAAGGGGAAATTGCTCTATGTTAACGTCAGCAGTTTTCTGTAAGTTCAAGGGAGGGAGGAACAGCTCTGCTTCAGTTTTTGTCCACAATTTAAATCAATGATACTCCCAGGGAATTCCCCCAGGACATGGTCCTGATTATCCTGCTCTAGTTGTCCATACTTGAGCAGGAGGATTGGACCAGATGACCTCCAGAGGTCCCCGCCAAACTCAACCATCCTATGATTCTGTGATTTGTTATACACAGGTTGGATAATAGGGTTATTTTCCTCTTCAACATTATTTTTCATTTGATTGAAATTCTCAGTTCTGTTTTACAAGAAAAGCAGGCACATCATAATACCATTATGATGGAGATTACTTTGTTTGGTGTTTTTCAGCAGAAATCTTGTGAGGAAATTCTTTCCCCTAAAATTTTCAGTCCAATTTTTCAGACTTTAGAGGGTTTGATAAATATGGTATTAATCAACACCAAGATTTGTAGGGACTTGACTGGTTGAAGTGTCTCCAAACATCTCTGTTCTAATGTTCAGGCTACCCTTATGGAATTTCTGGGTACAGTTCACAAATGCATATTTTTCAGCTAAATGTAACCCTTTCAATCAGATGGTGCAGACTGCAGACTTAGGCCCTGTTTTAAAAGGGGTAAGTATCTTATCTCCTGTTATACTTAGCTGAAAGTAAATCAGGAAAAAATTTCAACTTTAACCATTTTAAACCAGATGATCCTTTTCATCTGGAGTGAGTTTATCCTTAGGGGGACTACACAGTACAGCCCTTATAGTAATACCTCATTAAAAATCGTGTATTGAATAACCACATTTTCAAAAGAAGCATTTGAACTGATTGCAGAAATTCAGCTGTCCTTGCAAAGTCAGCTTGCAAGGGAGGATCATGTCGATTAGCACAGACATAACAATGTGAGCCTTTTGGGTCAATTTAAGGAAATGGCAAGAGTCATAGTGGCTGGGTGCGCACCTATTCAGTAAGACCACATAATCATTTCATCCTGATGATATCATTTCATCAGCATGCTAGTATTTAAGCTGCTTTTTCCTCCACACATTTTACTCATCTAGTTATAGCTTTCTTCAGACAAGTAAAATGATAGCCTTTTCCCTCAACAACAGAAAACAAACTAGTCGAAATAAGATTCAATTTTCTGTGCAGTAAAGAATAGCTGATGAAACAATCAAAAAATAAAAAGTGAGAAATTCTTCTACATAAGGATTATTGTGGACTTCCAGGGGAAAAAAACAAACAAACAAACAAACCACACACACACACACAAAAGACACTGCCACACCTCCAATACCTTTGAAAAGCTGCATTGTTTTCCATTTGAAATAATCAGGATTCCTCTTTTTGGTGTTCCACTGAAAATTTCAAAGCACCTGGTTGCTCTGATTGAATTGCTAATCTTCAGGGTGTACACACAAAAGAAAAAAAGGGAAAAAAAAAGAATCAGTTCTGTTTCTGATAGCCACATCTAGTAGTTTGATTACATCAGTGGCCAAAATAACCCCTGCTGTCCCACAAATGAGAACACCTGGTAGTATATCCCAAATGGATAATGCAAAGGTATGGAGAAACACACTTGGACAGTCTATATGTGGTAGCTCTGCTGAACTGTAAGTCTGATACCTATTTAGGTAACTCCCTCTTTTTATTTATTTTTAATCTGAACAGGTATCTGATCTGCTGTAGTCTATGCAGTGCAAGGTTAAGGGCTTGTAGGGCTGCGGAAGAAACTGGGTAAGAGCTACTTTAGCTAGCACTGCTGCCCAAACTGGTGAATTTACAGTGACAAAAACACAGTAAATTAATCATGGTGAAGTCCTGTGCCAATTTTATGTTGTTTATAATGGTGCATGAGTTATCTTTTGGACAGATAATTTGAGTGTTGCACTGCGCCTCACTATGCAGTAGCTGAAACATCTCTAGCCTTTGTGGTGATCACAAGGCTCACCATATACACACTCACATAAAGACAGATAACAAAGGTGCTGTCTTTGAATTGTCTGACCTGGGCAGTGCTAAGATTTGCGAGTTTTCTGCAAGAGAGGCTGAGTCCTTTTTGGTTCTGAGGTTCATGACTTTGTATCCTAGAAACTATGACGAAGCGTGGGGGGAATATGCCTGTTCTATGCAAGTGAGCTAAATCCGTGTCACAACATTACAACTCATGACAAAAAAGCTTCTTGCAGTCACGATTCTTTACACCTTTTGTATCAAAAAAAGTGAATGTAAATAGTTACCAAACTAATTTTTGTGGTGACAGAGAAGATGATGATCAAGTCACACAAGGAGCTCATAAGATTCTCTACAGATGGAACAATATATCCTATAAGGATGGAATTGATTTTGCTGCCACTGATTTCTGTGTAACACTGCAGGGGAACAGTCTTGCATCAAGTAGAATATGATTAATGGGACTCCAATCAGTTTGGGAACCCCTAAATGACTTTATGGTATGTTTACAAAGCTTGAAGTCATGGTGAAATGCAGAAAAGAATGGCAGATTGCTTAGAAGAAAATGGTAGGAAATTCTGTTTCTTTTCAGCCTCTGAAAGCAAGGCTCCACCTTTCTGCTTTGATTTAATGGTAGTACAGGAAAAGGATTGAAACTGAATTACCTTTCCTGTAGATAGGAAGGCATGACCTTGTAAGTAATAATAATAATTGAAAAAAAAAAAAAAAAGACCAAGGAGATGAATTGTCTGAATAACAAGTAGATAGTGCATATCAAACAGTAACTTTTACTTTCTTTTAAATGATATTTGAAATATTCTTACATTTTCCTTTCTAAGAATTTGACTCCTAAGGTAACACGTAGTCATTCAGTTTTTGTCTTCTCATTCAAAATATTTTTTGTCTGGTAACTTCCATTGCTTAAAAATAGGCCATGCTCTGCTGAAAGACAAACTTATGTGTTATTTATTACTCTCTGTGAGCCTTTTGGACTGGTAGTGTTGCAAGTGTTTAGAATTACTTCTAGGAGAGCAAACAGAGTTGAGCAACACCCGCAGAGAGAGAAAGAACTGTTTTTTAACAAAGTCTTCCTTTTACTACAGAACGAACTAAGCATTAATGACTCACAAATTCTGAAGAATTAAACAGAGCAAAATTAGATGAAATAGCAAAAATAGATGAAAGATGCACCTTTGTATAACAGCATTACAGGCATTTCTTCAAATATCCAAATTAGTATCTCACAGTGTAATGCTGTAAGCACCCACTTTTGAAGACACCAAACTCTATTTCAAAAAGCAAATAATTATTTTGCGTGAGATTTCTGGCTAATCATTCATTTAAATGCTTACAAGGAATGTATCTCAAGAGAAGAATAGGCCCCAACTGCACCTCCCAGAAATGGGGTGGACGTGGCATATCAACACATGACTCTGGCAGGAACCTGAAATTTAATTCCTTTTTTTTTCTTTTAACTTGGAAGGATAAACCAAGATAAATTGTGTGGAATTCAATGGAGTTAAAACAGTATATGTTCAGACACAAAATCTGGACTTATTTTCCCCCAAAAATGAGGGAGCAAAAAGCAGCTAGTAGTGTACCTGTTGAGAGTTTGCTCACGTACTACCTTTCCATAGACAGGAAAGTCTGCCTTTTAATCTCAAAGGAACAATAGTCCCTTGTTTGTGGTTCCAGCCAGTTTAGGTGCTCTGCAAGTTGCTTATGGCTGTAAGAAACATAAAATGTTTAAAAACTATGGCAACCAATTTTGTGTCTTGGATTTAGAGGGAGAGGAAAGCATGGTGTTGCCTGTTGGCAGCATGCTTGCTTGTTCAGTGCTACTGACCCTGAGCCAGCAAAGTTCTTGTCCACTGCTCTGGAGCTGAAAGAGTTCAGCCAGTAAATTTAATAGGATCAAAATTTGCCCTTGACAATAATGGATTTGACAAAAGGACTCTGACAAAAGCAGAAAAAAGCGAAAGGTGCAGACACTACCACTCCTTTTACCAGAGGAATTCATGAATCTGTGTCTGACGGTAAATGTCAGGCAGTGCTGTGATCTACATAGTAAGCCAGGAAGGGTCTCTTTCTTTCTTGAAAGTATTTTTAGAGACTGCATTTCAAACTAAATATTTAAGTGGCATGGTGCTCTTCTCTCTTTCACAGATACTGGAGCTTTCTAAGATATTGAAAGGGTTTTGTCTTTGAATTTAATGGGTTTAGGAGATTATTACAAGTCTTTAAAATACCTAGGTGATGCAGTGCTTAGTGAAACTCTGTCTACCTCTTCAATGCATTGTGTGTTGTGGAAGTTTCAGTCCCAGGTTAGGTGTCCAGGCTTTTTAATCATTGCTGTGATACAGTTATGCACCTAAGGAAGTGATCTGAGGAAATAAGCAGAGAGTCCTGAGCTGCCAGAAGGATGGAGAGGATAGAGGTGGAAATCTTCCTTCAGGGAATCTTTATCATCTCATGTAGCTGGACATACAGAAAGGTAATTTTCCCATCTATGAAAAATGAGTATCTTAGTAGTATGGAACCAGAATTCAATCCATCTCCCCAAGGAAAAGAGATTTCTACAAATGGAGCAACTTCATCAGGAAAGACTGAGAAAGATTCACTCTTCAGTGGCCACCAGTCAACAAGTTAGGGCTACCAGCTGGGACCAAGCAGCCTGGGACCAAGTTCATGTTGCACTTGGAGTGTGGCAGGAGCTTCAGACAGCTCACCAGCTGTGGCTCATCTTCACATATATGGACCTGCAGAAATTTAGATCCCGCCTGGATTAACTGGAGTACTTGAAGAACATCAAGGATGCCAAAATGTATGAGAGTACAGACATGTATGTATCCTGGAGGATCTAAACCTAAACACTTAAACTTGCTGAGTACTTAATCTCCTCAGCAGAAAGGCATTGCAACCTCTGCAGCTACCCTTGGATAAATTCACAAACGGATGTTTGCTATCTGGCAAATAAGTGTGTAGCCAAGTACTTGATTAACCAAGTGAAACTTTATGTCCATTATTGTCTCCATTTTGTACTGCTATTTTATAATCCCAGAGAACTACTTGTTTTAAAACTATCCAGCAAGCCAAACATTTAATGGAATCATAATCTGCAATCTTTGCCACAATGCATTGTAGACAAGTGGTGTTATTGGAAGAAACAGCACATTGAGGAATTGTTTCCAGCTTGTTATAGTACTTTCCTGCTCAGTTTTTCCATACAAATGCTGTATATATGCAGTCATCATCCACATGAGGATTTGGAGATTTATAGGAAAAACATCATGATAAGTATTGGGTAGAGTCCCAGTTTTATGAATATGGGATAATCTATGGAGAGTTATTGCAAGACTTTCCCCCCAGTTATGCTTATAGGTGGCGTATTTATCTTGTTTGCTCAAACAGTATTTGCAAGATGAAAAGACCTGGTATCATCATTTGTCCTGGAGGTTTTTTAAAGCTCAGCAAGACAGGCAAAATAATTTTGACCTTAGGAAAAGCAGAACAAAATGTAGTGTTTTCTCAGAGAACATGGCTAAACCTTTTAAAATTTGAGGAATTAGACTTAGGAAATCCGTATAGAAACTTGATTCTTTCAGAAATTATTTATACCGCATGAAGTTGTGAGTTCATCTTTTCCCCTTCCCTTTTAAAATTTTATTTGTCAGCTCACTAGAGATCTTCAGAGAGATCATTAGAGATGTTCATTTGACATCTGGCACACCTGGTAGGCCAACAGTGAGAGGATGTAAAGGGGCAGTCCTTATGGGGCTCTGCCACCAACAGAGCAGTTTTGTGGTCCTCCACGAATAAACTTGCTCCAGCAGCTTTCCAGCTGATTGTTCTGACCTGCCTTTCGGGAGGTTTCTGAAAACTTTGTTGAGTACTCTTTCAAATTAATACATTTCATGCAATAATTTAACTACAGTTGTTTTTACAGAGTTATGTTTTCTACTGAAACTGTCCAAAGCTAAGTTATCAGGAATGAGATTGTGCTGGCCTTATGAGGTACACAGAAGAGCAGAGATGCCATGAAAGTTGTTCTTCTCTGATCTCACATATACCTTGCAATATCCATCTCTAAAGGTGAGAAGATAGTTTAATCTGCCTTTCTGTTCATGCTTTGGTGCTGAGATGAAAAATGATGTCTTCATGGTCCTGCCTGAAGTTCCACAAGGGGAAGCTTTTCCCACTGGTCTGGCTGCTCACTGGCAGCACTGCTGATGGTTTTATACAGCAGCTCTTCAAATACTACGAACACACCCACCCACCATGAAAAGAAACGAAGTTGTGCTTAAGTGTCCTCTTCACGGTGTTCAGTTTTGTGCATTCAGAGAGAAAAATCCCGTGAGGAAGAACGGGGAAAAGTAGTAGCTCTTAGTTTATTAGCAGAATTTTTGCAATCTGATTGAACAAACACAGGCATCCTTAGCACAAGTAAACAGACAAAGCACTTTTGCTAGGTAAGCAGTCTGGAAACCTGAATTTTTTGGGTCTGTCTATATCCAATTACTACAATGTAATATCAGATGATGTCATCTAGCTTTAAAAAAGGAAAGGAAAGGAAAGGAAAGGAAAGGAAAGGAAAGGAAAGGAAAGGAAAGGAAAGGAAAGGAAAGGAAAGGAAAGGAAAGGAAAGGAAAGGAAAGGAAAGGAAAGGAAAAAGAAAAGAAAAAAGAAAAGAAAAGAAAAAAGAAAAGAAAAGAAAAGAAAAGAAAAGAAAAGAAAAGAAAAGAAAAGAAAAGAAAAGAAAAGAAAAGAAAAGAAAAGAAAAGAAAAGAAAAAAGAAAGGTAATTAGCTCTGCTGTTGAAAGTCATCGGATGGCTGTAAACAGGATATACCCAGCATTACCTGGGTGTCTTTGCCAAAAAAAGGGTTTGCATCAAAGGAGTATGTAACAACTCTTAATAGGGGCAGGAAACTAAGCCAAGGATTTTGAAAGATGTTGAAAAGAAAGGCAGGATATTGAATTGTGCAGACTGGTCCAGGACACAATAACTAAGAATAACAGATTTAAATGCAGCATAGGAAAATTAAGCTGATTTACAAGACTTCTTTTTTTTTTTTTCCCCTACTGATGAAGTTTATAAAGCTGTAGAAAATTTTCCAAGAAAAGTGGTAGAATGCCCATCCTTTGGAATGCTTAGACAGAGCCTGAAAAAAGCTATTTAAACCACAAAATAAGGAAGAATCTGGCACTGACCCATGATATGGAAAAAATGAATAAATAGCTTTCTCAATAACTAAGTTCCACAGTTCTATTCGAATATAAAACTAAATAGTTAAAAAATTAAATGATGCAGAAATATTGCTGTGGACACTAGAAATTTATCTGGAAGCACTAATCGGTTGTCAATAAATCAATTCCAAGGACTGAAGAGAAAACTTTAAAAAAATATTTCTGTACCATGAAACTGTCCTAGGCTGAAAACAAGTAGAAGACATTTTTAGCTGTGTATTCATCAGCTGTTACTTGAATGCATGTTTTTGTCCTTTACCTAGTAAAATGCTACTTTCATTTCCTAATGGTAACCAAAGGAGAAGGTGATCTCTGAAAAAT
Organism: Chauna torquata; assembly: GCA_013399475.1. Lineage (NCBI taxonomy): Eukaryota > Metazoa > Chordata > Aves > Anseriformes > Anhimidae > Chauna > Chauna torquata. The sequence continues at coordinate 272,373 of VXAL01003990.1, read as the reverse complement.
CAATGTTACTTTATGAGTAGAAAAAGGGACTTTTGGAATACAGATATAAAGGTCTTTGTCTCTCTTCATAATGTAAGTGGACAAACTTCATGATTTCAGCAGTATTTGGAATGCTTAACAGTCTAAACATCACTTAACAGTCTAGACATCACACATGACAGCCACTGGGTGAAAGAATGAGATCAGAGCAAGACTTAAACTTACTGAAGTCTGCCTCTATTAATATAATCTCAGCTTTTTTTCCACAAGAAAAGCTAAGAGAAGGAAAAGTTGGCATTACAAAACATCATCAAAATAAATATATTAACTTTTTAGTGTGGGGGGAACTGGTGACAAGGGTGAAATATCAATATTCAGGAAAAATATGGTTATTGCAAGTGCTTTAGGAGTCAAAACACCCCGTTTATTATTTTTTTGATAAGGAGATTAAAGGTAGAACAGTCCTTTATTGACTTGGTATAGAAGGTCTACACTTGGATTTTACATTGCTACCACAGTTAGATGGTAACACCTTTTGTTCCTTTCCTAGGTTTTGTGTTAAATAGGGCTCAGCCCCACCAAAGACATCACCTTGAATCTCCTCTGCCAAAGGGAAAAGATCACTAAGATTTTTCTGAAAATGCTATGAGTTAGTGGTCCCAGCATGCCATCATCTGTGAAATGTTTTCAATTTTTGCAATATGTATTGAGACCATTTTGGCCATAGAGTATATTTCAGTCAAATGAGAAGGTGCTTCTGCTGAAGTAAGTACGTAAATTCTCCCCAAGGCTATATGTGTCTCATTACACATGATTTCCATTAAAGAAAAAGAAAAAAAGCAACTAAAAACATAACTTGAGAACTAAAAAAATAAAGGCATGCTCTTTGTCACATCAGTCGGTCAACTATTGAGACTCCTCTGTGAATTTTCTCATGTCCAGCCTAGTGGGGAATATAATTTTAAAGGGTTTGAAACTGTTAGTTTAATAATATTAAAAGGTTTTAAAACCACTTTTATTATGAGGTAGAGGATATTGACTTTTCTCATGATTTCCTGGTTCCAGCAATCTATTATTAATTAAAGCATTGTGTGCCACAGGCTTTTCTTCCCTTTTCCACTTCCCTCTGCCCTTTACTTTTCCATGGGTTGGCCATGGGTTTTATATATTCAGTGATGAAAGAAACTGTTTATGCTCACTCTTGCCATGACAAGCAACTAGCTCTACCCTAAAGGGATGTTTAAAAATTAGGGCTATCTATTTAGCTAGCCAATGATCTGAGCAGGCCAAATTGCAAAGCCAATGTCTAAACTCTGCTGTTGGTCCCTTCTTCTAAATCACTCTCTGAAAAAGCCTTTCACCTATGTCCACTGTGGATAAGACCAAAATGATGATTTTTTAAAAAAGGCTTGAACTAGAGTGATAACAATACATGTAAGGATTAGGACAACCTTTTGACACTAAGAATTGTAAACTGTTGGGTTGTCTTGGGAGGTTGTGTTGTGAAGCTTTCATGGAATTAGAAGTTTTATAAGGACAGGTCAGACATTCTGTCAGGAAGGAACAAGTAAAGGTTGATTTTGTATTACGATGAGGAATAAACTAGGTTTTTGAATCAGGCTATGAGCTTATCTTTCTTAATTGACTAGAGAGCCACCTGTTGACTAGGCTAGCTGTCCGAAGCTGGATGGTACAAACGCTCTCTATGCAGGTCTAGCACTTAGTAGACTCTGTTACTACACTGTGTCATTAAATTTCAAGAACATTTGCTGAATGCAAAGCATGCTTCTCATTCATGTCTAAAGGCTGATTCACACACAATATTATTAACAGCCTTCTGTTTCTCCCAGTTACTCCATTCACTTCCAGTTGCTTCAGGCAGCAAAAAATTTGTGCTAAGCAACCAAAGATTCCTGCTCTGTTGTTTTCGAGTTGTAGATCACCTGAAAATTATCCTGAACATCTGTCCAGGATTTTATTAATTGTACCCAGCTAAAAATTGTGGCCTAGTATTCCTTTGCACTAAATATTCAGGGAGCACAAGAATTATTTTGCCTTCGACTATTTTAATGACTTTCAGTGTGGTCTTCTCAAACTCTTTTGATAGGTGAGTACTTTGGTGCTGCTGACCACCAGAATTAGACTCTGGAATGAAGATTTTGGTCTAGAAAATTACACAAGTGTTCTCCAACAGTGTGTTGGAGGGCAGTTTGCCCAAGGAAGGACATTTTTTATGCCAGCATGGGAAATAGAGCCATAGGATTCTGACAAGCAGTGTCCTGCTACATCTCCTGGACAGCATGGTCTTTTTGGTGTTCTTTATTGAGAGTATAGAGGATAAAGTTCAGTAATCAAAGGTGTTTTTCCTCCTTAGGAAAAGACATCTGACAACTGCGTGGTTATTTCAATTAATTCATATTCATGCTGCATTGCTTATCTGAGCTGCCTATTTATACTGACTAGAAATAGAAGTGTTTTTTTGTTTGTTTGTTTGTTTTGTTTTGTTTTGTGAAAATGTATTGTTTTAATAAGATATTTTTTGGAGTGTATTATTTCAGTGAAAGACTTTAACTGTACCATTTTATAAACAGACAGATATGCGCACATATTTATAAAAGCTTGATTTAAGTCCCTGTTTTCTTCTGCCGTATTCTCTTCTGAACATGATTTTCTGTAACCATGGCAGCGATTGTGTAAGAAATGGTGGTTATCATCAGTATTGTTGCTATCTTTTAGTCTTCAGAAACAAGAAGCTCCATTTCTTGGCTCCATTAGTACCAAGAAAGCTGTAACTTGTCAGATTTCTTGGCCGATTCTCTTCTGGATGTGACCTCTCACTTTGAGATGCGTCAGTGACATTGAGTTCTAGTGCAAAGAGCACTATAAAGTTGTGGGATCACCACAATATGACACCATAGCAAGACTTTCAAAACTGAGAAGATTTTCTTAACTGATGAGTTAACAAGATGATAGACTAAAAATACACGGAGACAGATTCAGTTCCATATGCTGGCCTCTTTGTGCCTCAGGAATTCAGCTGTATCTAGCCAAATGAAAATTTCCCAGCAGAAGGGAGTTTTTAGTAGAAATTAAACTGGCATAGCTCTGAATCTTACCAGTCCCAGCCTATATAATAATAATGCCATAGGCTGGAGGGGATGAGACCAGAGTGCTACTGTGCTCCAGATAATTCCAGCTGGCAGATTGCCACCTTAAGACCATTGTCATCTGGTGTAGGTTAGCCCAGCCTGAGGGCTGCTCTAACACACAGTGACTCTGTGGCCAGTTCTGGCAGAGAATCAAAGAGTTGTAACCAGATATTCCTGATTATTCACTTTCTCTCCTGCACCGATCAGCTCTTGGCTACAGCAGTGATTTGCCTCTGTGGACTCAGGAGTTGCTTTCCAGACAATTGTAGCAATGTTCAGTAAAGCGGGTGCAAAATTAGGGATCAAAAGTGGAGCTAGGTGGGAAAAAGGTTGGTGTTTTTTTTTTTGGTCTTGCAAAAAATATATAGATAAAAAGACTTTTCGACCCTGAGAACAATCCAGAAGCTTTCTGAAACAGTGCATGAATAGTAAAAGAACAGAGAATGTAGACTATCCCAGGAATGAGGGCACTCACTTGAGATGAGTTTTTGCCTGTTTTGACCAGGAACATGAATTAGATCTGTCACACACCCTACTTTGGCTATTCTGAAGTTAGGTGTATCTCTCTTTCTTTGTCCATATCTCGAATACTTTTCAACAGGTGAGAATCTTTCTTTCTTCACTAAAAAATTATTTCAAATTGTAGTGTTTCCACTAAAAAATAAGATTTAACTAAAGCAGCATGTTTCGATGTGTGTGCAGAAAAATTGTCTCGTAAAAAAATATTCCTGAGTAGCTCTTCTTTGAAGATCTGGATTCTTTTCTAATTTATCCCATGGCTCCTGCCAAACTGATTTTACTTCAGCTGTACAAAAGAGTGTACAGACACTGACTTTTCTCTGAGTGGAAGAGAGATGCTAGTTATTCTTTATTTTGCACCAAATGGTGAAGCACTCAGGGTTATCATTTGAATTAAGAAAGGACACAATCTACTGCTGTTTGCAGTACTGGAAAAAAGCAAGGAACAAACTTCAGAAGTGTCCACTTTTGGTTTAGATAACTGTGATATATACTGAGAGGAGGGTTTGCTAATCTCAACTTTCTCCTTTCTTGCATTGATTCCCTCCATCTGGGGTGACTCAGCTCCTTTCTGCCTTTCTTGTCACTTTCCAGCGTGTTGGTGAAGTCTCTTCGGCTTAGTTTGTTTCTGCTTGAAGCATCAGGATGTCTTTTGTTCCCTGATTCTGTGCAACAAGAACTTGGCCTTTCCAGTCCAGAACTTTTTTACCTGCTTTAAAATCCCATGACACTTTGATTTTTTTTCAAGACACATTTTAGGGTGTACACAGCCTAAGAAATGAAGGAGAATAAGCATTTTGCACCCAGGGGTGATAGCGTCCCACAGCATAGTAAGTGTCACAAATTACTTCATAGGGACAGTAAGTCCATCACTGTGTGAATGGAGCTGGTGAGTTTCTGCATCCATCAGCTAAGCAACAAGGCAAGTCCTGAAGAAAAGCTGTGATAAGAAGGGATCAGCTTTTTTCAGCTGTAGTTCTCCAAAGGAAAGTATTAGGTATTAGTCTCCTTCCCCACTGTACACAGAAGGACTGCCTGTGCTGCTCAACCCAAGACTGAAGAATTGATATGACATATTCACGCATCAGTTACTCTTGAAAAGACCCATATGTTTTTATAACATGCTCACCACATAGCCTAAGGCTCTATACTTCTGAATCCTCTGTGGGGACTGCAACAGTAGATTCCCGTGTCCATCAGAAATCAAGTAAATTTTATTGGGAGTGCTTTTTAGCAGATCATGATTCAGATTCAAGTGCAATGCAAGTTTTCTTTTTCAGACATTTAAAAGCTGGATAAATAATGAAAAGCAATAGTGCAAAGAGTTATAGATGATTATATCACAAACCAACAAGAACTGGGAAATGGATATTTTAAGCTAGAATTTTGTCCTAAATGGAGCCATGTAGAAATATTTATGCAGAGCGAAAAACCAGAACAAATTCTGGTTTCCCACAGAAATTTTATATTGTGTTTCATGCAGCTGAGAAGCATTGGTAGAGCTGATTGCTTCATAAGAGGGAGACTGTGCTGTTTGTGAAGGAAAGTGAACCTTTAGAAGCTTCATTTGGTAATTCTGAAAACATTTGCTACATTAAAATTATAGGGTCAGATCAAGACATTTTGGCACCTAGGTAGGTCTTAGGTGAAGTCTGGGTGTCAAGACACAAATTTCTACATTGCAAACTGAAGGTTTAATTAAATTTAACTGTCCAGATTTCCAGAACTAGCCCAGTCCTGGCAGTTGCTTAATTCTTAACTCACATGTATGCCTGTTTGGGCAAGAGTTAAAATGATAGGATCTATATTAGTAAATTAGACTGTGCTGGGGATATTCCTGGACATGATAACTCAGTCATCTAGCCGTTAAATTGTTAGAAAGGTCTCTAATATGGTTTTGACCTAGACCAGCTATCACCATCCTAAACAACTGCTCAGTACAGTAAGGATTTGCAGAGGCCAAAGGTCATTTAAAGATCATAGGCAATTTGGCTGCAGCCAGTATGTTTTAGAAGAAGAGAATTTAGCAGTATGGAAGTAGGCTGCTCCATGCCAGTTGGACTCAGTGACAGAAAACAGTCCCACGCTCATTTGATTTAGTAGAATAGATGTAGCCAGTGTGTTTTCTATCTGTCTCCTGGAGACGCTTAGTTTCGTAGGTGTTGCTGAGAAAACTAAACACCTCCCGGAGTTGGGATCTTTAGAAGGTGAAATTATCGTTAATACTTTATTTACACAATGTTCCATTTCCCCCTTTCCCAAAAAAATAATTCCCACTAGGTTATCTTGGTGTGAAACACTGCCTCCTGACTGAGCTCCTAAGGGAATGAGAGTCTGCATTCCCAACCTTTTACTACACAGGACAACCCTCAAACCAGACTTTAGGGGAAGGAACTGGAAGGCTGAAGCTGACAGTCTTAATCAACTATTTCAGAGTAGCATCACAGTGCAGAGCAGAATTTGTTCCATCTAAGTGAGAATATAAAGGCACATAGGCAGAAACCTGTCACATAGCCTGGCAAAGAAAAAAAATCACATTGTGGTTGGAAGACTGGGGCTGCAGGCCTTGCTTCCAAGACTATTCCTATATTTTTACAATCACTGGAAAGTAGGACACATGCTCAGATCTCCTTCCCCCGATACAAACCTTGAACATATGGGAGTTTCTGTTGCCTTCGGTAACCTTGAGGCTCTGTGTTTGACTTGCAGCCATGTCCATCTCTGTTTTGCTGAAGAAAAGGCTCCTTGTGGAGGAGGTAGTAAGAGAAGGGTAGTACAAGGTCAAATGTCCAAAAACTCCTAGCCACAGGCACCACTACAGCTGTTTCAGTGTAGAGTTGTTCTGCTTTGCATTATATAGTTGGACTTGATGATCTTAGAGGTCTTTTCCAATCTAAATTATTCTGTGATTCTATTTGCAATGAGGATACTGTATTTTGTAGATCTGATGTCACCTTTATATAGTTTGCGTCAGCAATATGCTCATAATATTTATGGCTGGGAGTTCAACATTTGACTCTTGCTTTTATGACTCAGTTTACTCAGGGATGACTTTGTTTTCTCTATCTGTGTTGGTCGAAGTTAGATGCTGAGAGTCTATATCCAAAGTTATCATTAAGTATCACTGCTTAATAAAGTAAGGGTGAATGTCACGGACATCTTTTGACTGGTTTGGTTCACAGCTCCTCTCAGCAAACATACAAAACTCAGAATCATTAGCAGGTGCTGTCCATACTTTGTGGGGCAAATCCTATTGTCTTTACTTAATTACATCTCACACAGAAATTGATGTCCTGTCACATTCCATGTCATATGCTGAACATAATTTAACTCTTTCTATCCTAGAGTGTTGAACAGCATGAAGGTTAAAAAAGGTGAGAGAAAGAAGAGAAGCCGAAAGCCACTACATTCAGATATTGGTGCTTTGGGGATTGTTTCCATGATGGTATCCAATGAATCTGCCCATCCCTAGCTAAGCACCATGGAGGCACACTGTATATAAAAAGCAATAAGTTCTCCATCTTTTCCTCATCTATGGAGCTGGTTTCAGAGACAGAGCTTATTTCTTTGGAGTTTATTTCTGAATTAGCCTCCTCGGTGGAAGTATTTTCACTTTAATCAAGAGTGATCTTAAGCAGATTCTATTCCACGACAGGTGAGTAAATGAAAAAGTGAGGCAAAGCACTGGTGTGTGTGTCACAGTTCTGTTGTCTGTATATCCTAGCACATTCCAAGAAATTTATAGTTGGGTTTCAGCAGGGCTATCCAATGCTTCTTGGCAGGGAATTTGCTTGGTGCCAGGATAAGGTCAGCTTGCCAAGACACTGAAAGTTGAAATCTATGGAAAATATGAGAACCAAGAGATCAGTGGTAAAGCTGGAGCTGCTGACAATATGTTTGAAGAAGTGCCCAGCATCGCTGCTTCCCACTGAACTCAACAAGGGGATTAAAACCAACATGAGGATTGAGGGCTTAAAGCACTGCTAACTCACTGAGTTTCACAAGATCAAACCCAAATTGCAGTGATTGTATCTCTTACAAATATCGTTAGAAACAGATTTACCTAACAGGACATTGGTCATTCTTGGCAAACCAATAATCTGCACTAAAACGAATCTCTCTCTCTCTCTCTCTCACTCTGTCCCTCTCTCTTACAGTTTTTGTAACATTTAATCATATAAACATATTATTACATTTTAATCTTTGAATCTTGGTTGAAGTCTTTTGACTTGTCAGACCCAACTACCTGGTCCACATTCTGTACTTTTTCCCACCTGTGTTCTAGGTTGTAGTCAGTTGGCAGTCACAAGAATATTTTATTAAAAAGTATTTGTTTACTTGACTCTGAACTTAAGACTTTTGAAATTTAAAACCTAAATTAAGACTTCGCATGACTTAAACTTAGTCATGTTTTCACACACAATCAAGAATTTGATATTTGCATGTGTCTGCATTGAATAAATTTGTCCTGAGACTGCATATTCTTTTTTTTTGAAGTGATCCAAAGCACCTGATATGTTGAAAACTCAAACTGTAGATGTCCATGACAGCTCAAGTACATGGGTTAACAGACCCAAACCATTCACCTTGTAATGCGTTATGTATAATTTTGATGTTGTCTTGTTTAACTGGATTTTGGTTTGTCCTATACAGTTAAAGCCTGGAGAGAAAGCAGCTCACATTATGTATTATTCTTTCTAGTAGAGTTTTAACTCATACAGCTTGTGTGCAAACAAACAACAACAACAACAAAAAAACCCACAACCTAATAAGTACAGAAAAATGAGAAATTTGAAACTGTGTTTCTTTAAATAAAAATTTCCATGCCAGCTGTAATACTCTTCACAACACGACAGCCTAATGTGTACTATCCATGTCTTTGAGTTTGACCCAGATGAAGCTGGTTGCTTAGCTGCAGCTGCAGGGCCCCAGGGATGGGCCAAAACAGACAACAAACATGCATCTCCAGCTCCTTGGTTGCTTGAGTGACTTTGTATCATTGGACCTTTGGTTTGAGAAGGAAAACAAATTCTGAAACAGGGTCTCCTGGATTTCTTCACCCAGCTCTGACTGCAAATAGTAATAAATTCATGTATTTACTGTATCACTGAGGCCCACTTTAATAAGTGTTTACTCTGTATTTCCAAGAAAAAAAGTTGTACAAGTGGTTACTTTGACAACCACTGGCTCTGAAAAAGCATTTAGCTTTATAACCTTTTGATTCTCATTTTAAGTTATCCTCCCAGATTTTGTTCTAATCTTAATTTAACTTTGTGTGTCACAGTGATAGTCTGGGAGAGGATTTCTCTACTGAGAGAACTGCCTCAGTTTAAAATGCAGTACTTCACACATCTGCAGTTGGAGTTATGTTGCAGGTGATGACAATGTGTGAAAACCTCTGGGTACAGAGTTTATACTTTACTCAGATCAGATGCGGTGCAGAAGGTGTGATAGCTATTAAAAAGAGAAGGAAATGAATGTCTCTAGCAGACATATATTGAATATTTTTTTCTGATGATGGTAGACTAGAGTGTTTGAAAATGCTCTCTTCCATAGATAGAATTGCTTTGGATTTCAGTTCAATGCTGACCTGCAATATTTTGTAGATGTGACCTCACAAGTGCTAGCCCTGAAACAATACAAAGCAAGGAAAACTGGTGGTGGCCAAATATACTACTGTTTTTAAAGGCACACATGGATTCCTCATTTACTTCTTAAGCCAGAATCCATGGTTAGGGCTAAGTGGTTCATCCTTGCTGGTGACCATTAGGTCCAGTCATGGCTGTATCCTTAACACAAATCAATGGTTAAAATACTGTTAGTGATCCAGGCTACCCCTGTTTTTTGCTCTCTTCCTGCAAATGCCTTGGGTCTACACCCTGTCATCAGTGGGTGACAGATCCTTGCTGCTTTCTGGACCTATTCTACCTCTGACTAGATCCAAGTCATCGCTGAGATACTCCTCCTGGCTGAGAGGTAGATTAGTGCTCTGGAGAAATGCACTTCCCTTGCTGCACCCATTTACCGATGCTTTCTTGGATGTCTTTCCTATCCTGTTCTGTTTTCCTCCTACATCTGAAGTCTTAGCAATCAGGCAACAACAAGAGAGCAGAAGAGCCTGTCCTCTTCTCTCCCTTGCCAGCTCTGCTTTGGGTAAGTAGACTAAACCAAGCCCCGGGCTGTCCAAAGCAGTTTCCCTGAAATCACTAGTAAAACCTGAATGAAGAAGATCTGTAGGGTATGTCCCCAGTATGTCTAAAAAGTGAGATCGTTTCCCCTTCTTTACACCCTTTAAAAGATGTCTTCAAAAGCTTTTATCTCAGCCAATTCCCTCTGCAACGAGGGGTCTTTGTACCTCCTTGCGAGCTTTTAAGAGCCAGTTCCTTTATCTTTTGGAAAACTCCTCTGAAGTCATTACCCAATAAAGGTCTGCATTCATACCCTTATCAACTGTCCCTCACTGACAACGTCATCTTGAATTCAGCAGGCATGGATCCAAGCCCTTCCACAGCCAAGGACCTCCCAAAGGGAAATCCAGGCTGACAACAATGAGAAAACACAGTGAAATTCAGGTAATCATGTACCTCCTAAATAGGAGAGGGCATTTCTTGTTGCTCTAGAGGAACACACCCACACAAAGTTTTGTGTATGTATTTACTCAAAAATTAATAGCAGCCTCTGCTGAGCTTTATTTTCTACAATGGGAGCATATCAACATCACAGCTACTAAAAGTAAAACGCTAGGTAAGAAACAAATGTGATTTTTATTAAGTAACCGTATTTTCATAATCAAACATAATAAGTTTAAAGAGATACTGTCAACACCACACATTTGGTAGAAAAATAAATCACTTTTATTTCTGCCAGTCAGAAAAAAAAGAAAAAAAAAAGAAGGAAAGCAAGAAAGCGTAGCTTGCAACCTTTGGAAACAATAGACGTTCTGTACTCCCCAGTCAGCCTGCTGGTGCAGCTAGCTCTTCTGACACCATGGACTCTCTAGCTGTGTCCAGAGATGTCCACACAATCCAATGCTGATTTCACCCACTCCTGTTTTATGAAACAGTCCTCCACCTATGTATCTGCATAGTGCTGCATGTACTCATTGTTTTCTATAGGAAGGGAACTTCCAATGCAAAGACACGGAATCACAGAATCATAGAATGGCTGAGGTGGAAAGGGACCTCTGGAGGTCACCTTGTCCAACCCCCCAGCTCAAGCAGGGACACCTAGAGCAGGTTGCCCAGGACCATGGCCAGGCAGCTTTTGAAGATCTCCAAGGAGAGAGACTCCACTTCCTCTCTGGATAACCTAATAGGAATTGGCATCTGCTTTTTGAAGACTTAATGACCAAATCTGGAAACCAGCGCGCACAGTGCACTTTGGCTGGTGTCATGTAATTTAAATGTTTTTCTTTTTAATCACGCAAACAAGTTCCCATTTGCTAGAAAAAAAAAAAATTAAGATCAGATGTCCACTATTCCCACATCACAACTTAATTAAAATCTTAATTTGTTAATAAATGGGCACAGTGCCCCAATCTTCCCTTTTCTCTCCCTTTGCACAGTGACAAGGCAACAGGCAGGCTGTACATTTTCAGAGCAAGGGCATTCTCTCGGGGGGTCATATTTCCCAGGAGCAGGTGATAGCATGGCAAGATGGGTAGTGGTGTGCATGGGGATGTTAGGGGGACCACAGAGCCTTCTGAGCACAATTGTTTAGACCTGAGCCGTCACTGTAAATAAACCTCAGGCATGCACAACAGTTACCTATACATATGCATTTCAGAGGACTGACCATATAGATAAGTACTCAGAATTAGTTATTTAAAGAATTTTCTTGGACACAATATCAGAATAAATTAAAAGTAATTTTCAATGTTTTTTCCTTTTCCTGACAAAACTAATTTGAGGAAATTAATTGTGATTGCAAATTCTCACCTTTTCCACCTCATAATTGGCTTCACTGGTGCAGGCTGAGTTAGTAGGATCCACCTCAAAGGGTCCACCAGGCATTTGTAGGGACTTTAAGAGATTTTAGCTCTTGGGAAAGGCACTATTAATTGAAAGGAAATCAGGTTCAGAAAGATAGAAGAAAAACTATCTATCTGTTTGTAACGTTGCCTCAGCCCCTTCTTGCATCAAGTTGGTGATGCCTCCAGTACCTTTAGTAATGAGTTGGTTCAGTCTGTCTCTTTGTTAAGGTTGTTGAAAACCTACAAAAGCAGTCATGGCTGTCCTTTGCACTGAGGCACCGCTGGCACACTTACATAAGTTGCTATAAAGTTATTTGAAGTTAATGCATTTGCCACTATTGATTTAGGCTGAATATGCTCTTATATATACGTATACACTAAATAATAAACAAATAATGCCATATGCCCAGTCCCTAGCATTGCTTATTTGGGGAAGGAACACTGTTTATTTGTGAGTTAGTGGACATTATCAGCATTTGTTTTGTTTTGTTTTGTTTTGTTAAATAAAAACATTCAATTTTTAAGTGTGAGTACATCTAGTTTAGAAGGAAAGAAAAGAAAGATTGCTATTAAAATACCATTTTTAAATTATGTTTCCCAAAGGAAAATTAATTAAGGATCCTGGAAAATGTTTCTGTCCCTTTCTTGTACCATAATCTAATCCTGAAGGACACTCTTTGATTCCCTTCTATAATACTTTGTTTTTTTTCCCTCTTGTTTTTTTATTTTACTTATTCCAACAGCAAACTTCAAATGACCTCAAGAACACAGGGCAGCTAAAAGATTGCTTAAACTTCTTAATACTTTTAATCCTTACTTGTTATAATTTGATTACTGAGACAGATTTTCTCTCTGGGCCTCATATTAAATCACTTTCAAGTTGAAACAAACCAGAAATCCTTTCAACTTAACAGAGCTTGTATTCAATATGAGCTAGTCAGAAGTAGCACAGACTGTAGGATGTTGTTTCACATGCTTCCTGCATTTTAACTACAGGGAGAGCAAAATTCAATCAATGTTACATGTGAACTTACCTTCACAGAGTATCTTTTTTTCAAGAGCAAACATGAGTAAGAATAGTTTTTGAAGTGCATATATGTGCATGTGTGTAAAATGTATGTCTGTACACAGGCAGATACAGATTTATATGTACATATAACTTTGCTGATAAATATCTTGTTTATTGTAATAAGAATGTCCCTAAGAAGATTTTCTTTCATGAAACTCATTCCTTACCTCACAAGCTATACAAAAACAAAACAAAACAAAACAAAACAAGAAAACCCTCCAACTTTTCTGGGACAGCTGTTCAATTAACTGCATAGCATCATTTAAAAGAAATTTCTCATTTTCTTGGGAAAAAATACAGTAAAAAAGAGGATTTCCAATTCAACAATGAATAGCAAATCATATAATGGAACCAGTCACAACAGAAAGTTGGTAATTTTACCACCAGGTTTCATTCTGAAGCTTTTGCAAGAAAATGTTTCTGAGGATGTGGATTTTGCCTTCTCAGCTTCCTTGGTGGATCAGGACAAAGTGCAAGCGCACTGTACTTAGCTTTGTGACATTCAGAGGCAGTGGGCTTGCAAGGCTCAGGTCAAGTGCAAATCTTAGTCAAAGCTGCATTCTGCTAAAGAAAGGCTGAGGAAAAGAGGTATCCGTGAGGGGGAAAATTAAATGAAAACTTAGGGGAGTTCATTTGCTGGAGCAATCCCTGGGGCAGAGGAATTTGAGGAGCTGGAACTTCCAGCAATAGCCCATAGGTAAATTGGTTTTAAGGAGATTAATATAGTACTTGGTTAACAATCATATGAAGATAAACTTTAACTGAGTGCTTCTGTCCCTTCGCACAGCCTGCCTCATCCCCCTCTGACCGCCTCCACCACCACCCCTCCTTCTGTGCGGGTGCTGTGCGCAGGGGAGCACCTGCTCTTGGTGCTGATGACCAAGGAGGCTCACATTAGTGTGTCACATATTGAAAATCTAGTTTTAAAGAACCACAAAGCTGTAGTGAGAACCTTACATTTCCAATAAACTCCCCGGAGGCCAGATAAGTCCCCCTGACACAGAGGGCACTAATACTAAAGGCTCATGTGACAGGGATGTTCAGGAGGGCAGTGTGGAAGCATTACTGCACATGCTCTCATGGTCATCTTTGACCTCGTGCTGCAGCTGGCGGAGCTCGATCTGCCTCTGAAGACCAGCTGTAATGGAGCACTACATCATGGTAGAGACCTACTCAAGTAAGATGCTTCCAGAATTGAGGCCATATTTGTTAGTGATGTCTACAGCTGCAAGAGAAATACAAATCCCTGCAGCCCTATACTCTCATCTTGGCAGAAGAAAAGCCCTTTCACCTTTAAAACACATTACAAGAAATGGGCTCAAATTAAATCCCTCGATCCGAAACCACTCAGCTCTCAGGATGATCAAATCCAGACTCAGTCTTTGCTGGTTGGGCCCCTCACTGATGTCTGTACGTCACTTATAAACACACACAGGTGCTCTGTCAAAAAACAGGGAATATTAGGGCTGTTAAAGAATATACCTTTTACAGTATTTTCAGCCATGCATGAGTTGCATCAGCACAAAAATAACAAGAAAAGCCTCTTCTTAAATGCTAGCTATGTGTTTCTTGTGTTTCTGTATCTTAAAAATAACCAAATCGCTCCCTTTGAAAATCTACAAGCATAAAAATTATTTCCAGGCTGGAAGATTTTATGCCAAGTTCTTTCTGCAGTCTAAAATTTAGAAAAAAGGAATTTTAATGAAAGCAATGATCAACTGTTAAGTTTAATGGTATTGGTAGGTGTTACTTTCATTTACATGTTGTGTTTGAACTAGGAAAAAGTAAAGGAATTAGTGATTGCAAACTGTAGATAATAGACTTGGCAGTTTGATTTATGTTTATGGGTCCAGTCCTGCAGTTGCTTCATAGGCAGAGCTACCATGAAGTCACTGGTTTTTTTGCTGGGTTGAAGGAAGGTTACTGGAGTTAATATTTCCAATTAAGCAAAAAAATCTAACTTTCTGAATATTTAGAAAATACTGAAATGATTTTTTTTTTTCCAAGCCAAGCTAGCTAATTGTTTTACTATTCAATACGAATGTACTTCCCCTGGCTCTGTGAAGCCAGCCTACTTTCACTCAGGATACCAAAATTAAATTAGAGACTTTATTCTTTGTTCGTTGCATTGGTTCTTCTGCACATTCCAATGAGCAAGACAAGCGTTTCCATGCGGGAGCCTGCTCCAATCCCTTTGCCCAGAACTGAGGAAGGGACAGAAAGTGAGACCATGAGAAGCAAGCTCACAGCTGGCGTAGAGCTACAGTGTCAGGACATACCTGAGTCCGGTCAGGAATAACAGGAGGTGCTATCTGCAGCAGGACAGCTGTGGTTGTGTGACTGTTCCCAGCTTGCCAGGTGGGAGCACTGGTTGTTGGCCTCTCAGTGCTCAGAGCTGTGCCAAACCATGGGCTGGCTGCTGGCACCCAGCTGGAGCCCTGCACCCAACAGAGAAGTAGAATCACTTTGCTCAGAGGTAGCTGGGTAACTATTGCACTGCGCTGGAGGGTATGGTACACATACACCCCCAGGTGCTTACAGCCCACCTAATTCCTACTTTTGTCCTTTAGATTCAATGTGCCCACTCTGGTACTATCTAATTCCAGTAGTCATAAGAGCTGTTGCTGCCTTTGTTAGCACCAGTCAAGTTTCTTTGCTGCTTGAGGGATCTGAGTCAGGGTCAGCTCAGAAAGGTGCTTCAGTCCTCAGCAGTGATTGTACAGCCACTGGAGAAAAGCAGGCTGTTGTGATCGTGCAGTCTTCCGACATACTGGCCTTGAAGCTGAATTGAGCGCCTAAAGACAGCAGGGATGAAACGAAGCAGACGAATGTCTATCCTGGTTGCAGCACACATTACAATGCTTATTTTCTGATCGTGCCACCTGGATCAGGCTGTGCACGATGCATGCCCTGTATCTGGTGTAACCACTTTTCCCACTCCAGTGGCGGCTCAGCTAGTTCCCACCGCACTGAAACCACATGTGCACACTGGAGGATATTCTGGGACTGGGATGTCTAATGCCCTTCTCTTACAGTTTGGTATGGAGCAGGCAACTGTTTACATTTGCACTCTGTCAGTAAGACAATATGAGCACAACTACACCGGTCATTGGAATCAGTATTCATTTGAGGGAGAAGTTCAGTCTCTTTTCCATTAATACCTAATTTCATGTTAAACAGTCATTGCCTTATGGCTCCAAGTCTGTGTCTTTCCTCTTCCAAATGTATATCTTAACTAAGCTGTAGAGTTAGCTTCACTTCTTATTCCCTCACCAATTTTATATGAAAGCATTTTCTTCACCCTTTGAACAGCGTTTTTTGTTCTTTACTGCACCCTCTCCACTGTTTTGCTCTCTTTTCTAAAATGTGCACCAAAGCATTGTACATCTCTCTAAAGTTTACAGGGCCCATGTTGCATGAGGGATAAATTCATCTCCGTAGTCCTGGGTGGGTTCCCTCTTTATACACGCAAGGACTGCATTAGCCCTTTTGCTACAAATCACATATGGAGTTCAGGCTCAGCTCTCCACCTGCTGACTCATCAGTTCTTTCCAGGCACTTGTTTCTGGGATTCTGTTTGCAATTTCTGGGTCTGACTTAAGGCTGTTGTTTTTAGAAGGTTAAGTTTTTCAGTTATCATTATCAAAATGTACAGACTTTTCTGTTTACTTCTGATGAATTTGTTGAATATCACTTGAAATAATATCAGTTCCCTGGAACCTCACTAACAACTTGATGTAATTGTGATATCCTACTGGCAGCTACATTTTGAAATCTCTCAGCTATCTCATTCTTAACACATTTCACACATATGCTGTTTTATTGATTTTGAGGTTTTGTTTTCTACAGAAGTTGAGGAGTAAACATTTTATTTTCACTACTGAGAAAATGAGTGAATCCCTTAAGTCAGTATGATAGATTGATTGGTGGACACAGATTGACGTTTTTATTAGGTTGTTATTTGTTAGTTCTCTAATAGATTCCTTGTAACTGGAGATGAAAAAAATTCTGCTAGATTGTTCAATCATGTCCAGCTACCTGTAATTGCATGTATTAATCTGATACCACAAACTAATGCCTATAAATATTTTATCTCAGAGAATTGTTTTGAAAACAAATCCATATGGTATAAAGAGTAGGATACTGCTGCTAACCTTTGCCCTTTTACATGCTTTGTGATGAAATTATGAGCTTTTTGAGACGTACCAGTTATTCAGATATAACCTTTGCTTTCAATGACTTCTACTAACAATTTGTCTTCTGACAAAACACAAACAGGAGGTTTATGGGCTAGATAAAGTAGCAGTTTTATTTCAAGCATGTGTTTTTATTAGACAGGACTAATAAAATCTTCAATGGATTTTGTATATACTTGTAGAAATCTGTAAATGCCACCCAAAATTATGAATCGGAGGTGATTAGAGTTAATAGGCTACTCCAAAGGAAACTTGAAACCAGAGGGTATTTTTTACATGTGATTTAAATTATTTTGAAACATTAGTTTCAGAGAGAGAGAGAGACTGAAGGAGAGAGGAAGGGAGAGATTTCTGGACTTTTGTGGAAATGGGGTACAAAAGGGTAGCTAAACCCAGTAACCTTACAGCACTTTCTAGTATCAGCTGTATTAAATAAGGAAAGAATAGGGAATTATCAGAGAATTCTTCTTCTTTCTGATTTGGTTACAAAATGTCTTTGTTTATTCATATTATTGTTTCTTCTTTTCCTCATTTTTAAAAGCAGCCTAGGTCCCCATCTTAGCACTGCATGCTATGTCAGGATCACTTTCAAGGCATTTAACTTTTTTCAGTCCACTCTTCTGCAGGGAATGAACAATTCTTTGCTTGATCAGGAGAGCAACGGGACTCACTGATCTTACAGTTCTGGTGAAAATCAAAAAATGTGGAAATCAAAATTTCACAGAGGGAGAAAAAAAGTATTTTCTACACTCAAAAAGCAAACTTCCAAGGAGCTGACAGAGATGAAAACATTGAATTTATTGAACCTAAAAAAAATTAAAAAATTACATAAATAAATGTAAACCAAAGGTTGCAGGTTATCATGGCTCTAAGATGTCCTAGAATTTCGGTATTATCTCCTCTATGCAGACAAATAAGGTGCAGTTATACAATCAACAGGACAAGTTTTTAAAAACCTGGCAAGAAAATCCATCTAGATATAGTGTGGCTGACAGAAAACATGCTGAGTTGGAGTTTGCTTTCAACATTTGTGTGGCTGCCAGAGTACTATACTCAGAGATATTTAGGCCAGAAGGGACATTAGATCATCTAGCCTGACCTTCTGTGTATCACAAGCCATTGCATGTTACCTAACTGCTCCTGTATTGAATCCATCTAATCGGGCTTCAGCTGCCATCACTGGTTCTTGTTAAATCTGTTTTTACTAGCTTACAAAGAAACTGTTAGAGCTTTAATATTTTTCTTAATTTCTAAGCCCTGATTTTCAAGCAATAGAAATTTTATCTTTTTTTTTTTTTTTTTTAAGACAAGTTTATTTCTGTATAATGCTCACAGAAAGTGAATTTATAATGGCATCAAAACAGCACTGCAAACATACTATGACCCTGGAAAGAACATAAAGAAGGGCATAATGTGTTAGACTAAGAGTTGATCTAGCCCAGTGTCTTCCTTCCAACAGTGGCCATAAGCAGGTGCTCCCAAAAGGGTGAGAAAAAGGCAAGCACTTTCCTTGACTATTGTCCCAGATTCCAACTAGTTTCAGGCCAGGAGATTTCCTCAGCCTGTTTTGGTTTCTCTCCATTCTCAACAGATCTCTCTTCTGAGCTCTGCCCTGATTCACCTTGGAACAATAAGCTCCACAGAACTACTCCCTTTTGCATCAAAAGTCACCTTTTTTTACTAATTTTGAACCCGGCTCCCGTTAGCTTCACTGGATAATCCTCAGTAGAACAGATGGTGCACAGCAGATCCTGCTCCACTCATGATTCTGGTGGACCATGGTTATAACACCCCTACAGGCTGCAGAGTCGACTCTGTTCAGCCATCCCCACTATGTGAGCCATACCAGACCTTCGGTCACTTCTGTAGCCCTCCTCTGAACCTTCGCCATTTCTTCTAGGCTCCCAAAGTGTGGAACTCAGAAGTGCAGGCAGTGTTCAAGCTGTGGGCACACTGGGAGTTTGTACAGCTGCATAGCTATGTTTGTTCTCTACTTTCCTAACAGTTCCTAACATTCAGTTTGCTTTTCTGATTGCTATGAAGGATTTGTTTTCATAGAACATAATCCCAGGATCTTTCTCCTGAGTGGTAACAGTCAGCCTAAAGCCCATTATTTTATACATGAAGTTGAGATTATTTTTCCCATATCGCTTTACATGCATCTCCATTGAATTTCTTCTGCTGTTTTATTGCTCACTCAGTCTAATAAGATCCTTCTGCATTATCTCAGCCTGACCATATGAATATTTCCATACATTTCACTTCACACACTGGGCCGAGTCCCATTGATGTGGTGGGAATGATGCTTGTAGGCAAAGGTAAGCACTTTCAGAGAGCTGCACACACACACGGCTGGCTTGAGCTGCGGCTAGGAAAGCCATCGTGGCCTAAAGAAGCTGCCAGCTCATGAGGCAAACCCTAAAAGTGATTTAACCCAACCTGCCACCGACAACGTCAGCATGGGTACCTTTGTTGTGCTTTGAGACCTACAGCACAAAACGTGTTTGTACTTTCTGAAGACATAGCCAGGCCACTCACAGTGCTGTGTGACAGGAGGATGAGAGACCATGGGTATAAATTAAAATGAGAGGTTCAGGGTGTATACCGGGAGAAACTCCCTCCTCATGGGACCGGCTGCCTGGGGAGGCTGTGCTGGCTCCGTCCTTGGGGTTCCCAGCCCCAGCCCCGCACAGCCCTGAGCAGCCCGGCCTGGCCTCAGGGCTGAGCCTGCTGCCGCGGGGCTGGGACGGGGCCATCCTGAGTGCCAGGCCAGACCCAGCTGTCCTGGGATCCCATGACTTCAAATGCACACTAGTAAGTGCTTGAGAACAGCACCATGAAATGTAACTAAATCACTTCTGGTTCGATCTTCCTATACATCTGGTCCAGTTGGATCCATTGTGGGCCAAGCAGCTTGTTCCTGCTGGTACTGCTCCATATAGGCATACCCTACATTTAGCTTAATATTCGGAAAAAGGTAAGTTCGAATTAACCCTTGGGAGCTAATGGGAGTTCTTTGGTTTTTCCTTCTCAGAAGTGGTCAAACTGGATAAAAATAATTCAGACTTCAAACAGATATGTGTTTGCTGAAAGGAAACGCAGATATGTTTCTTCCATGCTTAAAAGCATATTTTCTGTGTTGCTAGTGAGACATGATTGTGACCAGAGATTGGTGTACATGTATATAGAATGCATGACGAAATTTCCTTTTCACCCCAAATAGCTTTGAAAACAATATCAGATGGAAAATGTAGAAACAGAAAAGGCAATATGTCTGTACAGTGTCTCATTTAGCTGCTCTCTGAGGCTAGCTGGGACAGTCCTAACCTACTTTTCATTGATTAGAAAAGTCTGAATAATTGCCTGCACTAAATGCAGCTTTTTTCTGTGCAGACCTTTGTATCTTTTAGAAATTCATCATTTCCCTTCAATTATTTGTGCCCCTGGACTCCCCACCCCAGCACCTCTGGATTCATATTCAAATCAAATCCCTGGGTTCAAACACAACTCCCAGATTTAGGGCTGAGAAAAGAGAAAAAAAAAAATCAGAAAATGTATTTCCCGGAATTCTGGTCCCAAGCAGAGTTATATTTGTCCATTTAGTTTGTCACAAGTTTCCCCTCCATGACATATAATCCTCAATATGTTACATGAGAACACTACAATTTGAAGAGCATTGTCCAGACTCCACTGCTTTCCTCCCACCCACTGTCTCCCTTCTAGTAACAGACTCCTGGGAAAATGTGCTGACATTTCCTCTGAATTCCATAGTGGTTTAACACCTACTTTGAGATGTCTTTTACTGTCGGTTAATTTTCTTATGACAGCCTGCTTCACAGGAGAAGTTGTTGGTGTAGGGTGAGAACAGTGCTTCCAGATGGCAAAAGACTCAGACACAGTTTTGGGTCTTTGATTTGGGGGGTAGATTTATTAAAGCCAGTAGTTTGTTAAGAGTTCATTTTGAGGGAGATATAGGACTCTTCCTTCTTTTCAGGTTTATTTTAATTAAGAGATGTACAAAACTCTGCCATAGACTTGGAAAAGTCAAAACTTGCTAAAATTTTGATGTGCCCATTTATTTTAGCCAAATCCACTTTTCTTGACCAGCTTGAGAAGTTCCATATCTCTTCAAGTGCTTCTGGAACTACAGCCTGCATTCACTTCAGCTGAGCTGGTGGGTAGCTCAGCTTTTCTCATGCAGAAAGCTGGAGTGCTTCTGTTTGGGCACCACATTTTTAAATGTGGCCTTAACCATTCTGGGGTCTCATTTTCCCAACAAGGAAAGCAGATAATTGCCCGCCACATGTTGTTTGAAGTATTCTGGAGCTATGTCTAATTGTGGTTGCAGAGGGCTTTGCAGTCCTCAAAATCAAGGTACTACTGAGGCATAAAAGCTCTGCAGGCAAAAGCTGTCAGGAGGAAGGTCTGCAGGTCTCCAGCTGTTGGTCAGCACAACAGGCTGGAGCTACTCTTGATCCCCACTGGGACCAAACCTGTGAGGGCCAAGACCTGCTGCTGATGCCAGCCAGGGGGCGGGGAGGGGGGGGAAAGAAGTCTAGGCAGAAACATCTCAGCTGCATTGTCATACCCTAAGTTAAGGACATTTTGGTCAATATGATTAAAGTTATTTTGTGTCGTGGATATTGGCATACAGAACTCTTATTATCCTTAAGACATGAAAGAAGAGCAAAAACACTCATTTGATGTGTTCATGAGAGATGGGTCACCATCACAAGCACCTTGGCTTTTTTTTTTTTTGGTCATAAACAGAGAGAAAATGAGGCTTGTCCATGTGGGGGCAGGACTATGTTTCTGTGTTGTGGGGCTCTGTAGTCTCATGGGAAAGGCTCTGCAGAGATCCTGTGGATCTGGAGCTGCAGAAAGCACTGAGGCAGGAAAAGCTCCCTTTACCCAGCACTTGGTGCCCAGAAAACACTGCTGGCACACAAGCTGGAAAGCTACCGCATGGAGGTAGTCTGAGCAGCATCTCCTGTCCCATTGAACATGAACCTGGGCCTCCTCTTGTCAGCACAAGTGGAATGGGAGGAGAAGGGAGAGGGGGCAGTAACAACAGCTGGGATGAGCTGAATGCTCAGCCCAAGGGCTCAGGTACTGAATTAAAGGACTACAGCTAAGGTGGCAGTGGGATGGCTGTTTTAGTTACTAGCTGTGATAGTAAATATTTATTTATATGCTGTGCTTTTCCAGCATGATGCCACGCTCATTTCCCCTTCCAGTTTTTGTGGGCCCTTGTGTACAAGCTGGTTCAGAGCTTGTAAATGAGGAAGCATTTACTTGCAAAAGTGGATGCACAGGCAGGTATCTGTTTTTATCCAGGTTCATCTGGGGCAGAGACTGATCTTAGGATGTTGACTATTTTTAGGGAAAATATTTAAAACTTTGAATCTGATTTTTTTTTTTTTTTTTTTTAATTCTGGCAGAAAAGGTACAGCTGTAGGAGTAGTCCAGAATCTGTGTCCTAAATCCTAAAAATGTTTGTTGTGGTTAGTACAACCAGAGTTTCAGTGATGAGATTTTAATTCAGGCCCCAGTCTAGGAGGTAGTGTGATGCCATTTCTATTTTTTTCTTATATACAAACTCAAACAGCCCGGTTTATAATGGATGCCAAAATGTAGTGGTTTCTTTCTAATTTGGCTATATGCTCATACCTGCAAAATTGTTGCATCTGAAGATTCATAAAGCAGTTATATACAAGTCTTTGGTTCACAAAGATCAAGCCTTAGGAAATATTAGGAAATATTATTACATATTCTGATTGCAAATACTTATCAGCATTTGAATAAAGAAAAACAAGTTACACAGGCAGTATGTAGTCTTGGGTGGTTATTGAATTCTTAAAGAAATTTGCTTTTGAATTTTGTTCTTGAGAATGTGTTCAGGAAAAAAGATCTTATGCTGGAGCTACAACAAAAATAGATAAAGTAAATTTTGAATTTGCCTTCTGTGAAATTTGCACCAGAAAAGTATACACATGTAACCCACTCAAAGAAAGAAAGCATATCATGAGGAATTGTAACTTTCAACTTCAATTAAGGTGAAATAGGATGATAAAATCATGCTTCGGAACGATGAACATGTTCTGTAAAATAAGAATTTCTTCACCATAAGATTATGAATAGATTAAAACATGACTATTGGAAGACACATGCAAGGAAATACAAGCTGCTTGGAAATGAAATTTGTGTGAAGAATGAAGAATTCGTCCATTTCTCTAGAGTGGCTGAACATGCAGAAGCCAGCGTGCAGAATTTATCCGTGCATGGGAACTAGTCTAACCAGTCTGGAATACACCTAATTGGATGTGCATGTGCATCTCTGCAGTGTGTGCATAATAAATGCAATGCATCCCAGACCACCTGTAATGCATGACCTTGCACAGGGTGTGTGCCGCTTGTGGCTGTATTTCCATCTCACACTCTCCAGTCTGGGAACCTCAATAACAGAAAGTCAGAAACTTTTTACACTAGTGTTTTTTTCTGTAGTGAGAACATGCAAACAAGATGCTATCTCCTTCTTTTGGGACTGTATTGTGTAGCTAACACTTCAGTAGAACTTCTTATCATAACCTGTTGATGCTCACCAACCCACTTTTTCGCAGGTGGGCTCACATCAGTCTTTTGTGATTTCCTTTTGGGTAGCTAAACCAAGCAAGACTCTTATATTAGACTGCTGAGTTACAGAAATCTGCATACCTGTCATCAGTTAATTTTTTCATCATTTATTCTCTTAATGAGCATGAGATATGCTGAAGCTGGTTTTCAGTTTTTGTTTAGTTTAGCTTGTGCTTTACACAACTGGGAGCACTGTAGCTACTTTTTCTAGTTAAATGTTGATACTGAACAATCAAACATACTTTGCAGTAGAGAAACAAATGATTTCCATATGCATACAAAATCCCTAAACAAATCCATCAGATATGTTGTCTCAACTATTTTTCTTCCAGCACTGAGAGAATACTGGCATACAGTTAGTATATAGCATCTGGTTAGCTGAAAATACATCAATATCTCTGAAGTTTTAAAGCTTTTTATTTGAAAAGCAAGTCTTTCCCACAAAGTATGAAACAATCCATCTACAGCATTTGACTGTGATACTGATTCCCTAGACTTTTAGTATGCTTGACAGACAGTTTAGGTAGGCTTCACACAGAAGGTTGCAAACATATTATCAGTGCTTGCAAAAATGGATATTTTTAGACTTTGCTCTTTGGAAATTATAATTGCCATATTAAATATTGGCCATGACATGTATGTATTGTTTATGATCACAAGGATAGAGAAATTGGCATGTCATTTGCCAAGTACACTATTCTTTATACTTTTTGAATGTCCCTATTCTAGTTCAAAAAAGGAATTCTTGGCTTTGCTGAAGCCAATAGTGAAATTCCCACAGACTTTGGTTGGCCTTTATTTCACCCTAGGAATTTAAGACTGGATTCCAAAGGGGATCTAACTCTAGGTCCAAAATTTAGATCCTCAAAATCTCTGCTCAGCTGGTGTCTAAACTCTCTAGGCACCTACATTTCTGTTGTTAAAATTCTCTATCTGACTATAAAGTTCTCCAGCTGGCTATTACCTGTACCTTGAGAGCACTAAGCCATTTGGTGCCTATTTTAGACCTGCTCCTCAAAAAGAGTTGCATACAAGCATTCTCCAGACTGTCTTACCCAACATGCTCAGTCTGGTAGCAGCTTCAGGGAACAGCTGAAATTTGATAGACTAGACTGTGCACTTGAGGGTAAAGGTCCTTTCCTCATCCGCAGCTCCAGTTCCCTGTTGCTATTTCTCTTATATTCTGGAAATGTAGCACTAGCACAGGTGTCATGAGAGCGTGATTTTGTGTGGACTGACTGGAGAGAGGACAGATAAATAGAGGAAGAGCATGTGTACGTGTGGTGCTGGAAGGACCCCTGGCTTCGATTACCCCCTTAGGTCTGCTGCATGTGCTTTATTCAGGGAGGTTTAGTGTAAGATTATGTACGCTGTCCTTGGAGCAGGGACAGAAAGCTTGGTCTGATCCTCTCTGATGAGTGCTTACTAGGCTCCAGAATTATGCTAACACCAGCTCTGTCTCTCTTGCCAAATTTGTATTTAATTATTCCCTGTAAAGTGAAACAGCTTCCTGTCTCTGAGTACCCAGAAGCCTCACAGCTAATGGTTTGGGCATTTTTGCAAACCAAGTGTGGGTTCAAAGTGCCTAAGTGATGGGAGAGGAATGAACTTTTGGCTCCCAGCCTAACTGTACTGGTGGTGCTACTGGGGGAGAGCAGCTCCTGTGATGCTCCCGGGTGCCTGGAGGACCCCTTGCCAGACGGGAGTGCTGCACTGCCACTGGGCCCCAGAGACTTCTCCAAATGCCCCCACCACCCGCAGCAGCAGGCACAACCTGAAGAACAGCAGCTGCGTAGTGAGAACCTCGGGGAGTTATGGACGGAACATGTTTGTGGAGAAACAGCGCTGGGCGCTGGGAGGTGTGCGGGAAAATCCTGCTGGAAGTGATGGTCCGGGTGCCAACTAACGCTTACCAGACTTTCAATTCTTTTTTGTTTCTGAGGTTGTTGAGATCTTAAGGCACCCAAAAGACAAAGTTTGGAAACTATCCTGTAAGCTTGTACCTTTAAAGAGCAAGCAAACAAAGAATCTGCGGTCTAATTATCACCAGGAATTTTCCAGACTTTTCAGCTGTTATGCAAAACATTTTGCCTCCCTAATAATAATTACAAACTTCTTAAGTAGACTGATTTACTCAGGAACAATAAAGTTTAGCCAAAATTTATATGTTATTCAAAGAAAAGCAGCTCAGGAGCTTGCTCTTCAAAGGGAAATTTGTAGTGCTGTTTTATACAGAACTAAAATTAAAAAGAAAGAAAAAGAAGTCTGTGTTTTACATTAAACCAAAGCTTTTTGATAAGAATGCTGGCCTGAAGCAATTTAAACCATGAAAAATAAACTCCCTGAGCACTCCTGTCAGAGTCCAGTGATGGAAGGATCCCTGTAAATTCTTAATCTGCCTTTCTTCGTAGCAGGACAATGTAGTCCCATAGAAAGGAAGGTCAAGGAACTGAACCCCCACAGTAGGTATCCAAAAAAGCAATCAAGCTAAACTAGCAGGGAGTGGATTCCAGCTGAACTCTGTGGTGAGGCGCTTTTCTATTCCACCACAGGTACCTTATAGAAGGGAAGATTCCTGGGACTAGTGGTTTAATTTCTCTGGCTACCATGCTAATCACATAGGTCCCATAATTACTGTCTTTCTTTCTTTTCCCCAGACTGTCATTCTTCTGTCTCTTAGCTCCGTCCAACAGGCAGACAATGTGGACACAAAGGCTGTGCAAGCTGGCGAGGCACCTGATGGAACTCTGAAGCTCCATGACACGCTACCCTGTGCCCCACTCTCTCTTTCAAATATTTAATTTGCATTCTTTCCCAGCAATAGCCAAATGCTCAGGAGCTGCTTTCCATTTTCACTTCATTAGATTATATGTCTGAACATAAAAATGACTGAGAGCTGTGAACCAAATCAAGCTCCTGCAATGTGTGCTGCAAACATGCCAATCATTGTGATGACACAAGGCAAGGATTTGGCAAAAGTCATGCATGGCATTAAAGTTAATTTTGTTTTTTGCAGGTTAGACCAGTGTCAGCTTTATAGCAAACTCATTATCTTATTTATGGAACAATGATGGATTTCCCAGAAGGCAAAGTAAATAATCCTACAGTGGGATGCAAAGAGAAGGGGTCTCTGACCAGAGGAAGCAACACAGCACTGGTCAAAGGGAATGACCAAGGGACAGAGGCTTCTTTCCATCCCAGCAAAATGCATGGGTCATGCACCTTCTCTGGCTATGTAAGACGGAGGAAAAGGAAACAAATTAGACTGAAACCTAAAAGCTGGTAAAGCTCTCCAAGAAGCCTTCAGTAGGTTCAGGGAGCCACAACCTCATGGAAGCTCTTTGCTGGCAGGGTAAGGACATGGGAGGTTTGCTATGGTCACGAGTCGGAATGCTGTGCTCGCTCCTCACTCTGTCCTTGCCCTGAGCAGGACTTCTGGCAGAGGGGGCACCCTGCAGACCCCAGCTGTCCACCTTCCTGGGCAGTTTGCTCTGCTTCCAGGCAGACCACAGCTTGCAGATAAAGACAACAGGGAGAGCTCTATGTCTGTGAAGATGAGGCGTTCATTGAAGTCTGCAGGGACTACTTCTAAGTTTGAAGAAATATATTTCAGAGATCTTTCTACATAGTGCAGTGTCCTACATAGGGTCCCCAAGGTGAGCAGTCATGTATGCTTGAGTTTTAAGCTGAGGGAAGAAACTGAGAGGCTTTTTAATAAGCTGAAGTGTGGGATACCTATACGGTAGTTCCTTTTGTGGCCTATTATCTCTGTAATGAGGTTAAACAATTAGGAGATGTGCATGATGGTATAATCATGTTTAAAATGTGGCAGTGTTTTTTTTTTTTTTATCTCTTTCATTCCCTTGTTCAGTTGGATGGTTGGTATAAATAACATTTGAAAATATCACCTCCTGCGTGGCATAGTATTTGGAGATGTCAATTTCATTTTCTGAAAGTAAAAACAAGACAAAGAAAAAAAAGTGCTGCGGCAAGAAGATACACTTGTATTTAGTGTTCCTTGGGAGAAAGGAGGCGCCTGGAATGCAGGAGAAGGAAGCATCTGGGGAGAAACTCACCCTGCGCCTCGCCAGCCCCACGCTCCAGGATTTCATAATGACTGTAGTTGAAGTGGCAGGAAAGTCTTTCTCTTCATCTTCGCAAAATGTGCCCGCAGCCTTCCTGGGAACCTTGATTAAGCAGCTGATTTGAAACTAATCTGCTGTGTGTGTTAACTGTGAAAATATACCTTCAAGCATTCGACAGTTTTCTGCCTGGCTTATGAGAGATGTGGCCCTCAATTTGCACAATTTGGATTGCAATTTTCCTGTAGCTGTAGGATATATATATTTAAGGCTCTGATAAGAAGCAGCTTCTATACAGTGGGTCAGAGTTTGTTGTTGGTGAATGTGTGAGAAGACAGGCAGGAGGTGGGGGGGCTCAGGGAAGGCAGCCCCCACCTGTCCTGTGGAGGTTAATGCAAATCTTTTGGTCCAGGAAAATATTTGCCAGAACACTTCTATTTAGGAGCCTGAGCAGGATTTAAAGGTGCTTGATCATTTGTAATTGTGATCACGGGGAGTTCTGTATATCCCACATTTCTGAAAATGAGTCTACTTCCAGCCCGTCCACGCACAACCAGTTCACTGAAGCTTCCCCAGCAATGGCTGGACTGCGGTGCCCGTGTGTGGGCTCTGAGCCTGCCACATTTGCAGCAAGCTAACTCGCCTCGTGGGCGAGCTATGCCGAAGGCTCTGATCCACAGCACTCCCCACCAGTGGCAGAGATGGACTCAGGTCTCTTTGCTACAATATATACAGCAGCTATGTGCAGGGATGCTTCCCCCTTGGCTCCTTTGAGTGCAAATTTGGACAGCGTTGAAGTGGGCAAAAGCTAAGAGCTTGCATAAAAGACAGCGTTGGTAGCAGAAGTTATAATTAGACTTTTAAATTTTTGCTGCTTTCCTGCTTTCATATCAGAATTTTCCATGGATATTAGTTAAGCTCTCCATGGCTTGCGAGCTTAAACAGCTTTCTTGTAAGAAAAAGCGCCTGCTTGCCTGGGGAGCCTTCTCCAACTTAGTCCTTACCAGCTCTACTATAAATCTGAATTCTTGCATTTTCTTGTATATTCTTTGGCGAGGACTCACCCGTATTCCTTGATTCTTAAAGCCAGCTTGACGGAAAGAGCCAAATATGTAAATGGCTCATTGACTGAAAATCTAAGCCAGAAATTTCAAAGAAAGTATTGTCAAAATCCTTTAAACTACAAAATCATAACTCAGCTACTAACAAATAACAAAACTATCTTCTAGCATTTTGCTTTATCACTGAGCATTATCGTCTTTAAAGTGACTACTGAGACTGACCAGCTTTATTAATGACCTCATGGCTGATAAATTTTGCAGCTAAGTGTCTTACTGTCTGTGAGGTAACGCGGAAGAAACAGATATGTGCGTCTGTCTAACTGGCTGCAAGAATTGCACTTTTGTGTGCTTCCCTTTTAATTCTTTCCTTTAAATAAGTATAGCCATTTTCGTTTTTTATCTGCACTGTTAAATACAGTTCTCCAGGGCATGTAATAAACAGAACATATAACATATTCAGTGTTCTGGTTGAACTGTAGATGGGCTCCCTCATAAATGTAAGAAGGCACTCCACAAGTTTTAAACAAGGGGAGGAAATGCTGCTGAAAGGAATGAGCAGACTTGCAAGCCATGACATAAAAGTCATCTGAACAAGTAAACACCGTAAAGAAAGTACAAAGAAATGGCTAAACCTATGTTAGCAGATGAAACTGGGGACCTCTGGAAGTGGTTCAGTGAAAAATATCTCCAAAAGAGGTCTTTCCAGGCAGGCATGATTATGGATGAATGAGTTGTTGGATTGTGAGCCAAATTTTGAATGATTCTGAAACAGCAGATGCAAAAGTTTGGGGACAGAGGGTGCAGGGATAATGAGCCTTCCAGCAACAAAACCTGCAAAGTATCTCCCCCGCTTCTTTTAGGGTGCACAGTAACAGAGCCAAACAGCAGCAGGCCATTGATCCACTCATACACTACGGATCTCTGGGTGGCACCAGAAACTTCATGGAAAGTGCGTAAAATACCATAGCAGACAGTCAGGAATAGCCTCCTAGTACAGAAAGTTTCTCCCTAATCAGTTAATGTTAGACTTATGCACTAGATTGTATCTCTCTTTTTGTAAAAGTTTTGTGCTGCAGCTTTGCCTATGCTCATTACCCATTTTAAATATCTCATCTGTTTTTGATTCCCATGAACATTCTGGATTCAGTTGCGTCTTACGGCTGTACTTGCTTTTATTGGTGTTAAATATTTTGTCTGATAATTTTGTTGGATAACCTTCTTTCTTCTTCTTCTTCTTCTTCTTTTTTTTTTTTTCAAATGAATGAGTAGTAGGAATATAGTTGGCCAGAACTCTATTAATAAAACCAAATTCAAGTAGAGAACGTATTTTTGCTGGAATGAAAATTGCTTTATAAAACTGTCAGTTTCACTATAATTTTATTACAAAAGAAAATTGGAAAAAAACATTCCAGAAACACAAAATATCCATCTTGCATTTCATTTTGAAATCATGTTTCATTTCAACATTATTCGATTTTGTATTATTATGTTTCTAAGATTCTCTTATGAAATATACTGATGAGCCTGGGGATCAAATTGTATTTTCAGAATGTTCATTTATAAAAAACTCAGAAATTTTCAGTTCATACTGTGACTCAGAACAACAGTTTTGCAATACTAAACAAGGCAACCTGAAATGGAGATTTTATCCTCAGCTACAGATCTACTTAGATGTGAACAAAAAATATTGATATGCACCGTTCATTGTCCCCTCTTCATCCTTGCTTTCAATCTTAATTTTTTTTACCGTTTCACTGAATGAGAATTATCCTGTGTGTTTAATAATAGTTAACAAACCTCTCTAGATTTCTGATTTTACTCTATTATTCTGGTATTAAGAGACCAGAATCGAAGAAAGTTATTCCAGATATCAACGTCGTAGATGGTTATTCACATCTTCGTAACTTTGTCATAATTTCTATACTGTTGTTTATTGATATAGTTATATAAGCAAATGCACAATTATAGAACTTCATTAAATAAGCCATGTGGCATGCACACATGCACGCATAGCTTTACTCTGTAGTTTTACTGTCCCTGAGAGAGCCTAAGATATTTTCCTTGGCCGCTTATTCATGAATATGTTAATTTGGATCTTCTTTGGATACTGCTTGACATTTATCACCTCTGACTTCTATGCATCTTTTTTTGTCAGAGTCGGAAAAAATTTTAAATGTCAGCCCTGAGGAACAGTAAGACCATAGAAGATTCTGGCAACATATTGGCTTTTTGCTGAAGGGAATGGGTGAACAAGGAACTGCACTTATGCTGGAGTTCCCACTTAACAATATTCCATCTTCCCAGTATTATGTCATGGTTTGCATTTAGTATTTCTAGCTTCTTTTTTGAGGTTTCTGACAATGCTTGTTTTTCAGTGTCACAGGTTACTGAGTAGTGAGGCATGTTATCCCTTTTCAGAAACTGAGGATACTGCCACCAAACCCCTCCCAGCTCCGGAAGTGGATAATCATCATGGTTTATCTACCATAGATCTAGACAGCAGAAAAATGAGTTGCATAGTATAGCTATGTGCAGTCAGTAATGCTATCTAGAGGAAGCTGACAAAACACAGGCACTTGTTGTGAAATACCTCCTTAAAAAGAAGCAAAAAAGTAAAAGTTAAGTGTTGATATTTGAAGACCACCTGAGTGCCCATCCCCATGGTCACCTGTTTCACATTGCCGCTATGTCCCATCCAACAGAGGATCTGGCTTTAATTCTGCTTGGCTCTCAGTGTGTGGCTTGGGCATATTTGCCTTCTTACCAGCTGCACTTCACAGACAGCGGACAACTGAAATCAGTGTCTGAGGTCTGGAGCTGGGTAGGGGACATTCCTCCTTCTTCTTCGCCCTCTCCCATCACTTTAAAAATGTTAGGACTTATTTTTCCCGTTCTGTACTGACATGACTTCAACATGGGTCAGAATTTTGGAGGGGAAAAAGCAACTGATTTGTCCCCACACTTGTCTCAGAAAAGCCAGATGGACAGAGCACTCACAAGTTATGGAAAACTCCATCTGAAGTCCATCCCTGTCTCAGGAAGAGCAGCAATTCTAATTCATGTCCTAGGTGACTGTCCCAGTAACAAGGTTTTGCCTAGTACAGGATGGTCATGCACATTTGTTGTATTCTTCAGTCTCATGCACCTGGGACCCCTCCAACTCCACCTGGAAAACCTCACCTAAAGCTAGTACATTCGGATGAGGTCCTCAAACCTGAGCTCACTCCCTCCCTAACACGTAGGCATTACAGGGCTGCTGATGTGTTCAGGCCACTGCCTACACTGCTGATCAAAAATGTCTCTGGCCTCCCAGCACTCCCGTCTGCTTTAATTAGTTCATAATCTCATTGGAAGACTGTAGCACAGTGCTGGGTGCCATGGGGTTCCCAGTCTGTAAGTGCTCTGATGTGAAGCACTTTTGTAAACAGCAGTATTTTTTCAGACAGGAAAGTCTGCAAGCCATCTCATCCCTCTTCTTTACAAATCCTTAAGGTCAGTGACGACAGTGCCCTGCGAACGAGCAGAATCCTGCCTTTCTGTGGGGTTCCTCCCTGCGCAGTGTTTGCTCTCTTGTTTCTCAGGAGCAGAGCAGCAGCAGGGAGCCAAAGGTGGGCATTTCTGGGCAAATCTGGGGAGATGCAGAAATCTGCATTCTTCTGCCAGCCGGGTTAGTCCTAGACTAGTCTTGTTTCGGAAGCTGCACAGCAGCTACAGCTCAGCTAACCTGAGATTGGTGCTGCACTGATGTGTGCGTGCGTGTCTTTTGCAGGCAGTGTTTGTTGCGCATATGGGCTGGAGAGAGTGCAACTGCAGTTAGGAAAGCACCGAGCCTGAACTAATAAGCCCTGTCTGGCAGTACAATGCAAATTGTATAGACACCGAGAGGCCCAAACCCAGAGCTTTACGAGGAAGGCAGGACTAGGATCCTGAAACGCTATTGGTTTTTGTTTTCTGTTTCTTTCAGAAATTACTCTGTGCCATGGTAAACATGGCCACAAGTCTGCCTGCTGGTTCAGAGCGCTGGCACAACGAGCTCACATCAGCCTGCAATCGCTGGTGCAGACACATCCTGCGTGGCTTCTGCACCCGAGCTGGCTCCTCTCTGGCTAGCGCCAGATGCAGGCAGAGCTCACGAGTGTCCCTTCGCGCCTGCTCCTATAGATGCACCCAGACTGAGGGGGTGTAGGCTCTGTGGGCCTTAGCCTTTTACTGAGGTGTGAAAAGCCTTTTTGGATCCTGCAGCCATACGAATTCAGTGTAATGGGTTGTAATTGGGCATGTCCTGGTTTGTTTGCACTCTTAATACAACACAGGGTTCATAATTTGACACAGATCTATCCCATTCTGTCACAATGGTAGTTTGCCAAGATTTATTCTTTTAACAAGGAACACAGATTCTTTTAATGTCTGAAAGCTAATGAGGAAGGCTTTTCCAAGTGCAATGTGTTTACTCAGCAAAGCCAATTTGTATTCTTTTCTTTTTTCTTTTCTTTTCTTTTCTCTCCTCTCCTCTCCTCTCCTCTCCCCTCCTCTCCCCTCCTCTCCCCTCCTCTCCCCTCCTCTCCCCTCCTCTCCCCTCCTCTCCCCTCCTCTCCCCTCCTCTCCCCTCCTCTCCCCTCCTCTCCCCTCCTCTCCCCTCCTCTCCCCTCCTCTCCCCTCCTCTCCCCTCCTCTCCCCTCCTCTCCCCTCCTCTCCCCTCCTCTCCCCTCCTCTCCCCTCCTCTCCCCTCCTCTCCCCTCCTCTCCCCTCCTCTCCCCTCCTCTCCCCTCCTCTCCCCTCCTCTCCCCTCCTCTCCCCTCCTCTCCCCTCCTCTCCCCTCCTCTCCCCTCCTCTCCCCTCCTCTCCCCTCCTCTCCCCTCCTCTCCCCTCCTCTCCCCTCCTCTCCCCTCCTCTCCCCTCCTCTCCCCTCCTCTCCCCTCCTCTCCTCTCCTCTCCTCATCGCACTGTCTCTCCCCCCTGTCCCCCCATGTTCTCTCTCCAGGCAACACAGCTATTGCAGAAGGATCTGGGGACAGACTTCCCTCCCAGCCCCCAGTCTTGATATAAGCAATAAAGTCTCCTACTTCCTGTACTCTCTGTGAACTTTCTGACAAATAAATGAAGCCATATTTGATAGGAACTCATAAACGCTCCTTATATTGCTCTTTGGAAAAGCTGGTAAATCAGCATACAAAAGAGACCTCAATGATTTCCCAGTTTATGTTTCCAAAAGTAATCTTTCTTCCAATATCCAAAATTTGACTTTATAGTGTGGAACAGTGCCCTTTATTGGAAACAGTGAGTGTGTGACCGATGTTACTGCAAGTCAAGTATTGCTAGAGAGACAACAGGAACATGGACTTGTTTTCTTCTTTTAAGACCTTTAATACATTTACAATGTTTTTACATATTTCTGTACTATTTTCAAAGTCCCCCCTGAGCTTCTCCCATTCATTCTCAGAAAGCCCTCCTATCTCTATCTCCCTGCCACTGCTCTTGCTCTTTTAGGTTGGCTACATCTTGATTCCTCAATTCCTTCCAAACACCACTGGTTTGAGAATCACCTTCTCTTAAGCTCCTGCCATCCACAACAGCCTTCTTGTATCTCTGCTTCACTGCCTTGCCACTTGTTCCAAACCTCAGCTGAAAGCATAATTTCTTTTTCTGGCTATATTAATATTAACTTCCTCAGACGCTGACCTGTAATACAGTGCTTTAATATCTTCACCATACAGCCCTACTTATTGTAAACCACCATCTTGTAACTTAAATGAAGAAGACTTTTCTATAACTGAAATGCTCTTTGAACATGTGGCATTTGCTTTAATTTTTTTTTTTTCTGCATGAATTTAAAAAAAATATATATGATATGTACATTTGTTAGAGATGTTGCACTAAGAGGAAAAAATTGGCAAGCTCTGGGCTGTTAGGTATGTGCAACAGCCTTTTTTGGGAGGGAGAAAGGGGGTTATCTGGCTCCTGGCTTTTTGCTCTGTCAGCAAGTCCGAAGATTTCAGAAAGAGCTGTAGCATATCCTGCGCAGGAGAAAAGGCAACAGTATTTCTGACTTTATGGGAGTATCAGAAGATTTCTCTTTGGTCAGTGAAAAGCAAGGCTTTCTGGTGCCATAGTGAAATTATCCAGCTATAGTATATGGATGGTGGTGGGATGAGGAATGACATGATAGTGAGCATGAGTATAGGCTTGTTTCGTTAATGTTTCAATACTAAACACTGTTGTACTAAAACTGCTTGTTCAGGAATTGTGTATATATTTATTTAAATATAGATGGGAGATTTATAGAATAAGTTACATGAAAAAACACAATGTTGTACACAAAACAGTGAAAACTTGCTCAGAGAATGATTTTTGGAAGGTTGTGTATGATGATAATGATGATAATCTATTTAGACAAAGAACAACTCAGGGCAGCATCAGGTGATGCCACTTAATGCACTGGAATTGGGTAAAGGAACTTTTGTAATTAGAAATAGACGTTGATTATGAAATCCAGTTAAAAAAAAAAATGGGGCATCTAGGAACCTAAATTTGATTGGGAATTGATAGGACCTATGCTTCTTGGAATTGTATGTACCTTCCAAATTTCTGTTCCGTCAATATCAGAATGAAGATGAATTCCAACAGAAATGAAGTCAGGGGAACTTCAACAACTTAGCTTATGCTTCTGAAGATATTTCAGGGTGGTCTAACTAAAAGTGGCAGAAGAACACTCCAAGACTAAATGAACTTGTTAAGAATGCTAGAAAATTCACAGCCCTGTATTCATCAGTTCACAAGAACAAGAAAACTGTTTGCAGCCTTTCTGCAATAGTCTCTTAAGGTTAAAATGTTGTATTTGAAAGTGAGAAACACATGTGACGTGACGAAAGACAAAAACTGCTGTGCAAGGAATGTCACTTAGGATGAATCCAAGGTGGTGAACAAATTTTGGAGGTGAATTTGGAGGAACCTTGAGATCCAATCTGTATCTCTCTGTTTCAGAAGGTCTTTCCTGCTGACTTTAACAGTAGGGTCCTTTGTGATGTTAATGATATTGACCCTTATCACGCTGCCCTTTTTCATGAGGTTTGGAGCAGGTCCAGGTGACAATATGGTGACTGAGTCCATACCCTATCTCTCTGCGTGTGAACAGAAGCATTTCCGTAGTCAGTTATTTGTGCTGAGATAGAATAATGGAATAATAATAATAGTGCCAATTTGGTAAATAGAATACTTTTTTTTTAAAAGAAAAATCTTGCAATTTTCATGTGAAAGAATTGAGACATTGGTATTTTTCATCGGTGAATGCAGTTTTGTGGTAGTTTCCACACATGATTGATTTGTTTGTTTAAAGATTTCTTTGGAGCATGATTCAGACATGAATTGGTGGCTCTTGTCAAACACTGTTGGAGCTACCAAAGCCCATCAGCTGAGCAGGTCTGGCTTTTGGCATGATCCTACTTTGAGAAGTCACACTGTGATGCCACGGGTCTCACAGTGGCATGTGAGAGTGCAATGAGGGGGTCCTGGGCCAGGGAGGGCCATGATGCCATCAGCAGGGCAGCTCACGGGAGCCACAGCTTGGTCCCTGTCCCGCATAGTGCCCACAGGCCTTGCCAAGCCCCAGCCATTTCTGCATCCTCAGGTTACACATCTACTTTTAGGGCTAAAATAATTCCTTTTCTGAGACCTGTCCTCAGAGTTTTTTCCAGCATACCTGCAATGCAGTGTTCTGCAGGGTAGCAGTGCGGGTGTCCGTGCTGTTTTGAAGGCCATCCCAGGAGCACCGTGTTCCAGAAGGTCCAGGCTGAGGTCTTTAATCTCCTGAAAAGAGAGCGAACTTCCTATCCACCCCAAATTCCTGTCTGAACTAGCTGGAAGATAAAAATACTACTATTATTTGACAAGGTAGGACCCTCTTTCTTTCCCCTGCAGTGCAGTGGGCCATTGAAATTGGCACAGGTATGACTTAGATTTCAAAGCTCTGCCACCACCATCTGGAGGAGGTGCAGGCAGAGGTTTTCTTTGGGTTCGTGGGCTGTGTGGAGCGTGTGTGTGGTGAGGGTGTCTTTGTATTAGCAAATACTTTTTCTATCTAGAGAGAATCCAAGCAAGACCTCACTTTTTTTTTTTTTCAGAGAGATTTTTCCAAAGTAAATGATCTGCAGGCATTTACAGAGAATATCATTAACACAGAAAGGGAAACTGAGTTTGTTGTGCCCAAATGTTACACTGGTGTTTACAGGAATTCTGATCTTTAAATTTCTTGATAAACATAATCTATATTGTATATGTTTAAGTAACCCTGTCTGGGATTTTAAATAATAACAGAAGACTATAAAAACTAAAAACTCTTTTTTCAACTCATTAGATGCATTTATAGATTTAGAATATTCTGTATACTCCATTTTCTACTTCAATATACAAAAATTAAAAGCCGTAGAATTTAACTAGAAACATAGAGCTATACAATGTTTTGTTTATGGCCTGTGTTGTATTAACATAGTTGCTTTTCATTATAGGGTGATGCTGGAGAAGCGATGAATTATGTTGACAATGTTATCAAATACGTACTTTCAAAATAAAGCTTTGCATTTTATTACTAATGGGGAAAAAACTGGGATAAATTTGACTTGTGTAGCTTGATTGAACCACTAAAGTCATCAGATTTATGTCAAAGTTGAGTTGGGCTGAATCTTCCCTCACTGAGCAGAAAGCTCAAAACTTTCGGCACTTAATTAGGAGCAACACACAAACATTTAAATTCTGCTCTTAAGTAGGATTAGTTAATGAGTACAGAGTTCATTCTATGTACTGGACAAACACTGACTTTAAGAAGCTCCTCTTACAGGGGTTACCAGTTGATCAAGCCCTGGAGGTCTGCCTGATGGGAGGATTTTCCACAATAACCCCACACACCCTGACTAGCCCATGAGGCCATGGATTGATGGAGTGGCCGCACACCGGGCATCACCCCGCGTCCCAGCCATGCTTTGGAAGCGTGTTTCTCCCTGGCAGCTGTAGCCAGGCAGCATGCCTTCTTAGCACAGGTGAAGCTTTATCCCCTTTGGAAGATGGAGATAAAGCAGGATGTGTGCCAGAGGTACCTTGTCCTGCTACCATGTGAAAACCACTAATAGCTTTGTTGTCAGAAGACTCACCTCAGAGAGCAGGGTTGAATGAGATTTGCAAGATCACTTAGCCCTGTATCTAGACACCCAGGAATGCTTCCCTGCTCCCTTGTGGGGACAGCACTGAAGTGTGGGCAACATATGAAGTGTGTCCTTCATGACGCCTCTCACACCCTGGTTTCCAAAGAAAGAAAATGCAGGGTCATGGGCTGGAAATGTACTCCATACTGGTTCATGACCTGCATGATCAGGGGTAGGCTGGTAGGAGCTGAGGAAGGCACCTACCCACAACTTACTCTTAGCATGTCACACTGTCATATAATATCCTTCATAATCCACTGTAAACAAGTGGTATATTCTGTCCCCACTACTCCTAAAGGAAGATAGCTCCAGAAATTCACCTTTCTGAGGCCTGGAAACCTGTACCTAATTTCCAGCCTGAATTTCTTAGTGGCTGGCTTATATCTGTTTGTTCTTATGCCAACTCATTGTCTTTAAGCTTAAAAAGCCCTTTTCCTTTTCTGGTGTTTATCCTCCAGCTGTATTTACAAAGAGTGATCATATTCCTTCTCAGGCTTGGATCTGCTTGGCTAAATAAGCCACTCTCTTTTAATTTCCTCTTGTAAAATAAACTCTGTTGCTTGAATCATCCCAGCAGCCATTTCTGCACCTGTTCTGGTATGAGTCCAGTTTCCTTCAATGTGGGTGACCCAAACAGCAAACAATACTTGAAGTTTCACCAGGGCCTTGTATGGATGGCTTTAATATTCCTAGAAATACATTGCTGCATTCATTCTCAGATCACTTAGCCTTTTTTTTATGTGAGTAATGTGGTTCATAGTCACCCTGCGACTAAGTGGTACATACCCAGGTCTTTCACTGCTGAAGAAGTAGCCAAAGAGTTAACCGTAGCGTCTACAATCTCACAGTAGCCCTTGAGCTTTTAAACTCCGGGTACACGATCCTAACTTTCAAAAAACTACATCTAAATGTCCAGTTGCAGACCATGAACCAAAGAAATCAAAGAGCAGATGTCGTGTTAATGATATCAAAATCACTTCCAAAGTGTCATGTTATATCTGGCAGCATTTCCACGTGCGGAGATGTAATTTTTTTTTCTCT
Source organism: Chauna torquata (assembly GCA_013399475.1). Lineage (NCBI taxonomy): Eukaryota > Metazoa > Chordata > Aves > Anseriformes > Anhimidae > Chauna > Chauna torquata. The sequence continues at coordinate 233,481 of VXAL01003990.1, read as the reverse complement.
AACCAGTGTTAGACAAAAACTGAGATGATAGTATTAATCAAGCAATAAAGCAATGCCAAATTTGTGTGGGAAGTAGGTAGTTTTAAAAGGATTAGGCATGTTGTAAATAAAGTACATCTGGAAAGTAAAGCTTCTGGTACCCTGGTGAAACTCTCCCACCCATCGAATTCCTTCTTGGCTGTGCTCGCCTGCCTCCACCAATGTAAGCCAGCAGCAGGCTCGCCTCCCATCATTTCATGCTTTCTCATCACTGTAATCCAAATTTCAGGGATACCTATCTTGTGCAGTTTCTGAGGGTGTTTGGTATTGTTTAGGATTTGCTTTACAGAAGGCTTTTTGTGCGCGTGTGTGTGTGTTTACATAAAGGACATTTCAGGTCACCCACTGGGTTCCCTAACTACTTCAATCTGTGTCTTAGTGCTAATATTGCTGGTATAAAATTGTTTGCTATTGCTCAAAATTTCAATATCTTTCATGTGATGATGGATTTAGAAGCAAAATTTTGCTATTCATTTAAAGAAAACATGATCAATATTTTCTCAAGGTGTTACAACTATTATAGAGCTGACTCACAAATAACCATGATATAAACAAATCAGGAATGCCTTTTTTAATTTATGGGTCCTTTTGGACTTGTACCTTTTTTATAATCTGCTAGAAATCCAAATTCATGCTTAGTACCATATGTACCATAGAGGAGTCTTAGCTGGAATTTACTTCCCATCCAGTATCACGATACATATGTTACACAACACAGAAAAAATGTGTAATATTTCTTTTTCCCCTCACTGTGGCCCCATAATTTCTTTGCTTTTTTTAACCTCTTCGAAAAAGTAACTTTATATAGCAAATTTTGGAAAAATAGTTGTCACCTGACAAAGAAAGGCAGAATAATGAAACCTCCAGAATATGATCAATTGTAGTGATGATAAAATATTTGTATATTAGAAAACACTCTTAATATCTGCTATTCTGGTGATGACCCAGGTGGGAGGGAGGAGTGTAAGTGTGTGTGTGAGTGTGTGTGTATATCTGTCTCTGTCTCTGTGTATGTGTGTGTATATATATGTGGTTGGAATGGAAGACATTTCTATTTCCCTACTGGCTTCTTATTTAGCTGTGGTCATCACAGACAGGATGAAGTTTCTGCTGCAACAAGAATAATTCAGGTCTTATTACCAACAGTAATAATACTTGCTGGTATTAAAAACTCCTAAAATCTTGTCTGGAAAGAGTACAAATAAACAAAAGATCATATAATAGGGGTGCTAGCTACCCATGCCAGGAGGAAATTGCTTGGCAAAGAAAATATGTGAAATCCTTTAAAAGCTGTTTTGTGTACCAGTTTCAGAGTGATGCTGGCCTGACTTCCAGCTGACTAATGGCAGCTCCATGGAGAGTAACATCACTGCCTATTCCTTAGTTATTACCAATAATATATCACTTGGAAAATAAACAGAACGATAAATGACAGGACAGATGTCTAATGAGGCAGAGGTTAAGGAGTGTTAAACTGTGCTGGACACCATCCGACATGCCGGTGTTAAATTATGCTGAATGCCCTGAGCTCCCTCCCCATAAAAGGTCAATGCTCGGGTTATGTTCCTGGATGATTTATGAAATCAAAGAATGGCCTACATGCCTATCTCTCTGGGAGGTGAGCAGCTTGCAACATTGTCAACCACAGCCCCATAATAAACCAAATTTAAACATCACTCAAATCAATCCATCTTCATCACTTGCTCCATTGCAAGACCTCCTCTGTCTTGTTCTCACCAGCCAGCCATGACGTGGTGTATTGTTCTTCATATAGATCCCTGTAGCTATTTTAGAAGCCTGTGGTGTTCTCTGCCAAAGTTAGAAACCCCCTGAAAATGGCTGTTTCTTTTGGATGAGGTCAAACTTGCTCAGTTTTTTTTGCTGTTTCCATGTTTTAGGTGGCTAAGTAGTTGGCATTTGCGTGTCCTCAGAATCACTTGTCTTGTAGGACAAGTGTAGGTTAGGTACAAATATGGTATTTATAAACAACAACAACAACAAAAATTGCATTCAATATAATTCAATTAAATCTGGTATTCAGCTACACCAGAATAAGCTAGCTTTATCCTTTGTACCTGGAAAGTTAAATTCCCTATACCTAAAATCTTTCTGAAGCAAGTATCACACTGCTCTGCCACAGGAATCTTTTTGTATTGCCTGCAGTGACATCTCTATTGATTGGCGATTAGATATTTGCCACATGTAGTTAACATGAATAGTACTGGCTTGTGCACTTCCTTCCTTCAGCTGGTGCCGACTCTTTCAGATTTTTTTTTTTTTTGAAAAGTTATAGGTAACTAGAGTGTATCTTTGGTACTTTTGAGGTTGCATTGCTTCATAATTTTCTTCTCATTCCTGTTTCCTAAGATACACTATAGGACTAGCCAATGTGTACGAGTTACTACAGGAGGCTTCTGGAGGAAGAGAAGCAGGTCCTCATACTGCCAGTATGGCTTTATTCTCCACCTGCAGAGCAGGAGGTCAGCATTTTCAACTTTTCTCTGCATCCTTACACAACCAAGGTCTAAGGAAGGATCCCTGTGAAGGATTAGGGCACCAGGAGCCAATTTTCACTACCATTTCAAACCACTCATTTGAGAAGCTGAAGGTCTGATGTGGCATAGTCATTTAAAAGAGATGTTATCTTGAACAGTTTCACAAAAACTGAACACAAGTATGGTGGCTGAAAGGTGAGTGACTTTCCCCTACAAAGAAATCCTAGACACCACCTGTTAGCAGATGCAGTGGGTAGCCCTAGCTGTTGTTAAACAGAAGGACAGCAAAAAGATAAGCATTCTGACTTTTTGTGGGCTTTTTTGCATAACTTGCCACTAAAAACGGAGTGAATTTTGTAAAGAAGGAGTCACAATGGGGGCTCAATGCTCTGTGTGTGTTTTCAGCTGTCCAGCGGGACTATCTCATAAACAGGGTGCGGGCTCCTGACAGCCGCTGGAAGTGCTTCCCAGAAGGGAGTGGGGACATTCCAGATGGACAAAGTGATTTACTGCCGGAATAACTCAGAGGGGTGTGACTTAAAAACTGCTATAATTGAAAAAATGGAACCAAAGGCACAGAACTTGCTAGAACTGCTTGGACTGAAGTTCTGATGATGCTTTGTTGCCAATAATGCTGTATTTTTCCTGGCTTTCTGCTTTATTGGTGACAGGATCACAAGACATCCCTGGGAAGGTAGAGAAGGATGAGGAATGTCTTAGATGTGATCAGGTCTAAGAAGTGGAAAGTGTCAGAGAGCTAGAGGTTTGGCGGAGAAGATATTAGAAGGACTCCAAAAAATTCCAGAAGACCGAACTTAATTTTCTGCTAAGTCAGTACCTATAGGAAAACCTCTTGAAAAATGTGCAAGGAAACTGGTACAAATACCTTTCAGTCTGCTCAGATACCCGATTTAATTAAAACTCATCAAAAGCTAATCTGAGCTGAACTGAGATACAAAGTTTGTAAAAAAATAATAAAGAAACCAAATCAATAAAGGCTTCCTTTGTTTTCTTTTAGGATAAAAGGGAGCCTAGCTTTCACATATATCAGTCATTCGAAGTTTAATGTGACCACTGAAATCCTCGGAGGGCATCCACACTAAAAATAAGATCAGGTTGATCCTTCCCTCAAAATGGACCACTAGTCAAGTTTAGTTGTATGCAGATAGGTAGGCAGTTGCTTGGGTTGACGAAGGAAAGGTAGTTGCCTGAGGCTAGGCACATTATCCTCTTAGATGCCTGAATATAGAAATGGGCATTACTCAGCCATGCCAACTGAACATCTGTAAGCAGACAGACAGCTAGACCTTTCTTGCTTTTCCTGCCTTCCCCATTTTGCTCATTTTGTTTGCTCGCTTGTGAGGCAGGTTGCTCTGCAAAATCACTTTGACCCACTTTGGCCAGTCTCCAGGCAACAAGACATCTTACTCTCATTTCTCTGATTTTGTTCCCATTAAAAAAACCCTGCAGATAGTGCGTCATTTAAAATCAGAAGACATGAAGTAGGATTTATATTCTAATGGCCACCAAAAGGGAATCTTGCTAGTGTCACAAGTGAAATATTTATGTCAAGAACACTTTATTCAGTAGCAATAAAAAATTCATCCATGCACCAATAAAAAAGCCCTCTGGGTCTTCATACAGCTGTGGGTATTATATGTCTTCCTCTATATGAGAAGAATAAGTATTTTCCTATGTTTTGTTCCACATGGGCTTTACGATTCTGTAACTTTTTTGTGTTTTCAATGAAAAAAAGATTAGATGAGGCCAGTTGAGCAATAGCAATTCTAGTTGCAATCTCAGTGCTTTAAGTCTTTTCCAAAGAAGTGATTTAGAGGCAGTCAACAGATTTGAGTGTCTTCCAGTTTTGGGATACAGGTCATAAACATTGACACATCATAATGGTATGGCGAACTATTATAATGGCGCCCGGTAGCATGACTGTAGCTAAAGAGCTGTCAGCAATTTAGAGCTGTGTGAAGAAATTTTGAACATGAAGTACAATGGGTGAACTTTGGCTTTATGCCTGTGTCATCAAACAGCAAAAAAGCACTTTTTAAGAGTTCAGTTTCTCTGGATGTATTTTTTTCTGTCCTTTGTTTGTTGCCAAAAGGGGAGCTATTATTTTAGTGAAAAATACTTTCCTCTCTCTTTCTTTCTTTCTTTCGAGAAGGAGAGCCAGTGTCATACTATAGCACTGGAGCTGAGGACAGGAGGGTAAAAAAGGGTCAAATAGTAAGGCAAATGGAAAGACAAAACTTTAGCAATGTAATCAACAGCACTCTGAGCACTTGTAAATAAGAAAAAAGTATGCCTTTTATTAAGAAGGTCAGAAAGAAAAGACACTATGATAACACACCATGCAAAAAAATTGTCCAGAGTCCCACATGAAATACCTTGTGCTTGCTTAGAGAGAATAAAGGAGAATGCAAGATTTGATTTTGATTTGGAAAATCCTCATTTAGAAATAATTTCCTGTAGATATTCAGGTGTGCCCTTCAGTGACAATCTTAGATCGAGGAACTACTAATTTAATTCAGAAGTATTCAAACGTTTCTGCAGAGCAATTGAGGCTAAGTCTATACAGATACCAGCTCATTTTATGATCCAAATTAGCCAGAGAGACAGAAGGTGTTTACCTGTGGTAGTCTTTCACTTTTGGAAGTATAAATTATGTTGAGTGTCACCAGTAATAGAACTCTCAGCAACCTTTTTAGATATTCTTGCACGGAGAGGTTATTTGAAGAAGGGGCGCAAATGATGCAGTTGTGTTGATGCCTGGCAAGGATATTGCACCTTCCTTAATCAAGGCAAATAAATTGCTATAACTTTGGGAGGTGCCTCCCTACTAATTAAAAGCAGTAAGTTAGTCGGATCACTGACTTTTTCCTCTTTCAATTTACATCTTGAAATCTGATCATCTTCTTCTCATAGAAGTAAATGGAAAAAATCCTATTGACTGTAACACTAGAGTTTTTTTCCTGGGGAGAAAGNTTCTAGGTTGCAAAGGTTTCTCTGCCAACACAAATGACTACAGGTTGGGAAGCAAGACTGTGAAACGGCTGAAAGCTGGTGATATTCGCTTAATGAGCAGTACAGTCTTGTGCTGAAATGCTTTTCTGATGGCAAAATTCAAATCACTCACTTGTAAGGCTGTTCAGAAAAAAGAAAGAAAAAGAAAGAAAGAAAGGAAGGAAGGAAGGAAGGAAGGAAGGAAGGAAGGAAGGAAGGAAGGAAGGAAGGAAGGAAGGAAGGAAGGAAGGAAGGAAGGAAGGAAGGAAGGAAGGAAGGAAGGAAGGAAGGAAGGAAGGAAGGAAGGAAGGAAGGAAGGAAGGAAGGAAGGAAGGAAGGAAGGAAGGAAGGAAGGAAGGAAGGAAGGAAGGAAGGAAGGAAGGAAGGAAGGAAGGAAGGAAGGAAGGAAGGAAGGAAGGAAGGAAGGAAGGAAGGAAGGAAGGAAGGAAGGAAGGAAGGAAGGAAGGAAGGAAGGAAGGAAGGAAGGAAGGAAGGAAGGAAGGAAGGAAGGAAGGAAGGAAGGAAGGAAGGAAGGAAGGAAGGAAGGAAGGAAGGAAGGAAGGAAGGAAGGAAGGAAGGAAGGAAGGAAGGAAGGAAGGAAGGAAGGAAGGAAGGAAGGAAGGAAGGAAGGAAGGAAGGAAGGAAGGAAGGAAGGAAGGAAGGAAGGAAGGAAGGAAGGAAGGAAGGAAGGAAGGAAGGAAGGAAGGAAGGAAGGAAGGAAGGAAGGAAGGAAGGAAGGAAGGAAGGAAGGAAGGAAGGAAGGAAGGAAGGAAGGAAGGAAGGAAGGAAGGAAGGAAGGAAGGAAGGAAGGAAGGAAGGAAGGAAGGAAGGAAGGAAGGAAGGAAGGAAGGAAGGAAGGAAGGAAGGAAGGAAGGAAGGAAGGAAGGAAGGAAGGAAGGAAGGAAGGAAGGAAGGAAGGAAGGAAGGAAGGAAGGAAGGAAGGAAGGAAGGAAGGAAGGAAGGAAGGAAGGAAGGAAGGAAGGAAGGAAGGAAGGAAGGAAGGAAGGAAGGAAGGAAGGAAGGAAGGAAGGAAGGAAGGAAGGAAGGAAGGAAGGAAGGAAGGAAGGAAGGAAGGAAGGAAGGAAGGAAGGAAGGAAGGAAGGAAGGAAGGAAGGAAGGAAGGAAGGAAGGAAGGAAGGAAGGAAGGAAGGAAGGAAGGAAGGAAGGAAGGAAGGAAGGAAGGAAGGAAGGAAGGAAGGAAGGAAGGAAGGAAGGAAGGAAGGAAGGAAGGAAGGAAGGAAGGAAGGAAGGAAGGAAGGAAGGAAGGAAGGAAGGAAGGAAGGAAGGAAGGAAGGAAGGAAGGAAGGAAGGAAGGAAGGAAGGAAGGAAGGAAGGAAGAAAGAGAAAGAAAGAAAGAAGAGTCCAAGTGAGAATTTTCACAGCTCCAATTAGGAATTTCAGGCCAGACCTACATTTTTGTGATCATTTGAGGTTGTTTGGGCTAAAGGCTGAATTATGAGTTGTTTCTTCAGATTTAGAGAGGGATTTCATCTATTTAATATTTACTTCCACATACTTAAAATAGTCTGCTTCACTTTCTGTGGTCCACAACTATCACTTTGTAGAGTCATGAAACAGGAATAAAGGCATGTAAAACCAAATAATGAGGTAGGACATGATAAGAGTCTGTTGAGCATTTTCTTCTGTGCTCAGCAACTGTTCATGTTTCACTCTGATTTCGTGATGAGATCAGTTTCAAGATGATCCAGCTGTAAATGATTACCTGGTCACGCAGGCTGGAGAGTCAAAGGTGCTTTGTCCATGGTGTTAAACAAATAAATCA
>VXAL01003990.1:151442-218689 GCA_013399475.1 Chauna torquata | reverse complement strand
AGAAGTCTTTCAAAGGGAGGACTGAATTTTCATTTTGAATAATGTTCCATATGTCAGAAAAGAAATATTGCTTACACAGTGCTTTGCCAAGCAGAAGGTCCTTTGCAAAGTGGTGTGAAAGAGGCAGTTGATCAAATTTTCCATTGTGCGTTAACAGCATGTCATCAGGAATGTTCATTTCCTGGTGATAGGACAGATTCTTGGACTAGGAAGATAATTTCAAAGGGTCATCAGTCTGACCTTTTGCATCACAATGATATTTTGAAACCCTAGTGGTCTAAGTCATGGTACCTACTTCCTTAGAGGTGTTTTTTGGGTGTCTCTGCCCAGTAGGGCCAAGTCAGCCAGCCAAGTCAGCTCCTTGCACAGTGGAGAGGGAGAGAGACCTAAGTGTGAAAACAGCATTCTGTGTAACTTATCAATCAGTGAGAAATACAGATAATATAGATGAGCTGAAGTTGAAGGACAGTACTTTACTTCAGAGTACATCTCTAAATTCAGTCTTAAGTCAGCCCTTACAAATCTTGAGAGGAGATGGTGGTGCGTACTATCTTCCTCTGTCTTCCCTTGGCTTTCAGGTCAATTTACAAAGCATGAAATGGTCCAAATAAGGAAAAAAAGAAAAATGAAATAAAGATTATCATACAGCAATTAAGGAATTCACCTGAGTTCTAGTTAATTATTTTATTTTCAAGTTCGATCTAATGATGGCTGTAATCTGTGCCTGACTCCTGTTGCTGAGTTTGCCCCTTACTGTAGGGGCAAGGTTACAGCTCTCACTCATTTCTTTGCCAAAGACTAATTAATTGTTCCTTGGTATGTAACTTGATATCAAATAATTTCAGCATAAAGGATATCAAAAACCTGAACATACTGTGGCCTGATACTTGGGTACTCTTTTGCCTTCCAGGAAGAACCAACATCTAAAGATAGGTCCTCTAAATCATGACTGACTGCGCTGTTCCTTGGGTTATCAGTTTTTAGAGACTGTACATTGAGAAAAGAAGGGAATACAAGGGAAAAACAAACAAACAAACAAACAAAAACCCCATACAGACAGAATTACTTATTCTTGCCTTGTTTTTTGTGGAACCTGATCAAAGTTAGGAGAGGAAGCAGGTTTTTTTTTTGTTTGTTTGTTTTCTTCTGTTTGTTTTTGTGAGTCCTAGATAGACCATAAGGACTTTTGTGCTTTGGGAATGCTTAGAAACACATAGCTGGATGCAATAGGATCTTCATTGACAGCAAATTTTAAATCTAAGGGCTTGATGTGCCATCAAACGGACAATATGACAATTGTCTTGTTGAACTGTGATCTGCACACAACCCATGACAATAAAAAGACATCATCATACTGTTGATTGCAACTGCCCATTTCATTTAGTTTGTTGAGTTCTGACCTTAAGAACTTTTCCCATGGAAGTAAAGGCTAAGCCTCTAGTGAGTTGTAAGTCACACGACATAGAAGATGAGGTCACATACTGTTCAGTACTGATCAGTAATGATAAATAAGTACTCTTCTACTTAGTTAGAGAGAGAGAGATTACCATCAAATAGGTGTTGAAAGCTTTTACATGTTTGTTTATTTGTTTGTCTGATTTAATGAGGAAAGTGATCTAGTTAAGTTAGCAGATGTAATGGAAACAAAGTGCTCTGTTGCTTATGTAGGATTGCTCTGAATCTCTCTGATACGGAATACAGAATGGAGAAATCCTTGTGCCATTACTCTTTGGTTTCAAAGTGGAATAACTAGATCTTCACAGACTCCTAGTGATACCTAGTAATACACTGTAATTTAAAAAATTTGTATTAGTGAACTCAGGAAGATTTTTGTTCTGTCTGGGAGAAGCTATATTCTCCTCCGTAATGTCCTTTGTCCCTTGCTCACCCACGTTGGCACCTTGCTGCTTTTGGGTCAGTATTTCAAGAAGAACATTTTAGCTTTGAAAAATCTCTGGTAAGAATTCTTTACTTACTACCTCTGAAATGTAGTCCTACAGGGACCTGGAGATTTTCATTAGTTTTGAATAAAAGGCATCAAGAATGAACACGGGAGTTCGCCAGCAACCTTGAATCAAGTTTGTTTTTTAATAAAGAACATTGATTTGGGGCAGAGGATGAGGAGAAAGTTTCTAAAAGACAGAAAGAAAGTATTCCTTCTTATTGAAAAATACACTTAGAGTGTTAGAAATACAATGAAATTAAACAGGTGGGATCAAAACTTGAAAGGAGCAGAGTTTGATCTAATGGGCCCTGAAATGTTTAGAGAAATCTTCAGAGAAATTTTGTTGAAGCACAGTTCATATTTAATTGAGGTGAATGAGCCGCATTATCCATATATTATCTTGAAACATAATGAAGGGGATATGAGCAGTTTGTACTTTTCTGGTGGTCTGGATATGAATAAGAATTAACACTGCAAGATATCCCCTTGGAAGCTGAAGTAATGAGAATGTCGGGTTCTGTCCTCTCTTTCATTAGTTGCCATTAATAGCAAATGATAATTCTGAAGTGGATTATATTTGCAACTGTTTGGGAATCTACTGGGATTTTTGACAGATTTGATAAACCTGACATGTCATAACAGTTATGAGCACGTCACAGCTCAATGTGCAATCATAGAAAAGCTTCCTACTGGTCACTCTTGTGTGTTGTACCTCGACCTAAAGGTATGATACCCTAATGGGCCAAAAGCAACCCTGTGCTAGACTGCATCTCCAGAGGAGAGAACGTGTGCTGCAGCAATCCATTCTGTTGCCTGCTTGGTGCTCATGACCCAAGCCTTTCTTCTCCGTTTTCTCTTTTGTTTCTGAAAAGCATTAATTCCCTCTCTTCCCCATTTCATTTGGCAAACCTTGGGAAGACCTTTCTCCCTCTACATTTCTGTACACCTTAGGGAGTCCTGGCTTTCTGCATTTTTAAAATTCAAAAATTCTGTACTTCCCCTGTTTTGGGTTTGGAAACTCATTTCAGACTTCCTCAGTAAAAAGAACTGTGAACTGCTGTAGATGGTACTTCTGCTTTGGTTATGTCAAGTTATTTTAGCAGCAGCAAGCCTGTCAAAATATGTTTAAGAACCAATAGCACTTTTGAAAACTAAGGGTTTTTGTTTGTTTGTTTGTTTTTAAAGCAACTTTTTCTATGTATAATGTGGGACCTTTCACACACACACAGAGAATACCATTGTGGAGACATAAAATTTTAAAGAATTACTGAATATGAGAACCAGCTGCCCCTCTCCTCAGCCATGCCCTGGATCTCTTTTCTGTATTATGCTTCTAGCCTTCAAGAATCGTGTCTGTAATGGAGCTTTCCCATAAAGACCTTGGCCTTTTTCAGTGCAGTTCCAGAATATGCAAGGGCCAAGAGGAAAAGCGAGCACAGTATAAAGCGGATTTTTCTTTTGAATGCATTGCCTGGTGGTGGATATTTGTTACGCTACCCATTTTTCTCTGTCCCCTCCTCACTCCAAACTGTTCCTCTTCCCTGTGGTTCCTGCTATATGGGTACACAATCCTAGAAAGCAGTCCCAGGAAGCAGAAGGAGCTGCTTTCTCCACTCAAGCTCAGATTTCTGCATGGATGTCTGATCCTGGTCTTCCTGTTCAGCCCTGGAAGAACTCGATCCTGCACCCACTGAAGACAGTGACAAATCTTCCATAGACTTCTGTGGTTCAGAATAGGGGCTTATTCCTCTTTTGTCTGGGAGTTCTTCAGTTATCCTAGGCTACACAAAACCAAATTCACCTAGGTTTTGGCTGGGAGGAGTGAGAGGGAAAAAGAAGATATTTCATTTGGAGATTATGTTTCTTCTATTTCAATCAAAGTGCAGTGTGATGTTATGAAATACATGTTTTGTGTGTGTGTGTGCGTATTAAGAATCATATGCATGTGAAATATGTCATAGATTAAGATATACGGCATAAATCATGCATATAACATTTTTACACACATACATACATATGCACGCATATATATTACACATACATATATGTTTTTCCTATGTGCATAATGCTGACTACATACTATTCCGCAATTACTGCCCATGTGCAATCTGCCAACGTGTGATCCTTAAAGACCTTAGGTCTTATTGCAAGCGTAAATCTGTTAGCTGTGGTGTATATAGCTAAGTTCTAATCTGGCAGTGGTCTTTCTTTCCACTTCAAAACCCTCCCTCCCACATATACACATTTCCAGTCCTTTTTTTCTTTGTTTGTTTCATTTTAGTTCCTACCCTAGCTATTTTGTAATACTGCAGTGTTGAACACAGCAGCTGCTTCATGAGTTGTATTTAAAGGGAGCAGTCTCACAAATAAAGAGGAGCAAAGAAGGGAAGCAGACTCTGTGTGTATTGCTCATTTTGGAGAAGACAGGAAGGAAACTCTGTAAATAAAAACATTCATGATGAGCCTAGATGTATAAATCCATCTGGCTTTACACCAGCCACTTGTGTCAAGCAGTAGGAAGACACCTGTTTAGTGCCTAGCCTCCTAGGATCAAGCCTTTAATAGGCATTTAAGAAAGGTGTTAAAGAAATTGCTCTGGGGCTTAAAACCCAAAACCCATTAGACATCCATAAAGCAGGTACAGTGATTTTTTTTTACTTTTTTGTCTGCTCTGTTCTGATTAATATATCTTTCACTTCCCAACCTGCTTTATTTCATTAGAGGTTAATTCTGCAGGACCTTATAAGTCTGTAACAGCATTCCTTCTTAATTATTTTGCATTATTGATGATGTGCAAACAGTCATGAATCATGTAGGCTTCAAGGATTAATAGCTTTTTTCTTCTTTCCATCTTCTGTTTCAAAACGTGCAGTAGGAAAGCATGAGATTTGCAGGCCACTGTCAAAAAGCACTTAGGGAAAGGAAAGCAACACTGCCAGCTTCTCGTGCATTCGCATTAGTAAGTTCCACCTTGAAAGGCTTAGGCATTGTGGCAATTGCTGAAAAGGCTGCTCTCATGATCCAATTAATCTACCCCTAAGGGACCCACCGCAATTATAGCAGTTAGTGAGGCACAAATGGAAAACCCCATGGACAAGGGAAAAGGGAGAGACAGCAGACATTTTCAGGACTGTATATGAGCTATGCTGTAAATGTTCCTCCACCTGCAGTTTCAACCGAGAAGGCTTGATGCTGAGTCTGCAATTGCACCAAGTGCTCCCTTTACATATTGTGTGGGATCTGATAAATTTTTGCAGGATTTTTTCCAGCTGTGCTCTCATCACATTGATTTAATGGCCCTTAAGAGAAACCATAAAAGTGCTTTCTGGTTAGTGGGCCCCAGCTGTTCCTCATAGTATTGCATAATAGAGCAGGCTGAGTTAACTATAGATTAATGATTATGAAATGTCTTGCTTAACCATATAATTTTTCAAACATACAAGGCATTGGACAAAATGTGGTTCACTGAGGTAACAAGATAACTACTTTCAAGAATGGAAAAGGCTTAAGAGGTGAGGTATATCTTAATTTAAACAAGATAAGATTTTCCATAGACCAGTCTTGGCTCTGGCCAGTCATTCCACTATATACGCAAGCCATATGTGTGTGTGCATGCATATGCACGCATGCTTGTGTGCTTTTCTTCACATGTGTGTTTTCCCTTAAGGACAGAAGGGTGATGGCTCACTGCTGGAAGCATTTCTCTGTTTTCATTACCAGGCAACAGTGCAAGAAGCCAACAGTATCATTTGAGGATTATCATGCTCTCTTATGAAGCTAAGAGCGTTGTAAGGCTGCATGAATCTGAGGACTCCTACGTCACAGTGTCATCTGAGCTCCTGCTGCTGCCCTGTGAGTTCCACAGCAGTTGAGCAACTAGGTAACTGGAGTAGCACTAGGGTCTCATCCTACTCCCGCTGACCTCAGTGGCCAAACCTCTGTTGACTAGAGTGAGGAGGCAGGGTCATGCTCTGCATGGAGGAAACATGCCCTGTGGGATGCTGCTGTGGGAGGCTTATTTATAAAGTTTCATAAGAGCTCAGGGTCCTCTGTGGACCCTGATCACCATAAAGGGATAACATGAGTAAAGGAGCTAATAAATACAAGTGAGAGTCTAGTGTTTTGCTTTGTGGTAAGTAAGCCAAAAAGAGTATGCACAGGAAAGCTAAAGTACCATTCACAGATCATCAAGGAAAAATCCATAGGATACTAAGGACCAGCACACCACATTGTTTAAAGACAGACATGCTGAGACCCTGGATTTCTTCTATCCCTCTGCTTCACCTACTGTTACAGGCACTTCAGTGGCTGTAAAAAGTTATATGTATTTTTCTCAAACTATAGGCAAACTAAAAAATGAAACATAATATATAAGCTCCTAAAAAGTAGATTATGAAAAGTCAATAGCAATTCCAACTGCAAACATAAAACCACAGAAACCGAAAGCTGCTTCTGGTGCCCTAAAATGCAAGAAAGCCTGAATTTGACCTCTAGCATCCTGAAATCAGGTGCAGATTCATTTTGTTCCCTTTTTCCCTAGACATGATGCAGCCTGTATGAGTTTTGATGGGGTACAGTCCAAGCATCTTGTTTTTTTCAGGTGATCTTGAACGTCCAAAGCTATATAACTAATGTAAAATGAGAAGCAATCATCAATATTAAGCAACCTAAATTAAAGAGGGATATTTAAAGCTGATAGCATAGATTTTTGTTGGTTTATTTTTTCTGAAGTTATTAAAACACAAATGAGAAAACTCCCTCCTAAGTACCTGCAGCTCAGCAGATGAGTATCCAAAGCTGGGACACTACAGCATAGATTCAGTGGCTGTTGTCAATCATCTGTTATGACAGTATGGGTTATTTAAAGCAACTGAACCATGAATTTTGTTTTTGGATCTGCCAATGCTTCATAGAGAGGACATTCAAAATATCACTTGCAGGAATATCTTTAAGGTTGGCTGCCTAGATTAGGCCACTGAAATGATCACTCTCCCTTTTTTTTTTTTCCTAAAAGCTGTTCAGTGTACTCCTTAAACCATCTAATGAAGCAACAGCAGCATTAGAAATCGAGCTGCTACTGATTTTTATGCATCCTTGGCTGGAATTTTAATCTTAAGCAGAATGTGATTTCATTTTTTTTTTTTCTTTTTGGCATCATAAAATATAAATATTTGCCTATCTTTATAAAGAGACCTTAAAACTCAGAACTAGAGGAGATATAGAAGAGTTAGGTATTGTCATCTCAATTTGTTGGTGTCATCAAAATTTCTACTGCTGACTGGAGAATTTTCCATTGTGTAAAACAGAGACATGGTGTGTATTTCAAGAACTATAGCTTGTTAGTTGTTCAGTATAATTTTCATGCTGGGTTACTTGAGCCTGAATTCATTTCAGATACGTGCAGAGTAATCTTGGTCTTTTTGGACTGAGCTGGCTGCAAAAGGATGTACGTGGCTTACACACCTTCCCTTATGTTTACCTACAAAGCAGCAGCCTCTTTTATGCGCTTGTGGGAAAAACCAATTGTTTCCTTCCTCTGGAACAGGAAACCACAGTCTGTTCATTTTGGCGGGCCCACTATGACTGAGCATATTCCATCCACAGCTCCTGCTGATGACAACAGGGAAAAGAGTTTACTCTGGATTTCTTCCTAATGCAATTAAATTACAGGAGGTACAGTAATTAGCACAGAGCCACTTAAAACGAAGCAAATTCAGAGACTGAGTTTCAATCCACCCAAATGCTTCAGAGGTGAATATGGCCAGGTGACACTCTCTGAGAAGGACTTCTTAATCAGACGCAAATATATCCGTATTTGGGAAATCTATTTGTAGAAAATCTTTGTGCGGGTAATATGTGAACTTAAACAGAAGTGGCATAAAGCAAAGGAAGTACAAAATGTGATCCATTCTCAGTGATGGAAGTGGAAGGAATCTATTCAGTTGTTTCTTCTCATTCAGAGGTCCAAGCAGATAGGACCACATACAGAAGCATTTCTCTTTCTGTAATCTTATGCAGCCTTGTTTATGTCTGCTTAGCTGTCTAGTGTCAGCCAATCTTACAAAACGTTTCCCTTGAGGGACTATATAAGGGAAGCATTGACTGAAGAAGCAGTTGAGATCAACTGCAGAATGGTTTTATCTTCTACAGTCACAGCAGTGATGATGTATGAGAATTCATCAGAGACTAGTTTGCAGACTTTACCTGTTATTTTCTACCTGTGAGTCTCAACTTCTTTTCTGTGATCTCTTTCAGTCTAACCTCTCTACTGTATACCTGAAGTAGTCATTAAAATATCTTAATGATGGTGTGAATAGGAGGAAAAGCAGCAGGTTGCCCTGGAAATTGAGAGCACTTCTTTGTTGAAAACTGACAGTGAACGGCTAGAGCTCTGACCAAGTCAGTGAACGGTGCTTAGCTACTATGAGCAGATTATAAGGCAAGTTCCTTTGTGAAAAGACTCACAAAGGATTCTTCTGAGTTGAGGAATACTAAAAAAGAATGAATAATCAGAAGAAAATTTGTCTCATATGATGTTTGTTACATGACTGCTTTGGGTTGATCTTTGTATTTGGTTAGGAAATTGTCATGGTTTTGGCTGGGACAGATTTAATTTTCTTCGCAGAGGCTCACACAAGGCTGTGTTTTGGATTTTTGATGAAAATGGCGGTGACGTTTTTGGTTGTTGCAGAGCAGTGTTTACACAGAGCCAAGGGCTTTTCTGCTTCTTGTGCTGCCCTGCCAGCGAGGGGGCTGGGGGTGCACAAGGAGCTGGGAGGGGACCCAGCCAGGGCAGGTGATCCAGACTGACCAAAGGGAGGTCCCATACCACATGGTGTCATGCTGAGCAATAAAAGCTGGGGTAAAGAAGGAGGAAGGGAGGGATGTTGGGAGTGATGGTGTTTGTCTTCCCAAGAAACCATCACGCGTGATGAGCCCTGCTTTCCTGGCAGTGGCTGAACACCCGCCTGCCCATGGGAAACAGTGAATGAATTCCTTGTTTTGCTGTGCTTGTGCGGGTGGCTTTTGCTTTACTAGTAAACTGTCTTTGTTTCAGCCCATGAGTTCTCGCACTTTTACCTTTCCGATTCTCTCCCCCATCCCACCTGGGGAGAGTGAGAGAGTGTCTGTGTGGCACTTAGCTGCCTGCTGGGGCTAAACCACAACAGAGATCATCTGCAATGTGATGTGTACAGTCAAGCTTCTGAGTTTCTAAAACAAACAGAAGATATTTGAGAGTGGGCCTGGAGAAATGCTGCGACCAGTCGCCTGAATGCCGCACAGAAGTTCAATGATGTCTAGAGCAGTGATTCATGGTTGAAGGGACTACCTGGTTTCACTGGTGTGCCATGATGGAATCTAACAGAAGTCCTGGCAAAGTAGACTTGTGCAGACTGAGTTAGAACAAGGGTTAGAGCAAGTGGTGATTCTATTGTGATAAGCACACATGTTAGGAAACAGCAGGCAATTTTTTCAGGCCCCAGAAGTAGCCCAAACCTTTCGAGAAGGAAATACCTTCTGCAGGAATACAATTGCAGGCTGTCATACTGTTCCACGGATATCGAATGGTTGCATATATACCTGTCCTTCTAATTTAATGTTACAATGCAACAGCAATGTAATAAATACTTCATTCGGAGCCTGCAACATAGTATGTCTCAACAGGACCATTACACCCTGTCTAGAGGAACCTGCAGGAGATATTGAAATCTGGTTGTTGTCCAGTTCGGGTATAGCAGTAAAAATCATGCTATAAATCTACCAAGGAACTCTAGTTTAGCTTATATCTATAGTACAATGAGCAGAAAACACACAGTACAGGTAATATAGCAGCACGCAATGTAGCAGAAACATTAATTAGAGGATTCGTGAAGTCATCAGCATGGCCACAGTTAAAAAAAAAAGTGTCCTAAGAGTGCTAATTAAGACTAGGTTTACTCTAAACACTGCTGGGCTGTGAGACAAACTTAATTTGCCCCTGGGTCAGGAAGAAATAATACGTTATGAAGATGACTCATTCTGAGGAAAAATTTTTCTGGTAGTCTAGATCTTCTTTACCTGATGATCAATTAGTTAAGTCTTACGATTTATGAAAGAAATCTTTTCTATCAACCTGCCCAAGCTGCATGTCAAAAGATGAAATACATGTGGGAATGACACTAATGTTATAAATCTTGATATTAAATAAATTGAGGTGAGTTCTAAGGTAATGATTTTGGATGTGAAAGCTTGCATATTCTTCCATATATTTACAACACTTTCACTCAATTAGATTTCTGCTGTCAGAAGGAAGAGAACGAATGAGGGTACTGAACACAGGGGCTTTGCTGTGCTCTGTCTCCTTTCAAAATTAAGCAGTCTAATGCCAGCTAGATGCCAGAAGGTAATATAAGTAAAAGGTCCAAATAATTGTCCTATCACTTCTAATTGGATTCCAGAATCCAAAAAATCACATTGAGCAGGGCCTTCTCAGTACAGAAAAAAAGCACCAGCATCTGTTTTCTTTCAAGGACAGCCAGCACTAGTGAAATTCACTGGGATTTGTAGATTTACTCTTGTGCCAGCCTTCAAAATAGCAGAGGCTTGGAATATTAATCTCCACCTTGAAAAACAGCCGGGTTCCATTTTTATCAGTAAAACATATTACATTTTAGCAAAGAAAACATCATTAAATGGATGGTTGGGCAAAAGCCTTTTCAGTAATGGTGAGAATGATACAATCATGAGAGAAGGCGGCGTCATTACAGTGTCAGTATTTAATGACTGCACAATTTGATATACTGTCAAGCTCCTCTGAAAGAATTAAAACCTGCTGAATAGGTGAATTTTTGTTATTAAAAAACTGATTCCCTTAGCATTTTGGGAAGGACTTTTCCTATATGACCAGCCACAATATTTTCTTAGATCAAAACCACAACCCTTCAGCGTCTAAACTGTTCCGTCCTTCTCAGAGATATGCTAACTCGTAAAACAAGATGAAGCATGAATGTAAGCAAAATGTACACTCAATGGCACACCTGATTTACAAGTACAGCTGAGAAACTGCATGCCAAATGGCTGGACTTATAATGGTTCAAAATCCTGAATAATTCTGACTACAAGAACAGTTCTGGTAACAAATTTCAGTTTTTTAATTTTCTACAGAAAACTTTTTAATGTTTAGTCTTTTTGAAAACCTAACTCAAATGAAAGTGAGAGACTTGTGGATTAAAGGAAGAATGTGTCCCAACTCAAAATCATAATTTAAAATGTAATTTGTTCTGCAGAATTAATTTTATACTACTACAGGTATACCAAAATAAATAATGTAATGGAAACCATAGAAGATTCATGGAGTTTCAGCAGTGTTCAGCAAAATAAATCATTACAAACTGCATCTTTGTCCAAATTATTCTATTTAGGTGAAGATTGATAGTATTTCACTAAAAATCCTGAACCACACCAGTTTCACCTGCTTTGTATATAACATTTATTTATCCTATAAAATCAAAAGGCAACATGAACACAGTTTAGTATAGATTTTCTTCTGAACTACTAGTAACAGTGTAAGGACTCAGAAGCTGCATGAATGTACGAGCTAATGCAGCCAATGAATTTGCTGAATATGCGTTTTAATAATGTTAACAAAATAACTTGTACTTAAATTTTGGCTAAATATACTTCCAACAATTTCTTTTTTTAAAAGCAGTACAAATAATCCAGAAACCAAGTATACAATTAATTTTTCAAGACCTTCAGATAGCAGGCATGATCTCAAAGAGAGTTTAGTGATCATTTTTATTAACGGTTTCACATTAAAACACTTTGCATAATGTAAAACAGATTTGCTTGGCTGAAGTCCAGTTTTCAAGCAGTTTTAGAGAGCTATTGTTAACAGAAATGATCACTTTGGTAAGCTAATGGCAATTGTATGCAAATTCTGGAGTATGCCACAGACTTACTATTTGTGGTAAAATTGTGGCAACTTTCTTAACAAGACTGACGGAAAATAGCCAGTAGCAGGAATTGCTGGCAACCTCAAAAGCGCAGCTGTGGTTATACTCTCAGATTACTGAGAAATAATAGCAGAGTTTGTAACAAAACTTTAAATTATTACATTGAGAGAGAAAATGAGAGAAGGGAAGCTGAAGAGATAAATACGAAGGCAAAGAGAAACACTAATATAGAGCAGTCCTGTTTCAATTTAGTAAAGACAAAATGGCTGCCATCTCAAAGGCTTGCAAGCATGATAATTACAGTTAATTTTAAAGCACTTATTTGTTATCACATCACAAGACTGTAACTCAGCATCTTTACAAAGGAGCTGGAATAACTTTCAGTGTTTTCTAAGGATACAGTTGATGACCATGGTTGAGCTTTCAACAGTCTTAATAGGTCAGGAGGATCTCCTGGTCTCTTCTCAAGTCCTGATCCTCCACTGAGATCTCTGCTCAAGCCTGCTATGTGCAGAGATGTATCCCTGTGAAACATCTGAGTCGACTGATGACAAACCAGAATCAGAATCTAAAAAAGGTGAGAAAGAATAGATCTAAGGATCTCCACCCAGTCCTACACATTTGAATACTGCCACTGCAGTCACAGTAAATTAAACTCTGAGTGCCTCTGAATGACCTCCTTTATTCTTGAAAGGACTGACTGTAGCAGCAGTTCATTTCCATAGTTTCTGTCAAACCTGGCCAATCCCCAATCTCTCAATTTTCTTTGTTTTTTTTTCTTGCGCATCATGAATAAGATTTCATGGATATAAAAGCAGAGTGAGAGCAATGAATGTAAATCTAATAGAGCACTGAAGTAATTGGTTTACTGAGGAATGAATGCCAAGTGGCTTGTAGAGCGAATGAGCATGAGAGAACCAAGAAAAAAAAAAATTAACAGAGTTTATATTAGATTACACACATCAACTTGATTTTTTTTAGTGTAATAAGTTCAACTTTTAACCCCACCATTTCTTTGTATTGCAGTTATTTTTATGGGTACCATCCGTGAAATTCCTTAGATAAAGATATCAGGGTTTCCTTTATTCAGTTCTTTAAATTCATATGTTTGATTTAATTTTATCTGTGTCTGAAACTGATTCCTATTTTGATTCTAAAAAATTGAGGTAGCCCATTTTTTTAACCCTTGTATATTTTCATGAAAAATTTGCAACTTTACCTAAGCTCTAGATGGTTCTTCATTCATAGAGATTACCTAGTAAAATTTGAAATCTCTTGGTACAACAATACAATAATATTGAAAGCTCATGGTTTAATATATATATAGTATCATTTTCCTGTGTACAGGAATGAAGAAGCAGAAAAAGTTCAAGAATAGGTAAGTCTGGGCGAACTCCAAAGAGGATTCTCTGCATGGGATCTGGCCAGAAGAGTTGTGAGTTGGTTAGAAAACAATCTCTGAGACCTCTTGCAATGAAAGACACATGATTTAGTAATTCCTACAACAAGCTAGTTTGGATAGCTGATGAAGTCAAAAAATGTATCACATGTAAAGGTCTAGTCAAATGCTGTCAAAAGCTTAATGTAATAATGTTTATGAGTCAAGAACTGCATGCGGACTAGAAATGGCTGAATTCATAGCACCAGCACTTCATTTACCTACCCACTGTAAAATCAGACATTGACCTTGATGTTTCTTGTCTGTATTTACATCTGTATTAATATGGATATTATATTCAAAATTTCATGACAGTGAAGTTAGACTCTTACTTGCATGACCAAGGCCTTATTAGTAGACTGTTTGTTATTTGAGATATGAGCTAAAGTATATGTTTGAAAGAAGTGGTGTTTCTTTTGGATAAAAATTCCAGAGAATAAACCTTTGTCCTTATTCTGCCTGTAAACCCAGGGGAACTGAAGAAAATGAGAACAAAATATATTCTTATTAGTTAATTCAAGTTCAAATTCCAAACCAAAAGTTTAAGCTAGTCACTATCTTGCAGTTTTTAGCTCCTGAGGACTTTACATATATCTTTGTTTCTAGATCTTGGGATCAGTTCTTCTAGAACAATGTTGCTCTCACTAAATCTTCTGTGAAAGTTATTTTTTGACCTTGTTTCTCACTGAGACTTCGCTCAATGGTATTTCGTTGGATGACGCTGAAGAACTAAAGCTATATGTATATATTTGTGGAAGTATACAGGATTTGCTAAAACTTTCATTTGGTCTATATGAATTTATTCAGTCTGTGACTTGATTTTTCAGGTCAATGGCCAAAATGGAAATTATGAAAGCTTTTGTGGTTTGAATTCAGAATTCTTACCAGTTGTTGCTCCTTTTCACACTTTACAGCTGAGAAGGCAAGTGTGGAGATGCTTCTTCTTTGAGCTTGAGTCAGAGCAGGGATGTTAAACTAAGGTTGTGTACCTCCTAAACACCCAGATATTGGGAATTCCAGGGTGGTTTGAAACAAATAAACTTTTATAGGCACAGAAAGCACAAGTCAGAAATGCCTTTCTTGTTCAAAGGTGAGTGAATGACCTCTCCACGAAAATAGGGTGTTCAAAATGCTCCTCATACACAATCAGTCTGGCTGAACTAGGAGCAATATGCCATCATTTTCTCCTCTGGCTGTTTTGCTTTGTTTTGTTTTTATGAAATATTGTTTAATGTGCCTTTTGAATCTAATACAGAAAAGCAAAACATTTCATTTTGGAACTGCTGAAATGAACTGTTTTGAAATTTTTGCATTTTTTTTCTTATTGATCAGAAACTTTTTTCCCCCTGTGTTTAGCTCTAACTAAAAAACAACTTCAGACCAAATAGAGTTACCATTTCTCATGAATAAACCAATCATGTCAAAAAAAAAAAAAAAAAAAAAAAGTGGNAAAAAAAAAAAAAAGTGGTGGTGCACACCTGAATCCTTCTCTGTCTTCAACAGCGATGGTCCAGCCATACCACACAGCTATGCCATACAGCATGGCTGCTGCAATACAAGTAAAGTCATATGTGACTCTGGTCAGGCGTAGAGAAAAGTTTCTTGCATCTTTCAGATACTCAGGTGAGATTACTAGCTTTTTGCTTTGCAGTCTCTCTGGGATAGTCTTTGGGAACTGAACCTACCCTTTTTAAAGATAGGTTCTCTATGAAATAGGCAATGGCTTGCTGAGTGCATTGTACTGGGAATCTTAAGAGGCTTAACAAATATCTGACCTTGTTCAACAGTCCTGCAGGAAGAGCACCACAGAAGAGGAAGATGTTGCTGCTGTGACTGTTTCTACTCGTTCTGTGAACAAAGAGAGATTGTGAAAGCTAGAAGGGTGTCTGCAAAAGCCCACGAAAGGAGGAGCCATCACACCTTTCCTATAGAAGGGCTGGGCTCCAGCGCTGGCACAGGCTGTCATAAGCAGGGGCAAGACTGTGACCCTGAGCTCTCACCACTGTGTCTACTGCCACTTCAAGGAGGACAAGCTCTTCCAGCCTCATCTCCTCCTGTAGTCACAGTGGCTGCTCCCACATGTCCAGATCTCATCCAGCCCAGCTGGTGGGAGAGACCTGCCTTTCCAGGGTGAAAGTGGAAATCGTGTTGGCTCCTCTGCCTGAAAGCTGTTGTGCTAGCCCCCAGGGCTGGCACCAGGGTTGTGCTGGGTGCATTGCAGCTTACCAGATCAGCTCAGTTTGACCATGTGTTGCTCAAAGCCTCACTATAGACAGACTTCTCTCTCTCTCTTTCTTTCTTTTTTTTTTTTTCTTCAGAAATTTGTTTTAAAATGTATTTGCTCTCAAGTTAAGACTTTGTCTGCCAAGTTTCACCCAGAAAACATTTTTGCAGCCAAGTTATAAACCCCTCCAAGTAAGGGTATGCAGTGCAGCAATGGAGCCTAAAGCATAATGGCACCAGTTAGCTCCCTGAGAATGCCACCTTTATGATCTGCTATCTTCCTTTGCCAGCTTCAGTTTGACATTTCATGAAAGCTGGGTTGGGCAATTCATTTAAAGCTTAGTTTTGGACTTAGTTATCAAAATAGGACAGTAAAGCTCTCAAACATGCTGTATGTTCTTGGAAAACACTGCAGAAAGACAAATATTTCACTTGGACTGAAAGGAGATATAAATCTCACACAGAATGCCTGTCAGCAAATTTAGCTAATATGCTAATTGTCTGAGGAGTGGACTGGTGGGATATTCTATCTTAAGACCTTAATGTGGAAAAACACATATCTGTCTTATACTGTGAATGTCATGTTAAGAAGATTCATGTACCCTCTGAAATGTTTGTGTAATCACAGAAATAGTTTCAGTATTTATTTACTTATTTTTAAAGGTCCAATTTATTGTCTGTATCTACTAGTTTGTGCAGAGTGTGTTCAGAAACTGAATTCTGACTGGGATTAACACAGGAACCATTAAATATTTTTGAGCATATTGTTTTAATTGATGACAGCTTGCTAGCAGAGGCAGTATTTATCTAGAGATTACAGGGCCGCTGCTAGGGCATGGAGAATGCTGCAGTCGCATTTCCACGGATTAGACAAATGCATCCCAAGGGACATAATGATCAGTGTTTAATTAGTCCTTACTGATGTAGTTGGAAGTAAGGACTCCACCAAAGGCCAATCCATAGGCAGCACGTGCAGGTTAGCTCGAAGAAGATGCTCTGACTGGGCACACCCAGTTTAGCTGTCTGTTTGCAGCCAGACAGCTGCCGTTCTCCTAGCACTGCAGAGCCGGCAGCCTTCTCACCACTGGGAACTTGTATGAGAAATGCAGAGCATACGTGACTGACCCCCAGACCACATAGAAGGGGATGCCAGGGTCTGACAGTGTGTCTCTTAGGGGGCTAGGAGGAAGGGAAAATGCTTGGGATAGAGTGTCAGGGCAATGCAAACTGCGATGGATGAGGGGTTTTTATACTGCAGGGTCATCAGCATGACAGTAGGGAGAAGATGGACGGGAGCTGAAGAGCTAGCTATTCTGTTAGCATTACAACAGATTTTTCAATCGCTGCATGTACATTTTATGGTGCTATAGCTACGACAAGTTTTAAACTTTTTTTTAAAACAAACAAACAAACAAACAAACAAAAAACAATGTAAAATGGTCATCATGCCATTTGCATGTCCAAACACTGTTTGGAGAATAAACCCATAAGATCAGTCTGTCATCTTTGTACACTTCCCACAGATGGTTGCACCTTTGGTGTGATTCCCTCTGACAGAAAGAAGTCCACATACAAAGTTTAGGTTTCTTCCAAATTATTTCAGAGATTGCCGCTTTGCTTCGGGGAATGGTGGTCATAGCTCATAAGGAATGCAGAAGAGAAGGTAATCTAAACATTACAGAGGCACAATTCTCCTTTTCCTGAGCTTTTTAACTCACTGCTCCCAAACTTGTCCAAAATCTACTTGCTTTGCCCTCAGTCAGT
This sequence comes from Chauna torquata, assembly GCA_013399475.1. Lineage (NCBI taxonomy): Eukaryota > Metazoa > Chordata > Aves > Anseriformes > Anhimidae > Chauna > Chauna torquata. The sequence continues at coordinate 201,384 of VXAL01003990.1, read as the reverse complement.
CCCACTGACTTTACAGTGACAATTTTCCAAACTGAGATGGGTCAAGGTAACCATTCCTTCTACCGGCTTCATTACCTCTGTGTTAACTTCGCTCAAACTCATCTTTTCACTAAATGACTGCACACCTGAGGCAAAACCTGGAAATAAAGTTCAGGAGCCCTCAGAGTTACTTGATAATTAGTGTATTGGCTGCAGACATTTTGCACAGCTGTGACTTAGGGACTGGAAGATTTATTTTAATATCCACTTTAATAACAGGACAAAAAGGTTTATCTGTAGCACAATGGACTTCCAAAGTTACTTTTTCTGCTCTGTGGACATTAAAATAAGCTACAATAATATTACTATGCTGTTTTTTTTTCAGAGCTTCACAAAATTTGGAGTATTTTTGCATCTCTCAGAAAGACAGCCCTTATACAATCCAACTTGTTTATGTCTCTTAACTTAATTGACCTGAGAAATATTCTTGAAGTCAGGAGGATTCTGCATGAGGATGCACAGCACACATTTTCAATTGCTTTTACATTTATCATTTAAAATATTTTTCAATCTGAGAATGGCTGTAACTCAGTGAGCAAAATAAATATACAGCTGAAAACATACACCTTTTCTGAACCACTGCTGTGACCATTTTGGAGTTAGGTTAACAGAAGCAGAAGGAGGCATTTCTTTTAACTATGAGGGTAAAGTCTTTGGTTGTGTCAGGTATGGACACTTTCCATACAGAAAGAGAATACATTCTGAAAGGTTTATTTTTTTTTTTGGTCATTGTTTTGTTTTGTGTTTTGTTTTGTTTTGTTTTTTTTGTTTGTTTGTTTGTTTCAATGAAGAAAGTGATACAGGATTGTAAAGGATACTTGGAGACTTGTAACCTTACTAGAATTTGCTTTAAAATAAGCATAGACGTCTTTGTGGATTGCCATATGCATTATACATTTTTCTTCTAAGTAGCCACCACAACTACCAGAGCAGACAGTAGATGTCAAATCCTTTTTGCTGCTTTTCTTTCCAGAATAATAATAGTGATGCGGAAACAGCACATGTTTTTTCTAAAGTTATATTAGACATATCTGATCTTCGTGTTTGCAGTAATCTGACTTTGGCAGGCTTTTTAAAGACGGGTTAGGGAGTATTACATTAGACAGTGGTGCTAGGCAGCCAAACTTATGATATTTTGCAGTTCCAGAAAAGTAAGTTCAACACAGCCAAGATCCGAACAGAACAGATATTGTATATTAAAACAGGCTGGAAAATCTAACAGAGAAACATCCAAATGTTGCCCAACTGAGTGACTGCACTGGCAACTCATATAGAGATGAAGGTCTAAATCAGATATGCATAAAATAGGTAGATTGTAATCCCCTTAATATGGGAAGTATGCCCTGTGGGGGACTACTTCTCCCAGCATGCAACTGCAAAATATCATAGATCTCAGCCACCCTTAAGCAGAACGGCTGAAAAGCATGCAAAATTCCTTTGATACAAATAATGGTGTATACAAAGTGGAGGCCATTGCTTCAGACGCTGCTGGAAAATAAATCTCCTGTCTGTGTCCAGAAGAGATGACAGAGATGTGAAATTACGCTGATGAATATTTTTGTCTAGCTGCACACCATTTATAAAGCTGTTTTAAACTCATCACAGTCATTTGAGTTATGATGCTCTGAAGGAGAAATTTATTGCAAAGGTACTGAAATTAGTCAGCTGAGAAAGTAATTTTTATTTTTGGCAGGGAGATCATTGTAGAAAATTGTATATTTTTCAAACAGAAACAAATAAAGGAAATGGGCAATGGCTACAGTTTAAATGGAAAATAGGCAATATTTCTTAATAATAAATTAGAAATTAAAGGATGATGCAACAAGTACAAAATGTTTAGGGGTATAGCTTTACAACTATTCTAAAATCAGTTTAAAATGCAAGAAAACTTTGAGCTGTTTTTCTTTCTTCAGCTGAATTATCTTGCTGTTTGTGCATGCCCTTCATCTGCCAAGATGACTGCAGGGGCAGACACTCACTTCATGTAGGTATGGATGTCTCATGCCAGTTCTCCAGATGCCTGTCTTCAAATGCATCTTTTTAGGGGACGAGATCATAACTTCACTTTGAAACATCAAATATTGAAAATAAGTTCCCTGATTGCTGTTTAGCTGTTCTGCATAAAGTGGTGGAATGCACATGCGTATCTCCAGATAAAATTTACAATGAAGTTGAGAGTACATACATAGTAGTGATTTGGCATGAAATGCTTTTATGAGACTGTTGTGGTATTCCTAAAATAAACATTGTAAGACCAGAAAATATTATGAATATAAGATTTATATATATATATGTGGTTTTTTTTTTTACATGAAAAGCTACTAAACAACCTTACCTCTTCCCCAGTGTAACATGGTATATTTAGGTAAGTATCTGGCATCTTATTAATTACAATCCCAGGTTAAATTAAAGCAACTTTATTAAGGATTCTAATTCTCTCCTGCTGGTATCTCTGGAGCATTGGGTTTATATTTCTAGGCATTCTCACACAAAATAGACCCTGTAATGTTAATTTTGACCCATTTCTGTAAGCTCCTTGAATTTATAATGTGATTTTTCTTAACTAATTCATACAGTAATCCTGAAGTACAGTACATTTTTCACAAACAAACAAACAAACAAAAAATAACTGGCAAATAAAACACAGCTCTAGCTGAACTCCAGAGCTTCTTTTTGCTGAAGAGCATCCTTTAAAAAGGTGTAGATCATCATTTCATACAAGAACACTAAGGAAGGAATTCTAGGAGAAGGTCGCAATGTCTTATTTCTCACTATTTAAGACAGTGTTTCCCTTTTAGCTCTTTTATCAGATATGAATTTGCTCTTTTAGGCAGCTTTGAACAAGGGGGTAAACAGCGGGTTTGGCTTCTGGCTGGAGCACTGCTGCCGTTTCTGTTGGCAATTCCCTCCAGCTTGCATGGGCTCCTCATTGCCTGCACCCCACACTGCCTCCCCTGTCACATTTTTCCCCATTTATACATTTTTCCCCATTTATACATTTCAACTTCTGCCTGCCCTTCCGGAGCAAAGTTGCTTCCTTTTCTTGTCTCTCTGTTAACACAACTCAGACCAGGAACACTTACCGTCTGAAATCTCCCTCAGAAGGCCAAAGCCACATCGCTCTGAACAGCAGAGCATGTGGGAGGGCTTGTTCCAGTGCAGGGCTCCCTCAGCCTCATGGTAAGGGCTGCCTGGGGGGCTGTGAGACCACCTGCCCTCCAATATCCCTGAGTTTTGCAGTTTCAGGAGGCTTCAAATGGTGCCCAAGGATGGCGAGAGAAGTGCTCTTGAGGGGGGTTAGCAAGACAGAGGCAAACTAGCTGCAAATGGAGAGCTGGAGAGGAGGTCTGGAGGGGGTGGGAAGCTGCTGAGAGACACCCGTGGAGCCAATTTGTGAAGAATGACAAGAAAGCATCCCTCTGTTGAAATGGCTGCCAGCTGAGGAATCTCCTGAGGAAAGACAGTGACAGCAATGGCAGGAATTCCTCAAGCATTGCCTCTCCCAGCACTGCCACTGGCTTTGCGTGTGAGGGAAGTCTTCAGAGGCTGCTCCATGACTGAAACCAGTTTGGACACCAGTGTCATGGTACGTTTATTTAAACAATTGTTTGCTTTGTCCTGTCAGCAAATCACTCAGACAATTCACTCTAAGACAGGTAATTTTATAACTGTTAAGAGCCACAGATGGAGCCTTTAGTCACCAAAGACATCAAATCTTTTCACCTGAGAAAGCTGAACTTGTTCTGAGCTACCAGCCATTACAGGGTGGGCCCTGGGGACTGAGCACTTGCAGCCCACTGATGTTCACAGGTGGTAAGAAACATTGTTCTTGAGAGGAATAATTTCTTGAATTATTAAAAATGGAAAACTGATTTTCAAACTGGCATTTTAAGTTATCTGATCAATGCTTGTGCCCTTCCATTTGAACCTTGGCCAGGCTCTTTCTATGTGGATATCTGGATGGATAATAATCTGAGGGCTGCACCAGGGTAGGAAGCTTTCTCTTCATATCTTTAACCCGTGCCTCAGGGAGGCAGCAGACTTCCCTCAGAAATGGGTCCAGTCTGCATACCGGGCTTTTTGTTCCCTTCAGAAGGGAGTCTCCTATGAAAATGACCTGTCTTTTTTCCTTTGTGGAAGCAGTTTTCATGCAGGGCATAGGCCGACTTAACCTCAGCAACACCTCCAGGCTAGATGAACCATTGTCCTCATTACTGTTCTGTTCCACTTGCAGAGCCTCGTACCTATCACACAAGGGCACCTGGGAAGGTGGGGTAGTCACCAAGGAGACGCACCTGCTGTGCCACACAGGAACTTGTCACCACTGCCCCTTATACTTTGAGTCACTGTGTTCAGCCAGGTGGAGAGCGAATAGGGAATCCTCCACATCATGTGTCCTGTCCACCTGTGGGGACTGTCTCAGGGAAGGTAGGGAGTGATTCCAGTAGTCTATCTCCCTCTCACACTCCCTGATACTCCTCAGCCTGCTATGTGGGGAGGTCCCAGCTGACTGGAGGCTAGCAAATGTGATGTCTATCTACAAGAAAGGCAAGAAGGAGGATCCAGGGAACTACAGGACTGTCAGTCTGACCTTGGTGCTGGGGAAGGTCAGGGAGCAGATCATCTTGAGCGCCATCACGCGGCACTTACAAGGCAGCCAGGTGATCAGGCCCAGTCAGCACAGGTTTGTGAAGGGCAGGTCTCGCTTGACTAACCTGATCTCCTTCTACGAAAAGGTGACGTGCTCGGTGGATGACGGGAAGGCTGTGGATGTTGTTGACCTAGATTTTAGTAAAGCTTTTGATGCTGTTTCCCACAACATTCTCCTGGAGAAACTGGCTGCTCATGGCTTGGACAGGCATACACTTCGCTGGGTAAAAAACTGGCTGGGTGGCCAGTTACTCACCCAAAGACCTGTGGTGAATGTGTGTGGACATATTCACCGTTATAGATGGACATCTCTGCAGGGATTCCTAAATGCAATGTGAAGTTGCAGGTAAGTTTCTGTTGTAACTCACCCTCTCAAGCGGCCTCTCTCTCCATCTTGTACTGAGAACAACCCTTGGGGAAGGCTTATTTTTTGAGACTCTTTCCAATTTCTAGTGTACTCTGTATCATCCAAAGCCTTTGAATCAGGACTGGATACTTTTCTAAAATACATATAAAGAAGGTGTATAAGCTTCATGTAAAATTACTCAGTGAGTTTCTTTAACACAATTATCCTATAAATAAGATTTTATAACCATGACAATCATGATGATCCCTTTAGACCTCACAATTTCTGAAACACAGGGTTATCGTCAGCATAGCTAACTAAAAGAGTGTATGCCTAATGTAGTTTTGCTGGCTTTCCAGACTTCTCGGGAAAGATGCAGCCTGCCTGCTTGTCTCCTAAAATGGAACCTGTATAAATTTTAGGTGCTTTTCCCCAGGAAAGTCATTTGAACACCCTGTAATCCTATGAAAGTCTCAATCCAGATGCCATCAAAGCTCAGTTGTATGTCCCAGACCGGCCTGCATCTTCCCACTATGCTGTGAACTAGGTACATCTTAAAGTACATAAGTTCCCAGCTCTGAGGAAATAGATGATAAGGTCCTATCTAAACTGGATCTAGAGATGCATCACGAGAGAAGCCTAACTTTGATTTGGCTGTCAAGAGAGTTATGATGCATTTGGCATGCCTACTGTACCTGGGGTAGTACTTCAGCTTTAAAAACAACAGACATGGCTATTTTTTGTTTAAAAAACAAACATCAACAAGAAGCAAGTGGTGGTTGTAGTAGCATCTCAGTATGCTGAATCTTTGTAACACCTAAATTGGAGACTGCATTTATGCCACTTAGACATAGTTAATCCCCTTACCATAATCACTCAGTTCTGGTTTAATCCACCACAGTGTGGGTTCCCAGAGAAGGGCTGAGTACCAGGCATTTGCTAAAGTATTCAGAAATGGTGGGGGATGCAGCACAAAGTAGATGTGGTTTGTATATTGTTCTGAATAAGGGTGCTTTCTTGAATGGAAGCCATAATAAAATTACATTTTAAGTAAGAAATATTTAGGTCATGAAGAAAGCATTAATGAAATATTTTACCATGCTTCAGTGAAAGCCTCATATGGGGAAAGAAGCTGAGGGCATAGACAAACCTCTTCCTCCTTTAGGTGCAGAAATGACTGACTGAAACAGACCTTTTACACTATCTTTTATGCTTCAAAAACACAGGGTGAAATCACAATGGTACCAAATGCAATGACTATATCTCCTTTGACTTTAGTGGATCAAATTTTAGCTCAAGGAACTTAGATTACCAACAACGTACCTGACTAAGCTGCAAGACAAAGAAAAAAATGTTCCCCTAGATATTGCTGTTTTCTGTCCAATAAAATGTATCACATTTACAGGAAAGATGAAGTTCTGAAGTGGGTTATCCTCTTCATAGCAGAGAAGGCAGATTTCCCTTTCCACAGCAACTCGGTAGAAATGTTGCCAGTACAACCTTTCCTACTTATAGAGATAACAGTAATGGAAGAAAGGTCAGTCATGGCTATATAATAGTTTAAAATACAGCTTCAGCTCTCTTGACATCTGCATAGACTAAATGAGTTGTTGAAGGATTTGAACAGTTTTACAGAGTATATTAAGTTTCATGACTTGCACACAAAAAAAATATTCATTTGGTTACATGTTGGTAATTTAGAGCCAACAATAACTTTGGGATTTATTAAAAGCAGGCCACTGTTTTAATGGGAAAATATTTTTATGCTATGAGCAGTAATGACTTTTTTACAACTCTTGTAAAAACTCGAAAGAAGAGCAATGAAGATTTTTGGGATGGATGGATTTTGCTGCTCTTGAGTCAGTTAGTAGAGTAAAATATTTGTTTTTAAATGGACAAAGCACCTGTTTCATTAGCTAGCAGGAAAACTAGAACCTTCTTTAAATTGTGGAAATCATCCTACAAAAACTAAAGATGAGCAGGTGTTAACTGATGCTGTCTGACATACTGCTTTGGGTATCTTGAATTTGTCCATTTCTAATAGAACCATCAGCTACCTGGCAAAGATTTCTGTAATACGGCAAATTATTACTTGAACCAGTGGTAGATTATATTTCATTCTGTCTGTCACACTGTATTAGGCTGCCATTGTAGTGTCTCTCTTGGAACTGCCCCTTTGTCTGGATTTCTCCTGATATACAACAAAGTTTCCAACCACACTGAGACAGGAGTTTAGTTATATGGTTTTGTTCAGACAAACTATTACACTCCCAGTGTGCCTGCGAACAGGTTCCCTCCCATCCTGTTCAGCTGAGCCAGGTAGTGAAGACTTGTGCCCGCTCCTGAATGACTTGCTCAAAATACCCAGGCTGTCACAAACAGCTCAGCATAATGGAGTCCAGCCTTGCCTGCTCTCTGCTTTCAATTCCAAATCCATTTTTCAAAACTTCAGAAAGAGGAAAGGAAAGGAAAGGAGAGGAAAGGAAAGGAAAGGAAAGGAAAGGAAAGGAAAGGAAAGGAAAGAAGGAAGGAAGGAAGGAGTACCTACATGTTGACAGGGGATTTAGCTAACTGCTATCTTTACTTTAGCATCCCATACTTAAAGTGTGCTGTCTTCCCAAATCTACCAGAACTTGACCATTCAGTATCGCAACAAACTCTAATTAAGTGTCACTTGTTTCATTACTTTGCTTTATATTATGTATGAAATTCACACTGTTATGTGATAAGCTTTTGTTTTGCTTTCTCTGGATCACTTGCACTGCATTATCCTCCATCTCTACTTTATTAGTAATTTGACTGGAATAATATGGTATTTTGAAACTAGATAAAGTAACATAACTTTTTTCATATATGTTGGAGGGAAAGATACTTTGGAGAACTTTGGAGAATGCTGTAGCTGTGGTAGGGACACTTGTAATATAGCAGCGTCTCCTACATCTCGTTCATATGTAGGTGATGTGGATGGAAATCACATATAATTCCCCAGTTACAGAAGCTAGAAACATCCTTAAGGTGTTACTCTTTCTCATATGATGATTGCTGTGTGTACCCTATCTTGTATTGCAGCTTCCTCAGATAAGTCTCCTTCTGTCAAATATACGTCCACCTTCTTCTGTGTTGAAATAAACTAATTTCTGCCACTTTCTCTTCTGTAAATCTCTGGCAAAATGCATAGAATGTCCTATATTTTTCCTTTTATGGATATTTCTTATGGACTATCATTTAAACAATGGCAGGTTTAAATCACCGGAATCTAGCAATTAAGATCCATAGCCAAAGATTCAGAATGGTTAGTAGTGACATAAATCCACCTTCCGCTCACAGCAAGCTCTCCTCCTAGTTTCTGCTTCCGTACTTTTTTTGTCTCCATCGTTCTTTGACTTGACTGTAAGCACTTTTCCAACATTCATTTCATATTTCTGAACTTCTAATGAGAACTACTGCAATATGTCTCTGTAACCCCTTCAGTCTATCTACAGCTCACCAGGGTAAATTTTCCACCTTTCTATTAAACTTGTTAATGATGCATCTCTACAGTCTCCTATCTGAAGCAACCATGAAAAATTGCCTTTTCTAGGGAAGGGTCACTGAGAAACTTAGCACGATGTATGCTGATCCTAAACTCCCTAGAGGGGCTAAGCTGGGTAAATTTAAATAATTGGTTTCCAGGCAAAAAGTTGGTGTTATTCCTTCCTTCCTTAACAGATTCACCTATATCCATCCAATTATTTCACAAGGCATTGACACATCAACAAATACAGTGGAATTAGATGGGAATTTGTAATGCAAAAGCTACTCTTCCTGGTAACTCTTTATGTGTGTGCTTGTACCTTGGGTATAAATGTGGAATGACGCACAGTGCCTGCTTATACACAACTATTGCAAGGCAACCAATCTAAGTCTGAGCTTCATCTGTGGTGATTTGCTTGTGGTCCTCCATCTTAAAACACTACTGTTACTTTCTAGATGTAAACAGGGAAAAATATTGTATTGTTTCAGACATTAAAGTTATTTCTTAAATAGAAACCATTGTAAAGGATGAACTTGATATTACAGCATTAAAAATGTTTCCAGGAGATCCCACCTCTTAGACTTGTACACAGAATTGGTTTGAGGCTGAGCTGTCTGCCTATGGGGATGAAGTTAGGAATACACAGAAAAACGCATAACTTTTTTAGTAGTTGTAGTCTATTTCAAAATACCCAAAGAAGTAGGCACATTTTTGGAACTCCCTACATATATGTTTACCCCACACCCTCTGAGTATGTGCATTTGAATCAGCATTATGTTATCGGACTAGGGGGGCACTGTGTATGCACATACCTGTTAAATAATCTTTTCTTTTTTATATTAAAAAAATGCAATCTCACCTAATATTCCATCTGCATTAAAATGTGTGAATCTATACAATATAAGTTTTTATAATTCATATGACCATATTGATTTTTTTTTGTTTTAATGTTGCAAAGTCACAAGTACAAATATTAGGGATAATCAGTTGTAGTTATCTCTCTGCTACTCTGCTACACAATGTATGGCTCCAGACAGCTTGTTGTTGAAGACTTGCATATCCTGTGCAGAATAAAGTAGCTCCTGGACATTCTGCAGTTCTCATCACCCCAAAACCTCACAAACTGAGATGAGATAGCAGAATTATTATAATATTAGGTTACAAAGAGGGAATCAAGATATTTCTTTTTTTTTTTTTTTTTAATTTCCAGTAAGCAACTCTGGTATANAAAAATTTTTTTTTTTTTTTTTTTTTTTTTTAATTTCCAGTAAGCAACTCTGGTATAAACAAAAGTCTTAAATGCTGCTGCTTCTTCTTCTTCTTCTTCTTCTTCTTCTTCTTCTTCTTCTTCTTCTTCTTCTTCTTCTTCTTTCTTCCTCTTCTTCTTCTTTTAAAATGGTATCACATACACCGGAACACCTGTGTTACGATTGTATTTTATATTACAGATTATACAGATAGTCAATCTGGAGAGGAGATATAACCAAAGAGCTATAGTAGAAGCCTATAAGATAAATTTACAGCTGCTTTGGTATCTCTACTATGTTTCCACATGCTAATGTATTTAGGATTCTTAAGTTTAACCTTAACTCTGTATTTTCTGTAATTAGAAAGCTGGTTTGCAGATAATTGCAACATCTCTATAATCACTTTTTTTTCTTTTTCTATTTTTTTTTTGACCAACGTCAAGATGGAGTTAAGGTAGACTGCAGATATGAGTAAATATAAAGCAAAACTACGTGCTTCAGGATCATGACATCTTTTCAATACCAGTAAAAATCTGCTGCCAGAACCTCCAGGCTGATTCTCAGGGGAGAGGTGGGGAGAAAGTTCTGGCTCTTGATTGAGACTTCAGCTCAGTGAAAGTTAAACCATTGAAGCCCACAAGGAAACTGTTGCCAAATCCACAAAAATTGGACTTTTGCTGAATAGAGCCCACAGAAAGTAATCTTTCATTCTGAGTTAAGAATGCAACAGATATTTCATTTCAGTTGAACTCAAAATTGGAGTTTTACACTTTGCATCCTTTAGCTGCTTGAAAAAAAGGAAGATCTTAAATGACATAAAATCTGTCACCCTCTCTGTAAGCTTCATTTTATTGTGAACTTTCTTCCACAGATGACAAAGGCACAATAAGTTGACCCCATGACACCTGTATATCCCACTTCAAGTAACCTATTTCTTTATACCTCCATAAAGACCACAACTACACAGGCAATTTAAAATGAGGAGCTTAGCCAACTGAAGTGTGGTAGAAGCCTATAGTTTACCAAAACGAACAATCTCCAGCAATTCAAACAAATCTTTTTTGCTGAGACCTTCTGAAGATAAATACTCATCCATCCAGCTCCCTTCCTGTTTTGTAATGTCTCCCTGTCTAATTTAATAAATGCTTTCTTGCTGTTTCTTGGCATCTTCCAGAACAAGGAATGTAAACTGAAAAGACCATGGAGACTAGTGTTGGCCCAGGATTCCACAATGAATAATATCAGGAGACACAGAGACGAGTCTGTCAGCCCATACCTCTTGCCATGGCCTCTACTAGGGAAAGTTGCTCAGTGCTGCATGAAGCAGGCTCTTATACAATGATTAGCATACGTGAAAGTTAGAAGAAAAATGCATGCTTTCATAGATCAACTGCTAAGACTAATGCAGTACCAGAAAAACTGTCAAAAATAACAATAAGAAAGGGAATGCTAAGAGAAAATAGTACCGCACAACAATGATTGCTTAAGAATTATTGGTAATATTTTATGACGCTTTCTTTCAGTCAGGTAGAACATGCCAGAAAAGAACAGTAGCTGCTGATTAAATATAATTTACTTATTTCTAGTATATAGTCATCTATTATCATCTAAATGAATGAAATAGGATTTGTACTGTGACAGCTGTCCTCTAGAATGAGCACCTCAGCTTTTGAAGTCTAAATTGTTTAAAGTGAAGATAATTCCTTTTTAAATAGTATATCTCAAAATATATATAAAATTCATCTCCCTGTGTGAAGTGGACTTTCTACAGTGCTCCTGAGATTTATTTTCTGTTCACTCATTGAAGAGCTATTGCTGTAGATACACATAAGTTGGTGTACTGAAAACTCTCATTAATTCTGCTTCTGGGTGGCCATGGAAATCTCTGAAGTCTCTTCAGACTCTAATATTTTGGCTCCATGTAGATTTGCCGTTCAGAAATAGCTCAGTTTTCTACATGTTCATACACCCTATTCTTGGAACTTTGAAATATCACAAAAGCGTATTGTATTAACAAAAATTCAGTTCCGAATGGCGTTTGTCTGCAGGTTACAGAGCCCTCTGTAGAAAAGAAGCTTTAAGGGGAAAACTGTTCAATGTAATGTGCAAAGAACAGCATGGTTTCTAGCATTATCGCTGGGGATTAGGTAGTCCTGAATTAGTTCAGTTTGTTGTAGATATTCACCTATTTGTAAGAGAGGGCAATGCTACTGTTATTTGTTGTGAAATGATTTGAGAGCTATGAAGAAAAAGTAATGCATTCTTTTTTATTCATATTACAGAGTCTAAAACTGGCTTCATAATAAACATGCTGGCAGGCAGTCTTTAGTGCAGAGAAGGGGCAGATCCTTCAGAAGTCCTTCAAAGGGCACCCAGAGCAACAATGGCTACCATAGCCTCCCTTCTCCATGTGTTTTCTAATAGTACGCTTTGGGGTAGATAACTGGAGTTTTTGATCCTTCCTTCCCATATGTATATAACATGGGAGTTTTGCTCCTGAAGTCCACTGGATCAGGGTTCTCTTGCACTTCTGTTGTCCTGCCCAGGTGATGAAGTCCTAAGGTTTCTTCATTGTTTACCATTACTGTACTCCTACCATTTTGAACAGCAAAGAGATAGTAGGAGCTATGCATGTCATAGGGAAAAGCTGTTAAATGTTGGCTGTCTATCCCACTTGAACAACTTATTGTCAGCATTAAATGATAACTGCAATTTGGATTATATTCTCAAACACTTTTTGCATCTTCATGAATTTGTGGTTTCACTAGCTTCAGAACATGGCACTGTAGCCAGTCTGCATAAGAACTGCTTCTTTGATACCCCTGATCACGCAGTAGGAGCTGGGCACACTGCATGAGTAGATCAGCAGTGAATTGCCTCCATGGACTACCTTTGGAAAATAGGTATTTGGATTTTGTGAGGTACCCTGAAATTGCTATTTTCACTGGGCAAACATTAGGATAAAGGTAAGCAACTTATTTTATTACGATGCCATTTATTGCAATAATAATCAATTTGAAAAATAAAAATAAAATAAATTGAGGTAAAGTAAGATAGAAGGTTATAGCCACCTGCAGATCAGGGCCATGCAGGCACCCACGGCCTTACTGACCTTGCCCATCTCCCCCAGGGTTTTCCCTACCCTGCCCATGGCCCAGGACCTCATTTCAGCCCCCCAGGTCCTGTGCCCATCTCTGTCCCCAGAGAAGTGCCTGCTGCCCAGGGCTAGAACTGCCCCTGGTGCCCTGCTGGGTAGTGGCAAGGCTGTCTGCCGCCTCCGGTCTGGGAGCCCCTGCGGCTCTTGTTGCCTGACCCCAGGGAGGCACTACGGTTGTGAGTATGGGATTGAGTCACAGGTCTTTTCTAATATGCCCACTTTACTCCACAGATTCTTTTCTTTGGTTTAGCAGTCTCCACAATGAGCTTATGAATCAAAAGCTGAGCTATTGCACTTCCTGTATTTCATTTTTATCCCTTTTGATTAAATAAGTGATCATAGGTTTGGTGTGATTAATATTAACTCTCTCCACACAGCTGAGGCATGCTTTGTTGGTCTTTACTTAAAAATTAGTTTTGTTCTGCTATGTGCCATCCATTCGCTGGTGTCTCCTGTAGAACTACTTTATAGGGCTGTGTATTGGGTTTACTTGGTAAAGGTTTGGTAGCAGGGGGGCCACAGGGGTGGCCTCTGTGAGAAGAGCCCAGGAGCTGCCCCATGTCAGATAAGAGCCAGCTCCAGCCGGCTCCAGAAGGGACCCGCCGCTGGCCAGAGCTGAGCCAGTGAGCGATGCCGGTTGTGCCTCTGGGAGAGCAGATTTAGGAAAGGGAAAGAACTGCTGTGCAACAGCAGCTGGGAGAGAGAGGAGTGAGGAACAGCCATGCAGACACTAAGGTCAGTGAAGAAGGAGGGCAGGAGGTGCTCCAGGCATGGAGCAGAAGTACCCCTGCGGCCCTTGGTGAGGCCCATGGTGGAGCAGGCTGTCCCCCTGCAGCCCATGGGGTACCACATGGAGCAGATCTCCACGCTGCAGCCCGTGGAGAGGAGCCCAGGCAGGAGCAGGTGATCCGGTGGGAGCTGCCACCCATGAGGGACCCATGCTGGAGCAGTTTGCTCCTGAAGGATGGACCCCGTGGTACGGACCCATATGGGAATCAGCTCTTGAAGAGCTGCAGCCTGTGGGAAGCCCACGCAGGATCCGTTCGGGAAGGACGGCATCCCGTGGGAGGGACCCCACGCTAGGGCAGGGGCAGAGTGACCATGAAGGAGCAGCAGAGACGCAGCGATATGGGCTGAGCGCAGCCCCCATTCCCCGTTCCCCTGCACTGCTCGGGGGGAGGAGGTAGAAGAGGGTGGATGGGGGGAAGGGGTTTGTAGTTTGCTTTTAGTTTCTCACTGCTCTAGTCCGCTAGAGATAGTCATAAATTGTATTAATCTCCCTATGTTGAGTCTGTGTTGCCCATGATGGTAATTGGTGAGCAACCTCCTTGTCCTTATCTCAACCCTTGAGCCCTTGTCCATCGTATTTTCTCCCCCTGATCCTCTGAGAAAGGGGAGTGAGAGAGCGGTTGTGGTGGAGGTCGGCTGCTCAGCTGGGTGAAACCACCGCAGGCTTGTGCAGACACATAAATAACTACACCAAAAACATGGATGATAACAGGTCCTGGTGCTTTTCAGTTCTTTGATATCTTAAATGCTTTCCTGGTCATTTATCTCTTTCAAATTTTAACCTTTTTATTCAGCACTACTAATCCTGAGCTTAATTTTAGGAAATCATTTCCCGTGTGGCTCATGTTTTATTGAAGTATGCACACTTTCTCACATTGTTCTTTCTGATGGTGTGGAAAGGCACCAACCTACTAATCAATTGCTGATGAAATGTTGTGACTTTATGAATTCAATTATACGCTGTGGTTTCCTGAGAAAACAATGACCTAGGTCGTCACTTCCAGTCCTACTGTATCCCTGTAAGATGGGAATGGATGTAGTTCTTGTTGAAAGAAGAACTTTGTTGTTTGTCTAACCTCAGGTATTCATTTTACATCCAATGTAACCATTCCTATATCCATATGCTAGCTTCTCAACTTTCCTTCTGAAAACTGTTCTTGGAGAAGCAAACGAACACAAAACAAAAACTGTGAAACTGAAACTGAAAGCAGCATTTCTCAGGCTGTAGTAATTTCCACCAAATTGAGGAATCCTGCAGCATGTAAGCATATTCTAACTGTATAACATGAGGTTACCTCATCTGGGCCTTGATAAGCTAGAAGCACAGATAAGAGGCAACATATCAAACAAATATCCAAACCTTCCCAAAGAGTGCTGATCAAAGCTTTACAGACTCCTAGATCACACTACCAAGTATTAGCTATAAGCCAAACAAATTTAAAAATTTCACTTTAAAAACTCATTTCAGGAATGGCTTAGAGTTTTCAAAAAGTTTTGGGTAGTTTCGTATTTCATTACTTTCAAAACAAGTTTTTAATTCTGTATAAGTGTTCATAGAACCCTCTGGGTGTGATGTAATATGACATCACTAGCTAGAAGTGGACTTTAGTATCTAGTGATATTTCAAGCCAGAAATATAGCCTTTTACATTTTTGATTGTCTCTGTTCCTGCTGTACTATAAAAAATCTTATAAGATTATTATACATTTGATGCAGAAAAAGTCTGTGGTCCAGAACAGACTCCTACCTGTTATAGATTGAATCTGAAATAGTATTTAAGGAAAAAAAAAATAAAAATTGGAGCTTAAACTTAAGGATCTGGTTTTTTTTTTTAGACTGATTTGCTTTATGTAAGTGGAGTTTTGAGCTGTTCAGACTGCTCTTATATTGGAATAAATCTATTGTGAAAAATGATCAATAGCTTTCATCCAGCACTGAATAAGGCACTTTATTGTAGCAACAACAGTTGAGCTATTCTGCATCTTGTGTTCTGTTTCAAATTATAACTTCTGTCTAAAACCTTCCCTTGCTCCTGCTGCTTAGCTTCCTCATACTGGTTATACAAACAGTACAGTTTTACTTGTGGATGAGAGAGGGATTAAGGAGCAGATCTGAAGTGAGGTTAAAGATGTATGAGAAGAACACAGCAGTCTATCATATGGCTGCTGTTTACCAGAGTCTAGGGACTGGGGGAGGTATAGCTTTCTGAGCCAACTCCAAAAACTGCTTCTTCTTCCTCTTTATGCTTCAGTGAACACAGAAAGCAGAGGAGGAGAACTCCTCCCCTCATATCCTATCTCTGCCTTCTCCCATTATTAGCCTAGCACATATACCACCTACCGAGAACATGCAAAGCAGAGATTTGATTGTCATTCCTTGAACAATGCAGTGTCCATGAGTTACAGGTGTCCCCCCATTTTCAGCTTACTCCATCCCACAAAGCATTTATTCTCCTAGGATTAGGCATATCAAGTCATTTTTTATGTTGATGAGTTTTACCCAAAGGATGACAGAAATATGACTTGCAATGCTATGAAGCCATTTTTAAAAGCAACATCTTCACATATACTTGTACTTCAGTACTGAATCCCATTCAGAATTCATGAAAGATTCCCATCTTTTCTTTGATTCTCATCATTACTATTGGTATGTTCCTGTAGCACCTTTGCTTGGCTTTGTTTTTTCTGTGTTGCGATCCCTAAGTTATCATTAGGGAAACTCCACTAATTCTGTGAGCAATGCTGTCGCCAGTTACTGAGTCAAATGTCCACCATGACGTGGACAGTTTGAGAAATGGCATGGTTAGACAATAAGCTGACAAGTTAAATTATTCTATTCCGCAATCTTAAACATCATTTTGTGAATGGCTCAGTGTTAATGTAGAATTGTAGCTCCTTGTCTTAATAATGTAGACACTACTGAGAGAACATTCATAGCAAGTCTTAGTGTTCTTGGGCACTTTGTTATGTGAGCACAAGCACAAAATTCAGGCATTTCAGAGCTTCAGCGGTGCTTTTTTAGAAGATTTCATCAAAGACCTCTATTACCATCAGCTACACACAATAATGGTTTAAGAGCATGATGTGTTCGTGTTCCTTAAAAAAACTGTTTATGAGCTTACAGCACTTAAACTGAATGAGGTTTTGGAGATAGGTTCCACACTGTATAAATAGGAGTTCCAAACCACTGTCTTTGAAGTAGATGTGGTTAAATTACTTGTTGTGAATAAAGTATCAAAAGAACTAAGCCTTTTTTCTTCCTGTTCACAAAACGTTCTTGAACTTAAGGTAGTTTTTAAAAACAGCTTCATAATCTGTATTTACTGAGAAGTTTGTATGAATAACCTTCCTACAAGGGTCAGTCCTAGTTGTTTTCTGTGCAAATCCTAGTCGTTTTCCATGCATTATTTGAGGCAGGTGATCGATGTTAGATGTTGTGATGTACTTTTCATTATATTGCTTATATTGTGCAGAAGTAGCTTTAGTTAAAATATGAGCAACTGAAACCTAAGAAACACGCAAAAAGGGAGCACATGGCAAAAACTTTTAGCATGAATGGTGGATAAATGTCTAAAAATTAGGAACTTTACCAGCTTGTTGCACTCAGCTATCCTGGTATGCAAACCTAATGAATTATGGCAATATTGCACAATGTTTTAAGTGCCTTAAACTGGGCAATGCTATGGACTTTACATTGTGATTCTGAAGCCTGCCTTTCACTACCAGCTTGGCAACCTGTAACCTAAGCTGTTGTGGCAGTGGCTTTCCAGAGCATGCTCCAATCAGCGTTGAAGCATTGAAAGCAAGAACAAACAGGGAATTGTAATGGTTCCTCATGAAAACTGTATGGGAACTTTGAGTTCCTATGACAAAAGTACTGGAGGGGAGCGTCACATGCTACACCAAAGAGTTTGCCCAGGAAGGATGCTCGTCTGGCGAGTTCCTGTTGTTCTTCTTCTTGGGTGGCCACTGGGAGAGTTTCTCCTTACCCCTCTCTCTATTCTTTTGTTTTCATTTTTCTCCTAAGTTAATAATGAATGTAAGAATCAGTGTATGATATCAGCTACAGACCCTGGCAGTATAGATTTGTGCATGTAAGTCTGTCTCCAAAATCCTTTTTGCATACTTCTTCTGGCTGAATCACTGCTAATACAGCATCATCCAGACAGCAACGTCCATTCAGCACTTTTCCTAAGAGCTTGAGAAGCCTAGTAACTGAACTGCAGTCATGACATGCTCCTAATTTCCTTTGTTTGCCCTGTACTGAATATGAAACAGTGAATCTAAGAGCTTTTGGAAACTATGGAAGACTTGGAATTGAACTTTACAAAGTCAGGAAGTCACATCATTTATATGAAGAGGGAAATAGTGCTGTGCCTAAAGCTTGAGCCTGGGAGGCAAGGGATTTGAAGTTTGTTTCCAGCTAATAAAAAGGTTTCTTGTTTCATCTTTTATAGAATAGAATAGAATAGAATAGAATAGAATAGAATAGAATAGAATAGAATAGAATAGAATAGAATAGAATAGAATAGTTCATTTGAAGGGACCTTTGAAGATCATCTACTCCAACTGCCTGACCTCTTCAGGGCTGAGCAATCAAACCTACATACCTACATACCTAAAGGAGAATGATCATGAAGCTGTTTATGGCCAGACCATTTGAAAGCAAATGACTTGTTTAGAGCATCATTAAAAGAATCTAGTTTACAGTATAGCTGAATTTTATAGTTTGCAGTGAATGCTAACACTCATTGATTAAAGTGTTTCCCTAATGAACGTTCTAAATCAAAGAGATTCAAATAACTGAACGATCTTCTTAGAGTCCAGTGGTCTTCATTAACTACTTCCACAGATGAAAAAGGTAGAAGAGTCAGGAGAAGTCTAAAGCATTTATAAGCCTTCCTCTGTGTTTAGCAGAAGTATTTGATGCCCAGATACAGGTTGATAATAATATACATCTAAGTCAAGTCATTAGTCCATTTGATAAGTAATTCACTTTAGTACTTACAGCTTTTTAATGTGAACAATTTGCACTCAGTCACTTGCTGTTTTATCTTTTCAATTAAATGAATCAATGTTCTAATAAAACAATGCATGAAAACTTTGCTCTGTTCCCTAGACTTCAGGAAAATACAGTTTCTTACATGATTTTTCACGTGATGTGACAGTTTGAAAGTCTTGGGCTATAGCTGGAGCACAGTTCCTGTGTGTGCAATATCATAGAATATAATTTCTAAGTGCTCTCTTCATGTAGTACCTTTGGGAGCAGGTCATTGACACTGCTACCTAAAATCTACACATAAATCCCACCTAAAATCCACACATAAATTTGTATGACTGAAAAATGCTGTCCCATGGGCAGTAAAGTAGTTGGAGGTGTTTTAAGCAAGGAATCACCGTGTATATTCAAGATAGAAGGCTCTTCAATCCAAAATCTGTAGCTGAATTCATCAGTTGTTAACTGGAATGGGGAAAGCACTGGTACACATGGCTAATCCATCTTTTATGCATATCTAAATCAGTAATAAGCATAACTCTAATGACTAAGTACCTGCTACAGGATCCCTAGTAATAAACTATGTCAGAATATGTTCTTGAATATTCTATCAGCTATCCCAATGCTAAGTTTATGACTGAATTAGTGTTACACTGACATAATTTACTACTATGTTTTATTTAGATGCTTCTACTTTGTCAGTCTGGTAGTTCAGCAGCTCCTCAAGGTAGGCATTTATAGAAAATACTAATATTAGACTAATATGATCTTAAGCTGCAAGAAGCTGCTTTCCAAAAGTAGGCTTTGTGAACTGATTTTTATATTCTGTCTAAGTGTGGTCTTAGTAGTACTTTGCCCATGAAGGCACAGTCTGCGGACCTGGAGGGCTATTCAACCATTATTTATTGATTTATTGATTTATCTGTTTCTCAACAGGCATCATGTGAGCAATTGAAGCTTCTGTGCCGTACGGTGTCGCATCACCACACTGCCATGCCAAAAACTTTGCAGGGAATAAAAATGTCCCTCTTTCTTGAAGATATGAGAAACCTCTACCGCTAATCTTGAATTGTTTAGTTCTTCTGTTATAAATTATAACCAGCTTGTGATCAGACATTGCCTCTCATTTTTCATCAGCAAGTTTCATTGTCACACTCACTTTTTTGTGGAGAGGTCATCAATTCAAGTATTATTTAAAGCTATCCCTAACATTTTCACTGAGGAGATTTGTTAATAATTTTAACTTTGACAATTCTTATTTCATTCTTTTGTTTTCTGAATACCAAGATCCTGTTTTTATTCAGTCAGTTCCCTTTGCCGTTCTTTTTTAGCTCTCTACGTACTCCCCAAACCTTTCCTAAGTGGTCTACTTTTTCAGTCAGGTCAGGAGCTCTTCCTTTTATATTTGCTCTTTCCTGATATCAGATACTTGGAACAGGAAATAGATTCTCCCACCTCGGCTCAAAGAAACACCAAATCTTCTTCCAACTCCTCAACATCTTCTCACAGGGGAGATCGGAATACCAACTGGAAAACAGCTGAGGTATGGTTAGTGTGTCAGCTTTCCTCTTCTGGACAAAAGCTATAGGACAGAAGTTTCCCTGTTTTCTTTCTAGTGTGTCCTTTTTAGTCTTCCATCTTTTCAGATGGTCTCAGTTTCTCTTCCTCTGCTCTGTGGCATGCTTGTACTCTTCTGTTCTAACCTTTTGCTCCGCCTCAAGTTAATGTTGCTTCTTTCTTCTGAAGCAAGTGGCTAGGGCTGCTATTTCTGGCAAGTAGGGATGGTTGAAAGTACAAAGCAGCTGGGAATAGTGCATTTTTCTTTTCTTTGTGTGGCTTGGAGAAAATGATTGCCAAATAATTTCATCACAATCTATTACACAGCCTATCATTGAACAACTAACAATGAAAATATGCAATTTTGCTTATATAAGAAGCATCTTCTTAGGTAATCAAGAAAGGGGGAATATGACTCCAGTGCATTTACTGCCTTTCAAATGGTTCCTCAAGGTGTAGACTCAAGTCTTCTTAAATCTTGTGGCTCTAAAACAAAAGTGCTTTCACCTCTACTGCAAAGATGGGAGCACACTAGAATCTCTGGGAAGGCTCTGTAACTTTGATATATTTTTAATTCTTTAAATTTCTGGTTCCACTCCCAGCAAATATGTAAGTGGCCTTCTAGGCAAGGTTGCTAGGGATATCTTGCTTTCAACCTTCTAAGCAGATACCACAAGACTCTGTTCATGAACCAAAGTCTGCAGGAGTTTTCCCAAAAGAATGTTTGCTCCTTATTTCTCTTCTTCCCTCCTTTTTGTCCTCCCTTTCTGGTTCTGGCCTTAACTTTCCTGGCTTTTTTAACAAGTGTAATTTGCCCCTAACACTTTAGTTTTGAGTTCTAGTAGGTGTGGATAGATAACATTGGCAAAAGCATTACTGAAAAATCCTTTTATTTCTGTGGGTAAGGTGTCAGAACAAGACGGCCTCACAAATTAACTGTGTCTGCTGACTCATTAGATAAATTAATCTATTTGTAGAGTGTCTATGGTTCTTCTCTAAACTGAAGACTCCCCAGATATGAATGTTATTGCATTTATTTTTGTGTTTAATAACAGGCATCTTAAAACACAATAATTCACAAAACGGTGCTTTCTCAATGCAGGCTTTGTCATTTACAAATTAAGAGTTTAGGTTCATGGTAGTCAATAATATGTACGTGTGAGAGATCCCTACAGTTTCTGGGTAAGGATAAGGGGAAAAAAAAAAAAAAAGCAAAACCTAAAACAAAAAATCTAAAAGACACTTTTGCCAATCTAAAGATTGATCTGAAACAACTGGAAGAACCTTTGAAAGTGACTGAATGATTTTAGAATTTCCAGTGTTTCAATGTAAAACAGGGGTTTGTTTTTCAATATAACTTTATTAAATATATTGCCTTTCTACGGCCTGTTTATAACACAGTGGTCATTCTTCTCTCTTGCCTTTGCCATTAGTAATCACATTGGCATAACAACATTGGCATAATAATATCGGCATCAAGACATGTGCATGAGCATCAGTTTAAAGTAACGTGGATGTCAATTATATAATCGTGTTTCTCTGTTTCAAAGTAACATAAACATTCAATACAAAAAAGAATTAGGAGGACTGTATAGTTAGCTATTAAAAATGTAAATGTTTTTTAACATTCCAACTTTTCTAGTAGGGGGGAGTAGTTAACAGTAGCCTTTCTGTATATAGGTAAATCTATCAGGTTACAGAACTTTCCATATTTTTAAAAGTTGTGGAGGGAGAGAGGGAGTCAGGGAACTAAAAGCCTTAAAAAATATATATTTATTTTTATAACCTAAAGAATGAACTGTTGCTTGAAACTACAGAAAACAGAACCCATTGTTGGAGAAAATGGGTTGATTGCGGCTGGTTATATTCATGCTGTCAGGATAGTTGTTAAAAACAAACAAAAAAAACAAAACAAAAGTACACAGATCAAACCAGAAAGACATTTTTGGTAAACAAGTAAACTAGGAGCCTATACCAGCTTGTACAAGTTTCTTAGAAAAGGATGCCTCGATTTAGGCTCTAAGCAGCCAGAACTTTAGGCAAGCAAGTGCTTTGCATCCAACAGATGCTGAATGCCCCCAGTAGGTATTGCTGGGTGTTATGCCATTCTGCAAAATCAAGTAGACTCTGTTCTATAAACTGAAAAGCCCAGTTTTGGGTACTCATTTTAGGAAACTACATTAAAATATATGAAATAAAATGAAGTTCTTCTGAATTATAATAAATAAAATAAAATTAAACCTTCCACTCCTCTGTGTAAAGACAGGGAATTTTCATGTTATTGTTATTACAGAGTTAGCATTGAAATACATCTTGTACCAAAACCAACTAAGAAGTTCCAGAGCTGCATTCTAGAGCAATAAATGATTGTTTGACACTGCCTTTTTCTGGAAAAAATAAAACAAAACAAAACACACACACAACACCCCCCCACCCCCAATTTTCTTGAATTCAATGGCCTGTACTGATAAACTTTGTTTATCTGTATCTGGTATGCTGTATAGTCGGCTCCGAAATCTCTCTCTGATTAATCTATTGACCTTTGTTTTTTCAAATTTGACCTGTAATTTGTTGTTTGTTTTCCATTTCCAACCATATCTGAGGCTTTTAGCTATGCTTACAGAGTAGAAGTGAAGGGTGTCTGCAGATAAGGGGCCGTTGTCACATCAAATCACTTAATGTAAAGTTTCTTGCTGGACCAAAATGCTGATCTTGCTGTTGTCCCACCTCTCTACAATCCCTGCTCTGTAATATTTGGCAAATTTGGGATTACTAATTAATGGGAAACGTTATCTCTGTCTCTTCTGAGAGCAGAGCAATGGAGGGAACCTTGTCAGCTTCCGTTTGGAGAAAACCCCAAAGGAAAGTGGTGTGAAAACAAAGCAAGGGGTAAAATTTAGCAGAAAGCCTTTTCTTGTTGAGACTTTATGTGATGCCAGGAGGCCTCTCTTGCTGTGACAGATGGGACCCATTTCATTCATTTACCGTACACATGGTACTGCACTCCTTTAAAGAGCTGCACTCTGACAGCAGGAATGAAAGATGCCTATTTTCTGGTTCTGGCAGCCACTGTTGGGGTTCAGATGTGAGCCCCGGAGGGTGGGAGGATGTCCCTCCCCAGGGACAAGCCAACCTGCTCCATGCCAGGGGAGAAGGCTGGGTGTGCGGTGCTGCAGTGAGAAGCACAGAGGATGGCTGGGGCAGGCACTGTGCCGGTCCTCAGAGGAGCAGTGGGCAGACACACAGCCTTGCTTCAGCCATGAGGGATGGAGACTGACTTTATCTAGGGACACAGAGGGAATGTGGATAATTTATTGCATCCCAGGAAGCCACTAAACATTCCTGAGCTGAGACAAGACTAGGGGAAAGGATCCCCCCCTGCAAAGGCACAGTAGGCAAGGGGACAGAGAGAGATTTATTTTGCTTTCATACCATCATTTCCAGAGGAGTGAAATTTTTGCTGTTCAGAAAGTGACTTTTTTTCAGTATGTAATCAAATAAAATCAAGCTTTTAAGTTTAAAAATTTCCTTGGTATGCTTGTTTTGAGGAAAAGGTGCAGCCAGAACCACCTCAAAACTTTGGTTGACATAAGGTTAAAAGCAGTACAGTGTTGCTGTTTCTACAGTGATTTAACAAGAAGGAACCCTGCCACTCAGCTTCTCTTGAGACTGATACTGTTCAGAATTTTGAGAGATACCTTATAAAAAAGAAAGACCATTTACCTTAGATGTCTCTTGTTTTGTCAAGTTATGCTATAAAAGCTTGCAAATACCTTAGAGAATCCTTTTAAACCATCTCTTTAACTCATGGCAGGAGCAGCTGCAGCACCAGAAAAAGCATGCTTGACTTCTTAAAAACAGTGATACAGATTTCACAGTCTTTCAGATCAATTTGTTTCAAGACTTCACAGTAGTTCGCATTAGAAAGTTTTCTCTGGTTCGTGACTGAAATCCCCCTTGCTGTGAGTTTAGCTTGCAGCCCCTTGTCTTATCCCTACTGGACAAGGAGAACAGTGTGTTAGGTCTCTCTTCATAGCTATTCTACCAGTATTTGAATTGTCATCATGTTTCCCCCAGTCATTTTTTCTCTGATTATATAACCCCAATTTCTTCAGTATTTCTGTATGTTTAAAAACCTCTGATCATTCTTGCTGTTGTTCTCAGGGCTCTCTCTAATCAGTTCACAACTTTCTTGAATTATGCTCCACAAGCTGAATGTGTTTACTTCAACTGCAGCCTTGCCTGCAGTGCGTGAAGCAGAAGAACCACTGCCTTCAGTTTATAGACATTACCCTTCTTTATACAGCCCAGTACAGAATTACCCTTTGCCCCAAAAAGGGAAGCACCATCAACTTATGTTCACATAGTGATCTATGATAGATCTGATACAGATTTGTCTTCACAGGTAGATACAGAGTAGGTCTTACACATAATCTACTACAAGCTCCTGTTCTGCAATTCAGCTCCTTCACAATTTTTTTCCATCCTATATTTGTGCAGTTGATTACCCCTACACAGGAGAAGAGCTTGGAAAACAATAACAACAAGAAATGCTTTTTATTTTATTTTTATATTTTTTTCCAGGCAGCACAACTCTTGGCAACAGCTGTCAGTATATGGCTGAACTTTATTCCTGGTGGGAACCTGGCTAGCATAGAACAAGGTCTATTAACTGTGTAATTGCATATTGACCTCTACTTGCTATTCATTGTGTCTTTAGGATTTTATAATGGTCTGCTCTTAAGGATGAGTGGGAGTTATTTGTCCCTTGCTCCATCATAAATGCTGTTGCAATAACAGATTGCCAGGAATTTTTCCTCGTGTTGGAGAGCTAATTAGATTCAAGTATTTTAGGGATGTTCCAAGTTTACTAAAGAACACATATGCAAATGCACAGTGGGAAGAAGAGAATGATAACAGGCTGGAGCTGCATCTTCAGCACTGTGATTGACAGACTCAATAGGCACATCTGGTAAGTAACTTGATGGCAGAGTCTGCGTATGCACACTGTAAAATTGTTAATGTGGTCTGTAGAGGATAAGGACTCCTTAGATCTGACATTATATTTACCAGGCTCATGCTTTTCTAACAGGAGAGGCCCTTCACCTTCTACTGTAAACATAAAGAAATCAGAGGCTCTCTCATGCAGGGCTGTTGGCAGATCACCATGAACTTGTTTCAGCCAGAGCACACTTTGGCGTCATGGTCAGTGAAAGTCTCTGAGCTTCAAAGGTAAGTCCTGTGCTCAAAGAGAGACATTGCGATGACCCAGGACTCCTGGCAGATTTGGTTTCAGTTACTGGAAGATTCTCAAAAATTTCAAAGCCACTTCAGCTCTCTTCAAACTTCAGCAAAGAGCAGTAGATCTCCTGCACAAAGTGCAAAGTGTAGCGCTAGCAGTCCAGGGAGAGCCGGCATCTTGATTTCACTAGAGCAGATGTTATCTGCAAGCAATTAACATACTTGTCATCACCAGTGAAATAGATACAGAATTCTTCGAGGTTTTTTTTATCTACCCTAAAGAAAAGTGTTTGTGCACAAAGCAAAATTTCCACATTAGTATTAAAATAACATTCAGTGAGGCAAGCGGCATGTGTCACTTTTTCAGTTTCTTCCAGTTCCATTTTTTTCAAAGAGCAATGCTGTAACACTTAGACCTGAACTAGAGAATACATTTAATCACAGACATGTATCTTTTAACAACAGAATATTTGATGGCTGTACTTTTTACTTCACTGTTGCTATTTTCAAATAACATGCTGCTCTCTGTTATTGACAGAGCAGTAGCAGGTATGTATCCCACTCTCATGAGTTTCACCTCAACGTGACCTCAGTGAACTCTGAAGAGCTGCTTTTTGTTTACAGGCATATATGAAGAACCCAGGAAAATAGCCATGTATCATCAGTTCTTTCTGTTTTTTTTAAATTCTCTGTGCTTTGCAGAAGTTGCATCCCTGATAATTAGAAGACCTTGTTAAAATAACTGTTTTAAAGATTGTACACTAACCTGCCTTCCAAAGAATCTTTTAATTAGCACAGATGAAAGAAGAGATCTCCGCGGGTCCTCTGTATTGGCTGTTAGTTGTTGCTCTGTCTAGGGTTTCTGTTTGTAGTGACCTGTTCTACCAGATGTGATTTGCCTTCCAGTAATCTAGACCTTCTTTTGTGGAACATGGAAAAGAAAACTTATATGAAAGTTTTTCAGAAGTACTGAGATAGTGAAGGGTTTGAGAAATGAAATATTTGCCTGGCCTGCTATTTTCAGAGTTGGCATTTTCCAAACCCTGACAGCATAATGGGATCATTCCCTTTACCCTGATCACATTCATTAAGTTCATTTGCTGCAGTCTTAGAAAAACAAAATGATTTTGTGATTATGGTGCTGGAAAAGGGGGAAAGAGGTCTCAGATCTTGGAAGTACCACAGGATTCTTGTGTGATCTTCGTCAAGTCACTCAATCCTGAGTTAGTTTACCTGTAACAGAAGCTTATTAGTCGCTTTTCCCACCTAGGTAAGCTCTCCAGAGAAATAATTGCATATTACATATTTGTAATATGCCAGAAGTAGTGGGGCAACTTTTGACTTGGACTTCTGTGTGTGACACAAATAATAGTTTATGCAGGGAGGTAGGAAGCTTGAATTCCTTCCATATCCCTTATGAAAAGTTATTTAATATCTCAGTTCCTCAGTTCAATGCACTTCTGAATTAAGCAGTGTCAACCTCATTTATGGAAGATACTTGCTGTTAGAAGATCAGAAGTAGGCAGCAAGCGGTAGAATCAAGAATTTGAAATCAAATTGCTCTAATTCCATTTTATTTAATCTGTCATGCCCAAATATCCTCCAAGCTCTGCTCTGCAGCAGCATCCTTGTTGATTAGTGACAGGAATTGAGCAGAAAGTGGCTGTCATGCCAGAAAGACTCGGAGGCACTGAATCTGGAGTGAGCCACACATATTTAAATCCAGCTAATGTAGTGACATCTTGAAGCAGCCTAGGGCAGAGAAGTTTCCTCTAAACAGAGGTTGCTAGCCCACAATTCCCTGAATATTATTTGTGAGTAAATGATTCTGTGGCATGTGCTCTAATTAAAATCATATCAGGGCTGTTACATATTATCCAGCACAATCTGTGGAGTTTGCTTCTTCACCTTCCTCCGCCTTACTTGCCAAGCCCTCCTTGTTTACATTCCAGCCGCGTGAATTGTCGATGCAGCCGAACCCATCTAAAATGAACCACATGAATGGCATGAAGAATGCCGGAAAGAATGAAGTTGTTGTACTTCAAACTGTGCAATATATTATAGCCCAAAGATGGTCTGGCAAAGGAAGTCATTTGTACAGCAGTCCTTTAGGTACCATGATGAAGGTTGGAAACAGTGAAGACTAAATGATGGCTTCTGAAATTCTAATCACAAGTCATGCTTTCCCTTTTACTATGAGTGATGCTGTAGTCATGACAAGAGGGCTAGTTATAAAGCTGTGAGGTTGACACAGGAACTCTATATTAACGTCCTTTTGTCTCAACCAACAGTGAAAGAACTCTAAATCTTGTAGAGTTATCTAGTTAGAGAAGATAAAGGTAAAATGAATCAGTGATTTCAGTGGAGGTCTGCTTGTTTGCATAGTGAAATATAGAAAGCTCTGCTTCTCTAATGTCAGGCAGGGCAAGCTCATAGACCATCTACTTATAGTACCAACACTCCTTTCAGCACTTTCCCAAAATTCCCTTTATGTTTTTGATTATGCCCCAGTACAGTAAGGCTATGCTGGACCTATATCATTCTCTTTCCATGTTCTTTTTTTGTATGTAGAAATTGTTCTGTCCCTCCAGAGGGTGGGGGGAAGGCAAAAAAAAGCTATGTAAGCAAAAATAGCCTTCTACTACTTTTTACTGTCTTCATCTTGTAGCTTTTGCTGATATAAAAATATAATTAGAAATGTTATTACTCTCCAGAAGTACTGAAAAGCAGAAAAGGAATTTCAGGATTCACATTCATTTGGGTTAATACCAAAAAAGAAAACAACAACAACAAAACAAAACAAACAAACAAACAAACAAAAAACACAAAGCAAGGAAGACAAAAAAATGCACTTTGATCAGGCAGTTATGGAGCCTCAGGTACTTGGGATGCTGAAAATTTCAGAACAGTAGAGACTTTAGTAATTGCACGATGGCAATGGAGTGCTTGTTTTGTGACTGTCTGTGATATTCGTCCTTTGAAGACTGCAATCGCTAATGGCTTTTTCAGTGCTGACGGGTTGTTTTGTGCCAGGAAATCCAGGCTGCGAGAAGCAAGTGGTTAACTGTTATTAAACAGACAAGGTTCACAGAGTTTCTGTGACCCACTCTGTACCAGTGACACTATAGACAAAAGGGAAAAATCATCTGTAGATGTCATAAAAATACAGAGGTGGTTGGGGGACTAGACATTGTAACAGGGCATTTGGAGAACACCTCTATTGAAGCAACAGTTAGAGATCATAATGAAGATAAACTTGAGAAAAGATCGAGTCTGAATTGGCAAATAGAGGCTGAGAGCATCTTTAGAAACTTTCCCGCTTGAAGGAAAGACTTACTCCACATAGCTGTGGTTGAAATTTTTGCTTTCAAACATTTACTTCTCGGTAATAGCCATGTTCTATCCAAGATAGAACCATCCTGAGTTCGCTTTCAAAGTTAGATGTCACAGGAAAAACAAAACCACTTAGCAATACTTCTAGGAGGTTTGCAGTGGGAGTCCATGTAGCTTTTGTTCTCTTCAGTTTTGTTAGGTCGATGAGCTGAGGAAATTGTCTGCTGCAGCTACAGGTTCAGAATCCTCCATCCAGACTAAAGATGATAGTACCCGCTCCACTAACACGCAAGTGACATCCTGTATTCCTTCAGAGTCCATTTGAGGGGCCTTCTTCTCAAAACGTTCAAAATCAGTGCGTTAATTAAGTGTAGTTTCCTTTTAAGCGCAAATGCACCAACTGAACTGAGTGAGGCCATTATACCACAAATGAAACCTATAATTTGCTACTTCCTTTTAAGAAAAGAAACAGATGACTATTGGTTATTGGGCTGAATACTGTAATATCCTGTGCATATGCTGTGGATAATGCTGATAATTGCTTTAAAAATGTCTCTAGCAGACACCGTCCTACTTCAGGTAAGACTGTAATGAGTTGAATCAAACGATATTAGTAAGTAGCACAAAAATTAGTGATGCTGTGAAAAGCAATGACCTTCATCTGTTGTTGAAAATCTGTTCAGTTAAACACCAAACTTGTTTACACAGTTCAACAGAAAGCCTTATTATGGATACTGAACATCCTGTAAAAAGAGGGGCTGTATTCTGGAAGGAATACAGAAAAGAGCTTGACTAACCAGCTGATCGAAATTAACATTACAATAGCATAGGGTATTATCCCTATATGTGCTGACCAGAGGACACTCCGAGTAAGAGATTGTATTATACACGTGAACTGTGTTAGTTGAATTCATTTCTGACTGTTGTGCTCAGGATTTATCATAGCAATTCCAGAAGGAAGCAGATATATTAAAGGGAGTAAAAGTAGAGCAACAAGAATTATGAAAACCATACTAACACTCCTTCACACAAGAGGCCTAAGAATTTCCACCCATTTTTCTTTGTTTATGGCTGGTGGTAGTTTGCTCACAGCCCTTCAATACTGGGGAAAAGCAAGATTTTAAACAGGAAAATGTATATAACAAGATTAAGTGGCTGAACATTAACTGAAATCAGACAAAAAGTACTCATTCTACCTCTCACTTTCACTGTCAGCTTTCTATAGCTACATCTGCATGCGAGTTCTTGGGGTTAAACGATTCAAGGCTCTTCCTGGGCTATATTAAGAAAATAAAAATGGCTAAAGTGGTTTGGAAGTCTTTTGATGAAATAGTTTGATGAGAAAATACAGATTTACTGAAGCTAAAATCTTTTGCAAAAAACATCCCAGGTTTGAGGAATTGTAACTGAACCATGGACAGGATTCCAGCAGAGCAGGAACAGTGGTTTCCCTGGCTAAGTTTGTTCTGGTAAATTAAGTGTTCTTGGGACCATTCTCTGGCATTAAAGCCAACTGGCATGGAAGATCCCATATCTATATTATGAAAAGAGATCTCTTACTCTCCACTGCAGGGTAGCTACAGCCTGTTTACCTGTTGGGAACATTATGCAGGGCATGCTAGTTTCCAGACTATACACGAGACTTTTTTTTGGGAAAATGGCAGCTGTCTCTGCCAAAATTGTTCCTGGGATTGTTCTGCTTTTCTGTGGGCAATCAAGTTTTAATGCTCAGGAACAATCCCTGGCACTATTTAGTTGATTAGAGCAGATGCAATTGAAGTATATTTCTGGAAATCCTAAGCCACCAGGGTCACTGGTTTCATGCCTCCTCACACAGTGAACAGACCTGTGAACCAGCTGCGCTCCCAAACAAGAGACTCTAGAGTCCAGCAGCAGCACCTGACTGACACAGAGAAGAAATAACTTTGGTTGACATCCTCCAGTAGTCCTGCTGATGTGTTTCACTTCCTAAACATTCTACACCTCTGTTTCCAAAATTAAGAGAAAAAAAAAAAAAAAGTAAAAAAAATCATAGTCTTAAAACCCTGACATCAAAAGTTTCATACGCCACCACATGTCACAACTCTTGTACAGCTCTTGTAAAATCAAATCAGAAGTTTACCTTGTGAAGCTCAGAGAAAAAGATGTTTCAGCTGATGTTGAGAAGAGTCTAATGACCTAGGGTGCTTCCCTTTCAGAGTGTCTAAACACAAGCAGTTTTGGTCTTGATTTTCCAGTGTCTTGATCTTCCAGAAACAAACTCACTGAGAATTATCGCTGTTTTTGGAAAATCTGAGACAGAAGGCATTAGTTTTTATACTCTGCAGGATCTGTGCTTTTCTCTTTGGTTTGTGCTGCAGTGGCTTTGTATGACTACTAAGTGCGACTGCCATGAACTGAAGAATGTTAGAGACTCCTAATTGAACTATGTCTTAGATACAGGATAGTATAATAATATGAAAGCCTGAGTGGTTGGCAGCTGAACACAGAAGTCAGTCCCAATGGGATGTGTGCCCCATAGCCTAAGACAAGAGCTCACACTTGATATTTGCAGCTTACGTGCTATCCCACACAGAATCCCAGCAAGCTGCATTTTTTAACAAATAGTTTTGTATGCCACATCCTCACCATTGATCATTCTGTCAGAGGCTGAAAAAAGATTCTGTTAACTTGTTTAGACTGTTTTCCCCCTTGCTAAATAGCATTTGCTATTTGATGTTTGATCATTTCATCTCTTACGGCAAATGTGATATAATACTTTTACATAAGCATTATTTAATTTTCATTTTTTTCTCAGTATGGAGGAAGGAAAATAGGGCATGGAAGAATTTAAGGAAATTAAATTTTTATTACCCCAAACTGGGCAGAGAAAACCATGAGGGTTATGTCTGAATAATTACTGATATTAAAAATTCTCTTCAAACTCCATTGGGAGGGGTGCAAAAACATTTATTAAAGTGCGTAATGGCTCTGTAAAAGAGCTGGTATCCAATACAGGCTCCCCTCCCCTTCTGAACTGTGTGGGCTGCCTACTCTGTTATACACACTCACATAATACCCCTGTGGCAATGACAGTGGTTGCTTACACAGAAAAGTAATACTAGGAAAGTATTTATGCATTTGTACTGTATTGAGTGTGATAAATTTTTTTCCCTTTCTGAAAAACAAAACACTTGCATTGTCTGCTTTTGTTCTTCATCTCCTCCCATCTGTTTTGTTTCTCTTAGCTGGAAATGAGAATAACAGCTGACTTTCTGTGGACTGCCAGTGGTCTATGGAGGGTTTGAAGGCCTCCGTAATATCTTTGAAGCTCCTTTTTAAAAATAATTCTGTCTCAGTTCATGTGAAAAGCTGTATAGTTCTTTCATCAGATCATAACTGTTGCAGTGAAAGGACTAGACTTACTTTCTATCTGTCAATACTGAGGCTTTTGTGGCCGTGTGGCCCACTGGACATCCAACATTCTATGTTTCCAACCACAAAGAAAGACCAAAAGCATTTGTCTGAAATGAAAGTTTGATATGAGTGATACAATGATCATCACCCAAAGTAGGAGACCCTATACATATCATTTCAGTGCAAATTCAGCCACTCTACATTATTTAAATACCCTGTACATTACTTGAAATAGTGTGAGACTTTACAGCTATCAGAACCCCCAATTTTTCAGTAGAAACCTGAGGTCTTTGATAGTTCTGAATGGGAAATTAGCACAGAGGAAATAATTGGGTTATGGTTCAGCAGTGTAGATCACTCTGTTTTTGTATCCTATTCAGGGCAAAGTTAGAAGAAAATTGAACTGTGCATCGCAGCAAGTCAATCACAAGTGGTTGGAAACTCTAGCAATGCAACAGGAAACTCATGAGGTACTTTGCCTTTAGTCACAGAAATTAAATCTGCTAGAAAACATGGAAAATCACAGATAGTTGGAGTTATAGGAAGAAAGTTATTGCTAAGTCCTGTGAAATTTCACTAACACTGAGAGATTAGAGGCTTAGTAAAGAGAATTTAAAGAATAGAGGTTTTCTGGAGGTAAAGAATTTTTTTTTAATTTCCTTTTTTTTTTTTTTTTCTTGCTGGCAGCACTATTGAAAAGACCTAAGTAGGATGCCTCTCAGATTAGCACGTTGCTACATTCAATAGTGTGTTTTCATTTTTTTTTTTCATAGTCTTTATTATTTCTCAGTAATGGATTTTTGTTAGTAGTTTGATTTGACATGATCACTAATGTAGGACACTACAACTTAACTGCACCTGGCTAAATAAACACTACTATCATTTACAGGGCAGTAACTACACAAATTGGAGAAAGGGCCTGGCCCGTAAGGTAATCAAGTTATTATGAAAGTAATATGTCCCTTTTCCTTTCTATTAAAACCAGAAGTGGGAAGACAAGTCATTATATGCCAGCTTGGCATTTTACATAAAAAAGTGTTTTTTAAATGTTTAGTTTATAATAAAGAACACAGAGAAATATTTGCTATTTTATGAGTTACACCAAAGTCATGTTGGCAAGTGAAGAAATAATAAACTAAAATTGCTTCATGTGTTTCATATTATATAATAAGCTGGTGATGCAAAGGACAAGCCTGCATCACTCACTAGCCAGTCTGGCAATTACAAAACTCTGAACAGCATCATTTTTTTCACTGGAAATGGTGAAAGTGTAAGTGTTCAAGATGAACACATGCTTGCTTACAGGACATATCCCAAGTTAATATAGAGTTTGCTGCAACTAGCATTCCAGCATGGCATTGCCAAATAAGGTTTTCTCTAGTCTGGATGAAAAACCTGCTCTTCATGTGCATTAGTCATTATGTGTTAATGTGATCTGAATATCTGGTGTATGTAGGGCACTATGATTTTGCTAATAATCATAGAATCGTAGAATCATAGAATCATAGAATGGTTTGAGTTGGAAGGGACCTTAAAGATCATTGAGTTCCAACCCCCCTGCCATGGGCAGGGACACCTTCACTAGACCAGGTTGCCCAGGGTCCCATCCAACCTGATCTTGAGCACTTGAGGGAAGAGGCATCCATAACTTCTCAGGCAACCTATTCCAGCACCTCACTAACCCTCATAGTAAAGGGTTTCTTCCTAATATCTAATCTAAACCTACACTCTTTTAGTTTAAAACTGTTACCACTTGTCCTATCATTACACTCCCTGATAAAGAGTCCCTCTCCAGCTTTCCTGTAGGCTCCCTGTGAAGGAGTAGTATTGGAAGGCTGCTATAAGGTCTCCCTGGAGCCTTCTCTTCTCTAGGCTGAACAACCCCAGCTCTCTCAGCCTGCCTTCACAGGAAAGGTGTTCCAGTTCTCTGAAGATCCTCTTGGCCCTCCTCTGGACCCGCTCTAACACATCCATGTCCTTCATATGTTGGGGGCCCCAGAGCTGAACACAATACTCCAGGTAGGGTCTCATAAGAGCAGAGTAGAGGGGGAGAATCACCTCCCTCAACCTACTGGCCATTATTCTTTTGATGCAGCCCAGGATATGGTTGGCTTTCTGGGCTGCAAGACATTGCTGGTCCATGTTCAGTTTTTCATCCACCAATAACCCCAAGTCCTTCTCCGCAAGGCTGCTCTCAATCCATTCATCGCCCAGCCTGTATTTGTGCTTGGGAGTGTTCCAACCCAGGCACAGGATTTTGCACTTTGTTGAACTTCATGAGGTTCTTATGGATCCACCTCTCAAGCCTGTCAAGGTCCCTCTGGATGGCATCCCTTCCCTCCAGTGTGTTGACACACCACTCAGCTTGGTGTCATTGGCAAACTTGCTGAGAGTGTACTCAATCCCACTGTCCACTTCACCAACAAAGATGTTAAATTGTCGTCGGATCAGACGGCTGAGTCATGACATACACCAATATGGTTAAATCATGCTCATTTTATTACCCGAATAGTGACATTCTTATACTTTTCGTAGCATGCGGAAGCAGCGCTGTAATTGGTGGCACGGCTGGTGCATGCGGCCAGCACGCGCTAATTCTACTACGCTGATTGGGTCTGCATTACCCAGCATGCGTGATGCAAAGCATTCTGATATTGGTACTTAGTTTCTTCTTCTGCTTTCTTCCCATACTAGAGAAGCTGATTTTGCAAATTGCAACAGTGCCTTTGTCCCTGTTTTTTTACCCTCCAAGGTCAGTTCAGTAACATTCCCGCGGAACCTCTCCGCATTCCTCCCTGTAGCTTGGGTTGCTCATTTTCAGCACATCATGGCCTCCCTGCTGTTTCAAAAATCCTCAGCATTAAATAATACCAGTCCCTGAGGAAAACCATCATCACTGGTCTCCACTCAGACATTACCGCAACTCCTTGAGTGCTACCATCCAGCCCATTCCTTATCCACCAAGTGGTCCGTCTGTCAAATCCATGTCTCTCCGATTTAGAGACAAGGATGTTGTGCGGGACAGTGTCAAATGTTTTGCAGAAGTCCATGTAGATGATGTCAAAATAAGGCTTTTCTGTAGTTCCATTTGATTTGGTTAGTATATGTTTAAATATATTTGTTTTTCTAGACTGGATTATTTAATTGGAATATTTTGGTTGTAACAGCATCTTTTGCCAAAAGCTTCCAGGGAAACTAAACTACCATAAGATAAGAAGGAAGATCTTCACATAGATAAATATCTGGTAAAAATCAGGAAGCAATGGACAGGAAAAAAAGGTCACTTTTCATACTGGAAGAGGTTATGCACAGAGTACCACAGTAATATGTGGTACTGAGCAGCACAGGCCAAGGTGTGGACTTCATAGGTAATTCAGGGAAGAGGTGAACAGTAAGATGACATAGTCTGCTGATGATGTTGAGTTACTTAAGTTAGTAAAGCTGTCTGTGAAAAGCTACAGGGGTCACACAATGCTGAGAGATGGAGAAATAAATGGTAGCAAAAAAATTCAACGTAGATAAATATAAAGTGACAAGCAGAAAAGTAACAATCCTAACATTATCACAGAATCACAGAATCACAGAATCACAGAATCACAAGGTTGGAAAGGACCTTCGAGATCATCTAGTCCAACCGTCATCCTATCACCAATACTACCCACTAAGCTACTAAATCATATCTTGTAGTACCTTGTCCAGGTGCTTCTTGAACACCATGAGGGTTGGTGACTCCACCACCTCCCTGGTCAGGCCGTTCCAGTGCTTGACCACTCTCTGAGAGAAAAAGTTTTTCCTGATATCTAATCTAAATCTCCCCAGGCACAACTTGTGGCCATTACCTCGAGTCCTATCATTAGTTATGTGGAAGAAGAGGCCAACCCCCTCCTCATCACAACCTCCCCTCAGGAAGTTGTAGAGTGCAATGAGGTCTCCCCTGAGCCTCCTCTTCTCCAGACTAAACAATCCCAGCTCCCTCAGCCGCTCCTCATAAGGCTTGTGTTCCATACCCCTCGCCAGTTTCGTTGCCCTTCTCTGGACATGTTCCAGGGCATCGATGTCTTTCTTGTAGTGAGGGGCCCAAAACTGAACACAGTACTCGAGGTGCGGCCTCACCAAAGCTGAGTACAGGGGGATGATCACCTCCCTGCTCCTGCTGGCCACACTGTTTCTAATACAGGCCAGGATGCCATTGGCCTTCTTGGCCACCTGAGCACTCTGCCGACTCATGTTCAGCCCAGCATCTATCAACACTCCCAGGTCCCTTTCCTCATCACTGTCTTCTAGCCACTCAGCCCCAAGCCTATAGAGTTGCATGGGGTTATTGTGGCCATTATTTATAGAATGATAACCTTTCAATTGACAGATGGGAATAGAGAGAAAAACTCTTGAGAAAAACAAACGTATCAGTTCACTGCTCCCTCTTGGAGAATGAAGCGGGCACCTTTGTTCTTC
This sequence comes from Chauna torquata, assembly GCA_013399475.1. Taxonomy (NCBI): domain Eukaryota; kingdom Metazoa; phylum Chordata; class Aves; order Anseriformes; family Anhimidae; genus Chauna; species Chauna torquata. The sequence continues at coordinate 164,668 of VXAL01003990.1, read as the reverse complement.
CAGTGTATAACAAAGACCTTGGCATAGCCCCTTCTGAAACAGTGTGTGGACCCCTGCTCTTCCCCACCAAAGGGGATGCAGGAGACCTGAGGTGGGCACAGAGGTGGGTAACATGAGTGCTTGGAAGCACAAAATGCTTTCCCAATGAGGAATAATAAAACAGGCTTGAACTCTTGTGCGTGGAAATGAGATGACACCACACTGGTGGTATTCCATAATCTCAAAATGTTGTGATGGAGAAGGCTAAGAGGCATGGTCAGATACACTTCAAAGACTCTGCTGGAAGAGCTTCAGGGTGTGACTGTCTCCTGGCCACTGGTTATTGCCCTCCTGCCTGAGTTCAGTGCCTCAGCAGCAGAGTCAGCAGCACCAGGCAAGCATGTGTGATATGACTACCACAGCACAAAGTCTAGTAACTAAAGTTTATAATGGCAGTGGGTTTAGGCTGAGACAGTGAGCACTGTGATAAACAGGCTGAGGAATAGCATACTTTGCTATGGAATGGACAATTCAAGGTGACGGGTGAAGTGACAAGGTGGGATTATTTTAAACTCCCTGATATAGATTCCTTGGAGCTCATCTAGTCACATTCTTTGTTTCCAAAAGACTCAGGGACTTAAGCTACTAAACCATTCACACATTTTTTAAGTGATCAATATGTTGAAATGTGAAGCCTCTTTCTTGAGTACATTTAGAAACGAGGCTTTTCTTTTGTTGCACATGAAATAATTTAAAGTTAATGAACATTTTGTTGTGTTCACATGAGAGTGGAGAGTCTACTATGATATACAGTTTAATTACCAAAGCTTATACCAGGGTGTTTAGTCATGTCAGTGTTCAGCTACAAATAAGAGCATGATGCATCATAAAACCCAAGCCAGACAGTCAAGTTATAAATATACAAAATATATCTCTTACTAGCAGATCCTATTACTGTAGGATATTGAGCAGGATTGTCAAAAAAATTTCCCTTTGAAAAAGGAAAAATTAAATAGGTATTTTTATGAATATTTATCTTCATTTTACCCTCTGTGTACAAGAAAGTGTAAAATGGTGCACTTTTGCTTTCAGTACAATACAAGTATATATAAGTAAGCTACAGAATAATTGTAATATTTACCTGCATTTGTACAAGTGTGTGTGTATGTATGTCTGCATCTATTAAATTTAACTATGGAGTGGTTTATTCTCTTCATACACTGTATGTATAAATGTATATCCTCAGTATATTTTATCACATTTAATTAGACTGAATGTAACATAAAATTTAGTAGCACTAACTCATATTCATGGCTTAAACATTTTAAAACCACTTTTCATTTTCCTTGGATGTAGATTTTTTTTTTTAGAAGATAGAAAAAACAAATTAACATAACTTGGAGAATAAATGCAAAAGCTCAGTTTTTCAAGTCTTTCTCTGTGATTTCAGGCTGTATCAGAAAAAAGAAGTCAGTATTAGGCTCAGTTTTTGTGTTCCAAAAGAAAAATGGATGTGATTGTTGCTTAGAACCTTGGATAAGGATCAACAGAAAAATATAAAAAGTGCGTAATTTCCAAATTAGAGAAATATCAGCTTGTTCTATGCAATTGTCACATGCCAAAGTTTTAATAATGGCTGCAGCAATTCTCTTGTAGGTTATACGCAAATCATTGAAATTTTCCTGGGCAGTTTGCAACCCCCTCTCCCTAAATCTGATGTTGATCGTCTGAGACCTTGAGACATTTTGTTGTTAAGAAATCAGGTTGGCTGTGGTGGCCAGCTGTCACACAGATAGCCCTCCTTTCTCTATCCCTATCAGCAATAAGGGCAGGAAAAAATGCTGTCTAGCTGCCTTTTTGTTTACAAGGAGCCAGAGATTTATGTTGAAATTTAAAAAGTATGATAGAAGGCATTGAAAATAAAGGAGAAAACACTGAGAACCTAAAGGACTCAAAAGTTCAGTTTGACTTTTGAGAACTTGTGGATAAATAAAATGCAAGGGATATGTTTTGTCACTCAGAGTACCAGCTTAAAACTTCAACCCTGTTACTAGCATGGATTTTGGAAGGGCTCTCCCATATGGTACACACCATCTTCTCATCTCTGATCACGGCCAACAAACCCACCTTGTTTTCCTCCAGTGATGGTGGTGACTGTGTTATTGCACAGAAGCCATGGAGCTTCATATAAGCCTCTTCTTCTGGCTTCAAAACCACAAAAACCCAAATATTAAAGAGATTTTGAGACTTGAGTTGACAGTTTCTTTTCTTTTTTTTTTTTTCTTTTTTTTTCACTCATCTTCACTTCCCGTGTCTGATCAGGTTTGGAAATAGAAGTGTTGAAAGACTAATACTTATGTATTATTTATTGAGCACTGACACTATGCTTAGAGTTAAATGACCCAGTGAAATACCACAAAAAAGACTACTTTTACGGTATTTCAAGCCCAACCAGAAAGAAAAATTACTGGAAGTTTCACAAGATTACCCTGTTTTTGCAAGACTTCCAGGCCAGTTTTGAAGATCAAAGATGGTCAGGCAGTCTGGATGAAACCTAAATGAATGTTCAAATATTGGGTCCTTAGCCAAACCAAAGTGAACCTCTGAATCGTAAGGTTTGCTCTTCTCTCCTCAGTATAGATAATATTCAGTTTAAGCCTGCCTGATTCAACACGGAGTTTCTATTTGATGTCTAGATAATGTTTTGAAAAGCCTTTGTGTAGGCTTTTCATGGTTTGCTAACATACTTTCAGGTATCAGTTTTAAATGATTTGGTGTGAAGGCTATTGGCTTACAGATGTGTACAGAGCTAATTCATACCCAAGGGAATGTGCACTGTTCCTACAGCAGATACTAGAAAGAATAATTGCACTATTCAGTTAGAGGAAAGAAAAGGTCGTGTTATAGGTCAGCAAGGCTCATGAGTTGCACCTTATATGTTAGAGCAGCTGTATTACTCCACGTCAATGAAGTGACAAAATTTGGGCCTGTGTGTTTTTTTGTTCGTTTTTGTTTTTGTTTTTAAGCTGTCTCCCACTTACAGTGAAGTAAGCGTTTGCAGGGAGTTATTATGATATTTCAATTCAATTCAATCTAATGTCATGCCCAAGCTTGTCTGAGTAGCTGGACCTGCATTTTTGTTATAAAAGTAATAAAGTAAGTAAATAAATAAATACAAAAGTAATTTTAAAACAGGTGAAGTTTTGCTCGTGTGCAATGTCATGCTGTCCCTCACATTCCTTGTGAAGTTCTGCCCTTGGATGGTTGTTTCACTGCAGAGTTTTGCATGTTGCTTCTCTTGTGGTCCAGCATTTCTGTGTTACTTCAGGGTTGTCATCCATGTCATCCCTGTCATCTCTTCAGAACTCCCATCACAAGCCTTGACATGTAGCAAAAGCATGGTTAACTGCTCCAGAGACCTTATTATCTGCATGTCTATTGATATAGCTGGCTCACACAGAGGGTAGGATATACGACAGGATGCTGTTCTGCTGTTAGCTTTGCCTCAGTTTGCTTTGTGACTTGGAAAAAGGTCTGCTGGTTTTGCATGGCACAATTTCTCCATCTCTGAAGAGTGGGCAACTACAGTTCCTAGCTCAAAATATTTTGAAACCTATGCCTGTAAAGAGCTCTAGCAAAGCTGCATACTATTATTCTGTTTTACTATACGAACAGTTAAAAAATGTCACTAGCTAGTCTGGTGTGGCAGCAACAAGTATTTAAACTTACAGAGAAAGATTCAGCCTGGTTAGAAAAAATTATATCTGGGTTCCTGACTTCTGAGACTAACTTCAGGAAAGGGGAAGAGAAAGTTTTAACATCTTAATACCGGCTGTTTTATGATATTCATGAAAATAAAGTCAAAGACTTAAAAATACTTGAGTATTGCAGTTAATAATGCACTGTAAATCTACAGCTATAACTCCAGCTTTAATGAAAATGAAGCTGAAGTGTGGGCCTAGCTGCATCTATACACCACATACAGTGCAGTAAAAAGTTGCTCGTGCATAAAATCAATATTTAGAGGACAAATTTCCCTCCTTTCCTTCTAATAATGGATGGAGTCATACGGTTCAGTTGTAAATCCACCAGCTGGAAGTAATGAGATGAACTGTCCATAGCAATATGAAAGATATACATGCCTATTCAAAGTCAGCCCATCTGTGGAGATCTGTGGAGAAGGATAGTAGGGAATTCTGTATAGACATACAGTAAACCAGTCTCTCGTGATACTGTAAGGAGCTGTGGGGGCCTAATCTTTACATTTGACTATTAAATTAGGAAGGGCAAATCCTACACAATACCAATGGTATTAGTCATGTCTGGCGGGGCATCCAATACCAGATGTCACTTTTCTGATCTTTCATGCTCAGCTCTTACTGCTTTTGGCACGTCAGAGTTCGCATCTGAATACAATTTAAGTTATAACAATGCAATCAGCATGTCTAACTATTTTTGCCTTTCTGCTATTTTGGGAGCTGGGCTATGGTGAGTCTCTGTTGTTTAATCTAAAAGCCTTCCCTGTCCCTTTTCTCTTGCTTCATGAGATAATGCTGGGGGATGTCAGAAAGTAGTAGTGAGGAACTGTTGTTTGAAAAGCGCTACCAGTTTTAAACAAAATTGCTTGTTTATTGCCTGCATAATTATTTATCTGCCAGCTTAGGATAGAAAAAAAAATAATGACAGTAGAAGTAGCTTTTCTTGGTAGAAACTATTTGACTTAAGTGAATATCTTACTGTTTGAAGGTGAATGCAGAGCTGTACAGTATAGTGGGAAAGGTTTATTTATTTAACAGGCACAGTAATATCAGACAAAGGAAAGATCAGACAAGATCAGACAAAAGGAAATATATGTAGGGAACTGTGTGGGGAGGAGCAGAGACTGCTCTTCTGACTTGTTGTAAGATAAAGTCATCTCCCTTTATGCAGATTATTCATGTTTATTTATGACATTTTTTGAAAGGAAAGACACCCAACTGCCCCAGGGCTATGGCCCAAAGTAAATAACTTGTCATAATATACCTTGCAAATGATAATGTAAACCACAGGAAACTCAGGGAGGAGATGCACGTACATTCCAAAGCTGGGAAGTTATTGAATGTTTAGGCTTAAGGAGCAGATAGTTTTGATTGGGGATATTTCCCTTGTTTCTGTCTGTTAGATGAATTACTCTGCATGAGTGATATCCATTGTACTGTGTTTATTCTTTTCCGCTTTTGTTCACCAATCACTATGATGTCTGCTCCTTTCCCAAAGATGTTCTTTATAATAAATATGTTAAGTCTGACAAGGAATGGATGGTAATGCAGCATCAATGCCCTCTGGGGTTAGTGAGTGCTCTGGTTATTTTTGTGTCTCTCTGTAAACTCATGATCCAGGCGTTTGTATAGAAGCAATCTTCACTCAAGTTCAATGCAGAGAAGATTCCACTAGGGGAGCTGGTAGCCTGGGTTTGAGCAGTGAAACCAGGAGCTGCATCTTGTTTTTTTCTTGCAATTTTTCTTGTTGAATTCAGACTTGCTGCATTGTATTCTAGTGTTTGGCCCAAACCCAAAACTTAATAAGAGAGTCCAGATGAGATTAATTCATTTACTGTTTTGTTGCTGATTTTATATAGAGAAATCCTGGACTTAGGTTGAGGCAAGATTGCTCAGCTGCTCCATAAGGAAAACTCATTTCCAAATCTGTACTTTGATGCTCTATAGTAAGACATTGAGCAGGAGTTTTAGGGCCTGTTTACTATGTTTTCATTTCCAGGTCTTATAGCTGGATGACTTGGTTAAAACTTTGAATCTAGAGCAGGCTGTAGGTAAATCGGTTATAGCCAATTTGGCTACCTCTGCACTAGTAGATTAAACAGTGCCGGAATACTGGCACATGATCACTTCTACTGTAAATTTGTTATGCCACTTTTTAGTCCAGTTCTGGTCTGTGCCAAAAAGCACTCTTACAAAAAGTTCCCAGACACAGTTCAGGAATCAGCAGGAATGAGCAAGAGATTGATAGGAAGTTTGGATGCAAAGCACTTTGTTATACTGGCTAGGCAGAGAATGGTCTACAACCTATTTTATTTAGTATGGAGATGCAGTCCTTGAGTGCAGTGTTGGGCACGTACTATCTATTGCATAAAACACACTGGTGGGTTTCTGTTTTGTTTTGTTTTGTTTTTAATTATTCTTTTTGAGAGTTTTCAACTAGCTATTGTAAGAGAGGTTCTTATGTTCTCATATTCTCTTCTGAGGTGCAACCTTCAGGATTTTTTTTTTAATATATTTTAAAGAGATATAGCCATTACCTTTTCTTGTGGTATTTTCACATATCATGTTGTTTTGTTCTGTTTTGTTTTGTTCTTCTGTACAAGAATAATGCTTCTTTAGGTCTAGGTTCGTCCTTATTACCGTTAGGTACCTCTGACAGGCACTTCAACCTGTCCAACCTCTGAATTATCCCCTGGATGTGCTCTTCTCTCTCTGCTAGGGAGGATCCAGGGGAATAATGCTTCAGGTTTAGGTGCTGACATTACACAGCCTGAATCTAAGTTTAGTCTTGCTGTTGTTGCCTTTTACTGAAGTAGTTAGCACAACAGGATCTTGAGATTAGCTGGAGTGTGTGGGCATTTCTGTCATACAAGTTGTTAATAATAATTTTCCTGAAATATTTATCTGGATATTCCCTGTTGTTTTTGTTTGTTTGTTTGTTTGTTTTGTCTTGTTTACTTACATTGCAAGTTCTTGGAGCTGGAGCTGGTGCAGGGTGGCCATCTTGTATAAAGTGCCTAGTACATGGAGAGGCTGGCCTGTTGTCCTCACCCTCTGTTCATGTATCACATCTAAGCCTCTAGCACTGCCTTGTCACTACAACCCAAAGGTTGCAAACCTGTGTGTAAAATAAGCATCATGCTGAAGATTTACCTAGGTTGTGCTTCTTTTATTGAGTGTCTCCAGTAATGAAATATGAAATGAAGCAACAGAGTTCTTCAATAAAACAAAATCGTATGCTTTTTCAAGGAAACAATAGTTGCTGGTAAAATGACTTGCAATACAATTGTATCAGGAAAACAATGACATGGTTGGATTGGGTCTGACCTTCTACAAAGCCCAGAGGAGTCTGTATCTCGCAATTTGATTCAGACCCCTCCTGACTGTAGTAAAACAGTAAGCCATAGCAGTCAGAAAATATTGCAGGATTACTCTGAAGTTAACTAATTTCAAACATGACAGCCTTTTTTTTTTTTTTTAAGATTAAAAAGAGATTACCTCCCACAGTCCTGAGAATTAAAAGCCAGGATAGATTTCTTCCAGTGCGCTGTGCAATTTTTTCCCCCTTCCCAAAAGAGGTAGGATTATGTAACCTAATAAATTGGTCTCATTACAGAGCCATTGACAGACAGACATATAGGTTGCTACCAATGGGCATGTGTGCTGAAGGTGAGCATGCTGAGGGGGTGGTGGAAGTTAGCAGTGGGTGCAGGATTCGAGCCGTCTGGCTGGAGGAGGCTTTATGCCTGTTGCATAAAGTGGGAGTAGATAAGAATGTCAACAGCATGGACGGTGACATCCATCAATCAACTTCTCATTATAGCAAGAATGAGCAATGTGGGTCCTTGGGAGGAAGAGGGAACTAGTGATCTCACAGGTGGCAACTCTAAAAGGCTAACCTTTCACATTTCCAGGGGCAGGAAGGATAAAGAATGTGTTTTTAATGAATTACCCAAAATCACACGCACACACAGACCTACACAATGTCCTACTTTCATATATATATCTCCTTCAGAATAACTTAATTAAATCAAAATGTTTCATTAGTTATTTTTAAAAAGTATAAAAGTGTATCTTACCAGAATCAATTTTTTAAGTCTCTGATCAAGTATATAGTTCTCTAAAAAATTCTCTAAATGTAATAAAATGCAGAGAACTATTTTCTGCATTTCTATTTCATTCCAAAGGACAGAAGAATGGTAGAAAAAAGAAATATACCAGAAGGTAACATAACTAAATGAATGCTTATGGCATTTTCACTCATCCTGGCCATGAGTTAGATGATTAATTAAATCTCAAGCTTCAGGGCCTGAAATATGAAAGAGTCTGGTCCTTCCACACATTCAAAAACACACCAGAGTACATGTGGGAGGATTTTGCATTCCCCTCTGATATGGCACTTACTGTCAGAGGCAGAATACAGCCTACATTTTTAAAGGCTTTTGTGCAAGGAAGAGCACAAAACATTAAAAAGTGTCTTTAAGCTCTCCAAAGACGAAGAATAGAACATGACTCACAGAGCAGGAAGTTTCTGGAAGGCTTTAAGACATTTGAATCATACTACATGGGGAAGAACAGGCCTGAGAACAGGACACTCCATGCTGTCAGGTAGCCTGCCTGTAGTTTAGACTGAAGAGTGTTCTTACATACCCTTATAAGTGCATGTAAGCTAGATGTCTTACTTGGCAGGCTAATAAATCTCTATTACTTCAGCATAGAGCAACTGGAAGTAAGTGCTTCCAGAGAATAGACAAAGGCATGGATACCCTGAGTTACCTGCTGAATCTTTCTCCCATCGATCGTGGAAGACTGGAGTTAGAAGAGTGATCCTAGCCAAAACCTAAATTCAGAGAGGGGTTTGCCTCTCCGTCTCTTTCTCTTCCTCGATCATGCAGGGAGTCTAGAATAGCCTTCATTACTGAAGAAAGAAGAGAGATAAAGACAAGCTCATGTGGACTGGACCGTACTGGCCATAGCATCCTACACTAAGCTTTGGAGTCAGCACTCAGCTGATAAGGTAATGCTGCAATGGTTTTACAGGTACTGCTGCTCTGTAATGCTGCAGGGTTTGCAAGATCAAATCTGCAATCATTACTGTCACTAAACGTGTACCGTTGTCAACTTTCTCCTTCACAAAAGAAACTGGGATTTTCCTGCAAACTGACTCCCTAAGTCCCACAGTAGCCAGACAAAGGAGAAATAAGTTTGTAGGATGAGGAGGACTTTTTTCACTCACATCTCAAATGATAGCCCTGTTTTGGCAGTTGCAATGAATCCAATAAAGAAAAACATTACTGAGAAAAAGGCCTCGTTAACAGGGAGCAGAGTTTCTTGTGTATCATTATTATCTCAGCGTTCACCTTGGAGTGTGTGCAGTAGATTAGGTTCACCTTTCTACCTCCAAAAGCATCAGCAATCAATCAGGTTAGAATTGAGACAGAGCTAACAGAGCCTTTATTTTTGTAGATCATTAAAAATGACCCGAGGGACCAATTTTCTGTACTTCTGCTCAGTTTCCTTCTGATTCCAGTCATTAAGAATGAGATACACATAGTTGTATGGGGAGACAATGAACCAAATTCTCCTCCTGCTTATGCCGATGGGTTCTGTTAAAGCTGAGCAGGGATAAATGAGAGGAACGTTTGCCTGATTTTTTTTTTTGCAGCTTTAACTCGAGCACACATGAAACTAAATTCCTTTCTTAGTGAAAGGTACCTCAAATGAAATCTTGAGTGACTGAATTAAATTGCATTATAGCACTGCAAGGATCAGGAGGTCAAATTCAAATTTGGTAGAAGCAGCGGTAATGAAGTTGCCCACACACAGGCTATCTATTCTTTGTCTCAGGGCTCTACCTAAACTCAGGTATATTGTTAGTAAGTGGTATATGCTTATTTATACCAGTGATGTTGAACTACATTTTAACACAGTAATTGAAATGAAGTACTAGGAAATGACCTGGCCATTCAACTGCAAAAGTGTACATAAGAAATATTATGCCACCTCTGTTGAAAAGTATATTCTTGTGATTGAAATAGGCAACAGTTTTATATTGGTATTTCTCATTGGTAAAGGAGCAACATGAGAAAATGTGTCAGCTAATTTGCCAAACGGGTAAGAATTCTTTTTCAGCTGTGCACATTAACATACAGTAGAGTGCATACGCGATTAGATCTGTCTGCACATGGCAGTTTGCAAAGTCTATTTATTTAAACAAACCTTAGATTAATAAATCACACTCTGCAAACTGAATGCTGTAACATTAGTGAGCCCTGAAATGATCTGTAGACTTGGCCATTTGGATGAATGTAGTGGTCATGACTCAGATCTGATGATATATTGCCCCGCTCTGATGTAATTTGTCATGCAAGAATCTTCTGTAGAAGCATGCCGTGCTAATGCTGGTACCAAGACTGGGGAGAGAAACTTGTAAAATTTTCAGGGCTTAATTATGTATCTCTGATGAAAGAAACACAAAATATTACCCCCATCAAAAAGCTAGGTTTTTCTTTTTTTCTTTTTTTCTTTTTTCTTTTTGTTTGTTTGTTTCTCTTTTTTTTTCCCATTTTTTTTTTAGCAAAAAAGGAGAGGGTTGTGGCAGACACATTTGAAATCTATCTAGAGTATTTCTGTGTGAATTCCTTTATTTCAAAGTCAAGAGCCATCATCAAAATTGAACCTACCAGTTTGGCCCAAGTGCACACACAGGCACTGTGCTTTCTTTGGGGAAGGCAGAGGAAAAGAGGGGGAGGGAAGAGGAGGAAGCAAAGATAGAAGGAGAGGGCAGGAAATAAAAACAGAAGACAATTGCAAACATTTCCTGGAGACACGTGTTTTCTAATCCCCCTCATCCACAGGCACCCTTCCTTTCCGCAGCAGCATTTGTGAGCACTAGTTCCTACTGAAAATTGATCCTGTGCATGTCTCAGTTGGGCATGTGAGCCATGCCAAATCCTTATTGAATGTTTTAAACCCTAAGGAGAAGTGTACCTTGCCATTAACCACAGCAATGCAGACCACTCTTTCACACTAAGCAGTGTGGAAAATATGCTGGAACCAACAGAAAAGCAGACCTACATGGTACACTCTTTACGTAGACACCCTCATTTCTGGCTGTATGGAATACACCGCTGTTTCAGTTAATTCCTGGAGCAATATTTTAAAGTTGCACTTCAATTGTTGTAGCATAATACAGTGAGGTGAATGTAGTGGTCGCAACTCTTTTGTTAACACTGTTTTCCTAACCACTGAATACCAGCTGCATCTTCCCAGAAAAAATCTTGTTAACCTGGTAGGAACCATAAGGACAAAATACTAGGTGTCCAAATTCTAAAAAAAAATCTTAGTAATAGCACTGTCTTTTAATTATGCCAGATCAACAGCTTCTCACAGACTACTGTTTACTGTTTAAAAAGGCCAAGTGCCAGGTCCTGCACTTTGGCCACAATAACCCCATGCAACTCTATAGGCTTGGGGCTGAGTGGCTAGAAGACAGTGATGAGGAAAGGGACCTGGGAGTGTTGATCGATGCAAGGCTGAACATGAGCCGGCAGTGTGCTCAGGTGGCCAAGAAGGCCAATGGCATCCTGGCCTGTATTAGAAACAGTGTGGCCAGCAGGAGCAGGGAGGTGATCATCCCCCTGTACTCAGCTTTGGTGAGGCCGCACCTCGAGTACTGTGTTCAGTTTTGGGCCCCTCACTACAAGAAAGACATCGACGCCCTGGAACGTGTCCAGAGAAGGGCAACGAAACTGGCGAGGGGTATGGAACACAAGCCTTATGAGGAGCGGCTGAGGGAGCTGGGATTGTTTAGTCTGGAGAAGAGGAGGCTCAGGGGAGACCTCATTGCACTCTACAACTTCCTGAGGGGAGGTTGTGATGAGGAGGGGGTTGGCCTCTTCTTCCACATAACTAATGATAGGACTCGAGGTAACGGCCGCAAGTTGCGCCTGGGGAGATTTAGACTAGACATCAGGAAAATCTTTTTCTCTCAGAGAGTGGTCAAGCACTGGAACGGCCTGACCAGGGAGGTGGTGGAGTCACCAACCGTTGCGGTTTTTAAGAGGCGCCTGGACAAGGTGCTACAAGATATGGTTTAGTAGCTTAGTGGGTAGTATTGTTGATAGGATGACGGTTGGACTAGATGATCTTGAAGGTCCTTTCCAACCTTGTGATTCTGTGATTCTGTGATACTGATATCTAAAAAAAGCTTCTGACATCCAAGATATTGCAGGTGGCAACATCAGAGACTCTTACTGCCTTACAGTTACGTAAATCCCGATGCTCCCAGACTCTCCTCTGGTTTCCTGTTCCACTTGTACCTATCGTGATTTGATGTCAAAATCTTTAAAGCCTGTGCATAAATCCAACGGTCTCTAAATCCTAGTTAACATGTTTTAGAGGCAGTGGTGTAAGTAGATCTAGTTGTAAGATGTGATATGTGATCTCTGTCCCTCTCTTTTCCTTCTTATTTATTTGAAGAAGTACAGTAAGAGCTCATCTGTGTAACTTCCCAGACATCCTACAAAATGAAATAGTGATGACACACCAAGGAGTTTGAAAGCACTCAAAATTGTCTTATTCTGAGGTGGAAATCAAACTTAAATTAATCCTGAAAAGAGATAAAACATCTTAAAAGTTTTTTTTTCTTTTTTCTTTTTTCTTTTTTCTTTTTTTTTTCCCTGATCAAAGAGAATTCATGCTTCACATACGAGAATAAAATATGATTATTTTGAATTTGCTACTTTTTAAAAGTGGTGGTGTTTTCTACAAAAACTGCTGGGGGAACAATACGTCTTGTTGGCTTAGCAGTGCAGCTCTAAGCCATTCATATTATACATTAAACTTCTGGCAATAACTGGCCTGCTGTTTGTCTCCTGGGAAGTGATAAGTTTGCCCACTTCCTTGTTTATCAAGAGATCAAACTTTTATCTGGATTACTGTCATATATTCTTTAAAATTCAGTCTCTTGTGTTAATTAGTTATTAGTTATCAGTAATCACATCTAACACTTTTGGAGATGGAGTAGAACAGGCTTTACTTGGTAGGTGAGAAAAGATCAAAGCAATGCACTAACAAATTATTATGGTAATTAGTGTTAGTCTTGTAGTTTATCTCCAGGGGGGCTTTTAACAGAAGCAGTGAGAGCTTGGGAAAACCTGCATGCAGGATAAGCATGCACTTGAAGAAACAAAGCTTTCCAAGTTCACAGGGCAGTCTGGCAGGGGGACTGGAGATGAGTGGCATGAGGGGGAATTAAAAGGCGTATCAGGTAGTGAAGGGGAGAAGTGATCTGAGTGTGCTACACAACTTTCAAGATTCGAGAGACCCACTGGAACTCTGCATTCCCCTTCAGCCCTGCAAAAAGCTCTAATAACCCTTGGATTTGTTGAGTCTTCGCCAAAAGGGCAGCTGTTGCTGGGGATTTCATCAGTCTGAGAAGCACAGATGTCAGAGATTGACAGTAGTCCTTCCCTCGCCACCCCCCCC